>CM031954.1:15904522-15919522 GCA_018749465.1 Paracanthobrama guichenoti
CCACCATGCTTTGTTCTTGCAATGCATGGTAACAAGACACAGTCATGGCTTAGGAGTTTTGAGATTTAAATTCATACATAGCATATTCATGTGTATTCAAATCTGTGTAAAATTGTCAGGGGATATTGATCCATTTTCTGCATCGTCATGATTCTTTATTAGCAGCAATGAGCGTCAACTGCAAATGGTCTGCAATGTCTTTTGCCTGTAAAACTATGACCCTCATTTTCAGGATGAATTGACTCTAAGCAAAGCAAAATTTACTTTTGCATTAAATATTCTGCTGTCTAAATGAAGGCCAATAAATGTCAACATGCATTATTCAAAATTTAGTAAAGGTAATGAATATGGATTACAGGTAGTGCATTGCAGAATTTTCTTTTCATACATTTTGGATATGATGAAATTGTGCATGATGAAACAAAAATGAATCAAGCATACATATGTATTATAAAACAAAAATTTTGTGTGGGTGGGTGTGTGGGTATGTGTGGATAGACGACTGGGTCAAAGCATCTCCAAAACTGCAGCACGTGTGGGGTGTTTTCGGTCTGCAGTGGTCAGTATCTATCAAAAGTGGTCCAAGGAACATGTTGTAGCGAATATCTAGCCCCAGGGGAAATGGTGCGGGATTTATGCATGCGTTTAATCGTGTTACGGTCAAACATGCACAGATCCGCACAGAGGGGAATTTGGATATTAACAGTTGATTTATAACGGATTATAACAATTATTAATATCTAGGGCTTGATTCAACTTTTAGAAATTTCTTTGATTCTAGAATTGAGTTCAAAGGATGGATAATTGTCCACCAAATATCTCCCTTTTAATAACTCTTAAACAACGTTTCTCTGGCCAGGAGAAATATCTTTCTTTTAATTTGTAACCGGGTCGGTTCAACGTAAAAGTGACCTATGTATGAGCAACTCAAGCACAATCACGTGTATATATATATATATATATATATATATATATATATATATATATATATATATATATATATATATATATATATATATATATATATATATATATATATATATATAATATTTTAATAAAATCAACAAACAATAAACAAACATACACAAATTAACTGAAAGAAGGAATGAGAGAGAGGGAGAGAGAGCGAGAGAGAGACAAGGCAACGGTGATACTATCGACACAACCTATTGAGCACAAGCAAGGAATCAGTCCAGCTTATTGGTATAAGCTCAACTTTATAACGACAGCTTAAGGGATACTTGCATATGTTTCCTTGGTCGTGAGTTTGTGCGTTTAGGGGAATTCCGCGATCCGGTCCATGTTTGAATCTTGCAGGGGTGGGTCCCTGAAGAGAGCGAGAAGCGTTTGTGGCCCATCTTTAAAGTGCCGTGACGGGGCACGCCTCTTTTGTCGGAACAGCCAATCAGAGCGAAGGAACTCAGAAGCGGGAAATCTCCCTTTGTCTTGGGTCTCGCCTCATTAACATTTTTTATGGCTCTCTTAGAGAAGCAGACTTGGGGGTTTTGATATGCAGACTTTGGGGTTTTGGCATGAAAGAAAGAGTTTGATGCATCATAGTACCACACAACATACCTAGCCGGCCTACAAATTGCGAGACAAAGATTTCGAGACCAAGCATGGGGAGTTTAACTTAAGAGTTAAAGGAACGGCCGAGGATTGACGTCATTCTTCCTTAAGCATTCACTGGCTATAAGTTTCTAACCTATCAAACACATCTAAAATGGTTATAACAAAAAGCATGCATGCATACATACAGGGACCACAACACACCTAAAATGAAAAATAACTAAGTTAAAAGTCATATAATCTGTTCGGATGTCCTTTGGTATGTGTGAGGTGGGGGCTGTTTTTTATAATGGTCTCTCGTGGGCTGCACGAGCATGGTTTGTGTCCTTTTAGCACCGTTAACCTGTCAGTCTGTAGACTTCACGGCGCCGGTCTTGTTTGAGTCATTATAACTAATCAAAATATTGGTCCGTTGATCATTTATGAGCACCGTCCATACGCTACAATGTACATGTACGAACATGTATGTATACTGCTGTCTACACAAAGAATTGCCTCTAAGGACAATAAAGTTAACTCAAAGGAAGAAACAGTGGTGAACCGGCGACAGGGTCATGGGCGGCCGAGGCTCGTTAATGCATGTGGGGAGCAAAGGCAGGCCTGTGTGGTCCGATCAAACAGACAAGCTACTGTAGCTCAGATTGCTCAAGAAGTTAATGCTGATTCTGATGGAAAGGTGTCAGAATACACAGTGCATCACAGTTTGTTGCGTATGGGCCTGCATAGCCGCAGACCAGTCAGGGTGCCCATGCTGACGCCTGTCCACCAGAGAAAGTGCCAACAGTGAGCACGTGAGCATCAGAACTGGACCACGGAGCAATGGAAGAAGGTGGCCTGGTCTGATGAATCACATTTTCATTTATATCACGTGGCTGGCCGGGTGCGTATGCGTCGCTTACCTGAGGAACACATGGCACCAGGATGCACTATGGGAAAAAGGCAAGCTGGCGGAGGCAGTGTGATGCTTTGGGCAATGTTCTGCTGGGAAACCTTGGGTCCTGCCATCCATGTGGATGTTACTTTGACATGTACCACCTAACTAAGCATTGTTGCAGACCATGTACTAGGGCTGGGTGATATCACCAAAAAATGATCTCGATAGAATTTGTTCATATCAGTCGATATCGATTAATTATTTAGATAAATGTCAAATATTTCTTTCTTTTAAATTTAAAGGCAGATATTTGCTCCTAAGTGAAAGTTGTAGATTGACAGATCTACAGATCAGAACATGACAAACATGTCACGTTTTTAAATTGTTTTTTTTAACAAATTAAATATCTTAATAGAAGAAATAACGTCTTAGTTTCTGCATGTGTTAACGGGTGATATTGTTTCTAGTCATGAAACAGGTTTGTGTTGCCTGACTTTGGCATATATCTTCGGCACAATTTGGAGTGCAGGCTGCAATAATAATAATATTAAATGTTTTGTCTTAGAAATGCACATTTGACCAGTAGACCAGTAGTAGTAGTAGTAGTAGTAGTAGTAGTAGTAGTAGTAGTAGTAGTAGTAGTAGTAGTAGTAGTAGTAGTAGTAGTAGTAGTAGTAGTAGTAGTAGTAGTAGTAGTAGTAGTAGTAGTAGTAGTAGTAGTAGTAGTAGCTCAGTTAGGAGAATGCAGATGTAAATTTATGTTCATTAACCAAAACACAGACATCTGTAAAAATTGTAACAACCAAATTTTTATATGATAAAATTTAAATATTCTGAGTTTTATTAAAATTAACCATTGGTCTTCCATAGTATCATACATCTATGTCTGTATGGTTTCTATGGTATTTGTATGAAAAACAGTAGGGCTAACCTAAAAACATTTAGTATAAATGAACAAAGTCTATAGCTAAAAAAATTACTCCTTTTAATACGACTACATTAATAATATAATACAATTCTATATAAATATCCCACATTTCTGCCACAGTAGGCTACCATGGTGCAGTTAGTGTCACCACAGTAAATCCATGGTAAATTATGGAGATTTGTAGATCGAAAATCCTTCTGACTGTATCATTGCGCACAGTGTTTAGTGTTTGTCAGCGCTGTTTTGTCTGACTTTAAAGTAGTTTAAATCACAGAGACACGTGTTTTTCGCTGAATTCACACGCTTCTCACTGGATCTCACAGTGCTGTTTAGTGTCACGTGATCGAGACCGATCAAAGTTAACGGAAGCTGCTCCAGTCAGCTCGCACTGCGCTGCTGTTTGGACTTTGACCCAAGCGGATAAATGGTCTGTGTGGTGCGGTTCAAATGAGTAACTGAATTTGTGCTACCTTTTTATCAATAAATTTGTTATCTTTTGATGATAACGCAAGGTTAGTTTCACTTTCAATTTCATCACTGCGTTCATCACTGCTTCCACTCATTTTTTCCTTTTCGTATCAAGTTTTCTTTGCCAGTAGAGCGTGTACTTTGACGTGCAAGCTAAAAGCTGCATGCAGACTGGCTGTTGTTGCGTTTATTTCTGTCATGTGATTGGTTGTTACATTAATCCATATCGAGTAAAAAATGTCCAGAGCTTATCATCGTTATCGACATGAATTTTATCGTGATTCGATATGATATTGTTTATCGGCCCAGCCCTACCATGTACACCCTTTCATAGAAATGGTATTCCCTGGTGACTGTGGCCTCTTTCAGCAGGATAATGCACCCTGCCAAAAAGCAAAAATGGTTCAGGAATGGTTTGAGGAGCACAACGAGTTTGAGGTGTTGACTTGGCCTACAAATTCCCCAGATCTCAATCCAATCGAGCATCTGTGGGATGTGCTGAACAAACAAGTCCGATCCATGGAGGCCCCATCTCGCAACTTACAGGACTTAAAGGATCTGCTGCTAACATCTTGGTGCCAGATACTACAGCACACCTTCAGGGGTCTAGTGGAGTCCATGCCTCAGTCAGGGCTGTTTTGGCAGCAAAACACCAACAGAATATTAGCATCATTATGTCATAATGTTATGCCTGATCGGTATATCTGTACATATACATACATTTATATTTATATATTTATTTATATATTTATAATACAATTATAATTATATAAATGCACGCACACACACGTACACTCCCCTAAAGGATTATTAGGAACACCATACTAATACTGTGTTTGACCCCCTTTTGCCTTCAGAACTGCCTTAATTCTACATGGCATTGATTCAACAAGGTGCTGAAAGCATTCTTCATCAGAGAATGGGTACATGGTGGTCATAAAGGGATGGACATGGTCAGAAACAATGCTCAGGTAGGCCGTGGCATTTAAACGATGCCCAATTGGCACTAAGGGGCCTAAAGTGTGCCAAGAAAACATCCCCCACACCATTACACCACCACCACCACCACCACTGTGCAGGCGCACAGTGGTAACAAGGCATGATGGATCCATGTTCTCATTCTGTTTACGCCAAATTCTGACTCTACCATCGACCCGGTGGGGTCTTCTGCTGTTGTAGCCCATCTGCCTCAAGGTTGTGCGTGTTGTGGCTTCACAGATGCTTTGCTGCATACCTCGGTTGTAACGAGTGGTTATTTGTCAAAGTTGCTCTTCTATCAGCTTGAATCAGTCGGCCCATTCTCTGACCTCTAGCATCAACAAGGCATTTTCGCCCACAGGACTGCCGCATACTGGATGTTTTTCCCTTTTCACACCATTCTTTGTAAACCCTAGAAATGGTTGTGCGTGAAAATCCCAGTAACTGAGCAGATTTGTGAAATACTCAGAACAGCCCGTCTGGCACCAACAACCATGCCACGCTCAAAATTGCTTAAATCACCTTTCTTTCCCATTCTGACATTCAGTTTGGAGTTCAGGAGATTGTCTTGGAGTGACCAGGACCACACCCCTAAATGCATTGAAGCAATTGCCATGTGATTGGTTGATTAGATAATTGCATTAATGAGAAATTGAACAGGTGTTCCTAATAATCCTTTAGGTGAGTGTATAAATACAATTTTTAAAAGTACATTAAATGTGAAGTGGCGAAGAAGTGATGATTGAATTTACCAAATTTAGTCCAAAGTGGGTGATTTTAGACTAAATGTTTCCCTAATATTACTTAATTTAAGATACAATTTGTTTTGAATTTAAGTCCTTAAATTGTTTCTGCAGCTGTAGTAATAAAATGCAGGCTATGGAAGCAAGCAGAATACGGATGTTTCTAAAACAACACATGCAAGCGCCCTTGCACACCTGCAGTTAAAATCTAAACTCAGAATTGATGTAGAATCTTTGGAGAGAGGATCTTCTCTCCAACCTCTGTTGTATAGTATGACCAACACAATATTAGATTGATTGATTAAACATAAACTGTTCTTTCCTGTAGGCATAACGTGCCAAGTTGATGTTGCTTCTGCAGACTACTCATGTGTCACGTGACCAGAGTGTAATCGCAGCCTTTGTGGTTACAAAATCGTGTTTTATCATATTGCGATATTATTGCAAATGCAATTAATCGTTCAGCCCTACCCCAAAGCTTGCATAGTCATATATCCTGGGTCGACATTTAATTCAGTAACATTAGGCAGTTTTGATTTACCGTATTGTTTTGAATATAAGATGACCCCGATTATAAGACAACCCGCTTTTTTCCAAGATGTACCTTTTGGAAAAGGGCTTTTTGAAGATCAAATCTTGTATTTTTTAAATAATTTTTTTATAAAGAAAATGCTTTTATTTGAAAATAACTTTCATATTGCATATTTTTTATATTTAAATGTATTGTATGGAGGTAAATACTGGTAAAATGCTCAAACGATCTCATTTAAGTATAAACAGTTTTTGGCATAACATAAAAATAACCTGTTGCCCATCTGAATTCTATAACAGTTGTGGGTGTATTATTGACATAGAAAGTCTAGACCCTGAATATAATACAAGATATTTTCAGATATATTTCTAAGAAAAAAACGGAACAATAAGGTATTAGCTTTTTAATGTTGATGATCGCATTGTTTTCCATATGCATATGCATATGATTACTTATGCTGTCACTTGTTTCTGCTTCTTCGCCTGTGTATTGATCGGGAGATTCTGTGCTCTTTCAGAAGATGCGTAATAGCGCCCCCTACTGTATAACAGTGAAAACACGAAAAGCCGGACATTTCCGTCAATGGCGGGGAAGCGTCGTCTCATAAATGATGGAAATGTCTGTCAATGGTGGGGAAAGAGTTAAAGAAACTCATATATTTATATATAACTCTCTGGGAAAGTTTGTCAAACTCGATAATATAAAGAAAATGGAGGGCAAATCTTCAGAATTTTTAGGCTTATCTTTGAGTGAGGAATTGGGGCAATATTTCCCTTGCTGGTGGTGATATCAGTCAGAGTCGTAGACCTAGTACCTGATGGTAATCGTCAGCCGTTCACTTTTCTTTCTTTCTTTCTCTCTTTCTCTCTCTCTCTCTCACTCTCTCACACACAGAGAATCTGGAATGTCCCCAGAGATAAACAGAATTCTTTTTCTCTCTTCCACACCCACATTGACATTTCCAATATCCCCCACCAATAGAGCAGCAGCTCGTATTATTTGTTTATTTTTTCATCCCTGTATCATTCCCTCTTTTTGGCTCATTGTTTCCCAGACCAATTTCCAAGTGGGTTATTGTCGCTCATTGTGAATATCATTCATTAGTTTGCACCAAACAGCAGTGCCTTATTGAATTGTAGATATATTCCGGTGACGGAAGAAATATTCCTGCGAAACAGGCACTTGTCACTCATATTTTTATTACCTTCAATAAACCTCAGCCGTAGCTTGTTTCCAGACTGGGCCGTTTTGGCAGCATGCGGTTTCTTTGCAGTAATGCCATTTTGTGTGATTGGAAGCAGCAGGAATCTGTCCTATAACCTCTAATTAGCTCAGCACTTGTATGAAGACGATATTCTCACCTCAGAAGGTCTATTTAAATGACTGGTGATTAGCATCAATGATGCTGCTCTTGTAGCGCTTCAGCTGCCTGCTCTATCACCCAGAGATCTTTGATCTGTGTTGTGTTGGGTGGGAAAATAACAATCAATAGATCCTGGCATTGCTTTGAGACCAGCTCTTACCAAAAACATGTAGATGTATGCAACAGCATTATAGAGTGGTGCAGGTATGACGTCAGAACCCAGAGGTCTAATTCACCACTGGTTCCTTCAAGATTTTCATATGGGGTTTTATAATGGGATTTTTAGATTTATGTGTAAAATAAAGCCTGTTTGTAAACATAACGTGACTATACTTTTGACGTTTTGTTCTGCAACGTAAAATGCACACCAAGCTGTCTTATCTAGTTACTTATTCTAAAAGTACATTTTCAAAAATGAACATAACTGCTTCAAAATGTGTGTTTTCACTATGGGTGTGTAATTTACTTTGTAGAACAAAACGTCAAAGTATTGTCAAGTTATGTTATGTTATTTTACAAATAAATGGAAACACCCATTATAAAACCCCAAAGGAATATCTCGAAGGAACCAGCAGCAAATTAGTTTTCCAGGTTATGTCGTCACACCTGCACCACTCTAATGTTGTAAACAAAGCAAAAATTGTTTATTTAAAAAAAAAATCTTTTTTTTGTAAACTGAAAAAAAAGTTAATTCAATCTATGCTCTAGTCAGTGTATCCTCCTGTTAGCTTTTGGTTTTTCTATGCTTTTTTTTTTTTATAGCTGTGCTGTAGTTTGCCCTGATTTGCCAAATAATTTTGTTTGATAAATACCTTAACCAAGTTTAGTGTTTTGTTCATCCCTAATATTTAAAATGTATATCAAATGTTTTCTCCATATTTTGATGGTTTAATCGAACTTGTGGGGTCAAAAAATATCCCCTCCAGACCTCCCTTTTGGCTACTACTGTATGTCATTATTAGGCCGTGTCCACCAAAGAGTATTTTCATGCGTATGGCTGGCATATCCAGTTGTTTTCAATGGGAACGCCGCATTTTGCACGCTCAAGCGCTGAGCGCTCTGCGTTTTTTACTGGTTGCCGAGAGTTGAAGAATGTTGGGTAAAACGCAGTGCTCATCACTGTCACTTTTCACCCAGCCGTCCAATCACAGTGGAGGAAAGGCGGGACAACTACAACACCGACCAACCGCCACATTCTGCTTGTACTGTACAACGTCAACGGATGAAAACGAGCAGCATAATATCGGAATAATTTAAAACATGAGCCAGTGCAAATTACACTGTATCGGCAATTTTATATAGAATCAATACAGAAACAAACTACCTGTGAAATGAGATACTAGTAACACTTCCGTGGATATTCCGTATCATAACAAGCAGTCTCAACTGAAAAAACGCTGCCCTGCCAAAACGCTCTCAAGCGCCCACAGCGAGGCGTTTTCAGCGGAGCGTATAGCATTTTCATCTGGCTAAAAACACTTTGGTGGACACGCAGCCTTAGAATAAAAACAAAACTGTAACCATCAAAGCCATTATGGAAGCCAACCAAAACTACACTCCGATTTAAATTTGAAAATGGTTAAAATAAAAATAAATTTAAGAATGCAAAACTAGATGCACAAATGGTAGCTTTCTTTCTTTTGGAGAATACAAAAGATATTTTGATACATTTTAAGGTTTCTTTCTCGCAAAACCTTATTATAGTATGCCTCCTGAACACTTTACATATATGGCGCGCGTCTCACTGTCATTATAGGAAGGAGTACGTAAAAGAGTAAAAGATGACTTTATTTTCATTTCAGGGATAACTATCCATTTAAGCTTTTTCTTTGTTAAAGTCTATGCAGCTAGTGTACTTGAATTTTATTTATCTGCAACATTATGTTGTATAATTACAGTTTTGCACAATAAATGTTCTCAAAACTACATACAAAGTTTCTTTCTTAAAAAAAAATTAATTTAGCGGTTTGGCTTTCTTTAGGGTCTATGTAACCTGTTCTGAAATGGTTCTATTATAATGTATATATCGCGGTGTATATATTGTTATTGCAAGAAGCTGCAATGTATATCGTAATATGGATTTTAGGCCATATTGCCCATCCCTAGCACACCATAAAATAATTCTAGCAATTCATACAGGGCTAGTAGTGTATACAGATACACACCTAGGTATCGGATCAGTACTCTGTATCGGCCGATACCCCGAGCCCAGGTATCGGTATCGGGAAGGGAAAAAGGATATCGGAACATCTCTAAAATGAATACCATACAATGAAAGTCAGTGGGGACCAATGCTGTATTGCAACATCTTCAAAATATCTTTTATGTTCCACAGAAAAAAGAAAGTTATACAGGTTTGGAACAACATGATGGTGAGTAAATACATGTTCATTTAGAAGTGATCCTTTTAATGTTAAACAATTGCATTTTGCATCTTGTTGATGGGCTGCTTTCCATGTTTGACCACTTTGAAATACAGAAACCATCAATAAATGTACATATCTAACATATCGTGTTCCTAAGAGTTTATACTCATGAAAGCATAGCACGTACCCTACTGTCATATTTCCCCAACTCGCTTCTTTAGAAGAGAAGTGAAATCAACAGTGCAGAAACATCATTAATTCAACTGCTGAGAAATATGAAAAACATAAGGTCTGCAATGTCAAGTGCTTTGAAGGCTGTGAACTTGCGTAAGGTCTTTGCATGTCTCTCGTTAGGGTAATGTAGGGAGTGTGCGTGGTGTGTAGAGAAAATGACGCAATAGCAGTAAAACAAAAATATCAGTTCAGTTTAGATACTTCAAGTTTAGGTTGTAGAATAATCACAGTATTCTATTAAATATTCACTATTATTACATATTCGTTTTATCGTTCAGAAACTATCCATTGTATGCAATTAATTTTGTGCACCAAGTAGGCAAAATTAAGTTGTCAAATCCTTTTTTGAAGTTATCAAAGCATATTCATTACTGACCTGAATCATGAATCACTGGGGATATCTTGAGTGCAATTACCTTCCCATCTGGACAGTTTTTCTGTAACTTTTTATTCAAGTAGATTATTCCCCATGGCCTTCAGAGTTGATATGGGAGTTTGTTCCTCAATTTCCCACACATTTTTTTTAAATTGGGCGGACCCTTAAGCCACCTAAGAAAAATGAATTCTCATGCAGTTTATTTTCATGCTGTGCTCTTTATCACATGTGACACTTGAAAATAATTAATACATTGATTTTTTTTTTTTTACTTAAGTTGGTGCATTGGGTGTGATGAAAAATTAATATTTGTACAGCACTTTAATTTATAAATAAATTATTGTTCATTGTTATTTCATGTCTATTCTTAAGAGATTAATGCCGGCATTAAACAACTTGAAATGTAGAAATTAGGGGTGTGACGGAACACAGAAGTCATGGTTTGTATGTACCTCGGTTTTGGGGTCACGGTTCATACGAGTTCGGTACAATAAGAAAAAGCAACAAATGTTTCTTTTCATTTATTTTGAACAGACAGTAGTGCAAAATTACAGTTTGTTCCACCTAGCGGCATTTAGTCCCCCCTCCTTTAGTGCATTAAGCATTAAACAAAAGAGGATTTGGAATTTGGTCATAATCAACTACAAAACTGAAAAGCATCTCTTGTGTTATAAAAGTACAAAATAAATAGAATAATGAAAAATAAAACTTGTGCAGAGATTCTTTGCACGTGAGTTCATTAACATGCAGTGACAATGACGGATAACTGCACAAAGTTCAGAAATCACGTAAAAATGAGCAAGAGAGAGAAAAAGTGCCATCTACGTGTGAGCTTACTTCACCTTTCCAAGAGGAGACAGCAAGTGAACCGTGACCGTTTGGGACGAATACATGTGCCATTACACCCCTAGTAGAAATTATAGATACTTGTGTGTGTGTGTGTGTGTGTGTGTGTGTGTGTGTGTGTGTGTGTGTGTATATAGAAATTAACAGTTTATAACTTATAATAGTTGAAAAATCTTTTCATGTGTACCCAGAATTAGGTTGAGATATGGGTTGGGTTTTAGGGTTAATTTAGATTTGATTGTACGTAAAATGTATTATGATTTCTCAGTCTCGTACAATTTATTATGACCTTAAGAATGTGTAATTAGACTAGTTAAATGTTTGATTAACAAACACACTACACTGAAAACTGCTGAACAGTTGATCTCCACATCTAGAAGTAGAGTGTTGCATCTAGCCAGCTAGATTTAACATTAATCACAACTAAGCAGAAGGAAATGATAGCCCTGCTGAGGAGAAACAATATTACAGTGTGGTGTCAGTGATTTCTTTCATGCTTGTTTATGCTTTATTTTTCCCTAGTTGTTTTTTCTTAATAGTACTGGATGACAGGATGTACATTCAAAGTGCCAAGGCCAATAAGCAAAACAAAGAAAAACAGCTTCTGTCTAATTGACTCAGGGTCTATTCATTAGACCATTTCAATCCCACAACAAATTGCTGGGGGATTCTTGAAATCCCTGAACAATTTCAAACACTGACTTAAGGAAGAAAAAAAGTACATGAAACATCACAAGGCACAAATATGGGGTATACAGAATGTGTGGCACATAAAGGGAGCCCACTCAAGAGAAAATGTGACAAAAGTAAAAAAAAAAAAAAAAAAAAAAAAAGTCAGCAATTCTGAATTTTTGGCCGGTACTCCACACAGTATTGTCCATTTAAAATCATTTACTCACATGATATTCACTAAAATGAGGCTTTTACAATGCCACCCAAAATGTACTTCACTTCAGTCGCGATGTAACAGAAGTAGCAACATCTTTTTCCGTATTGCATCCTACATCTGAGTGAAATGGATTCTGGAATAAAAATATTGGGAGGTAACATGGTTCTATCTAATGGTTGATTGGATGGAGACAAATGTGAATAAGGGCTGTGCTGTATGGTATGTATGCATGTATGTATGTATGTATGTATGTATGTATATGTATGTGTATATACACACACACGTGTGTATATGTGTATATATATATATGTATGTATATGTATATGTATGTGTGTGTATGCATATACACTCACCTAAAGGATTATTAGGAACACCTGTTCAATTTCTCATGAATGCAATTGTACTAAAATGGCCCCCACAGTCACCAGATCTCAACCCAATAGAGCATCTTTGGGATGTGGTGGAACGGGAGCTTCGTGCCCTAGATGTGCATCCCACAAATCTCCATCAACTGCAAGATGCTATCCTATCAATATGGGCCAACATTTCTAAAGAATGCTTTCAGCACCTTGTTGAATCAATGCCATGTAGAATTAAGGCAGTTCTGAAGGCGAAAGGGGGTCAAACACAGTATTAGTATGGTGTTCCTAATAATCCTTTAGGTGAGTGTGTGTGTGTGTGTGTGTGTGTGTGTGTGTGTGTGTATATATGTATGTATGTATGTATGTGTGTGTATGTATGTGCGTGCGTGCGTGCAGATAGATGGAAGGAAGGAAGGAAGGGAGGGAGGGTATACAACCGGCAGTGAAATGTAAACAGGTCCGCTCCATGGACAGTGCAAATTCACAGTTAAAAACACAAGGGGGAAATTATAATAGAAATAGAATAAAAAAAGTACTATATATATGTAGAGTTATAAATAAGTAATAAAATAAAAATAAGGAAGTGGAATAAAATAAGTGAAGTAAACTGTGCAGTGAGTAAACTGTAGACTTATAAATATGTGGTTAACAAATGTACAAGGAAGTATAATGTGCAAACAGGTTTATAACAAGTTGTTACACAGTAACAATGAGAACAGAAAGTGCAGTGCAAGGTCAGTATGTCGATGGTCACGTGATGTTAGGTAACTGAGTTCAGGAGTCTGATGGCCTGGGGGAAGAAGCTCCTCTTGAGTCTCTCAGTTTTGGCCATCAGGCTTCGGAAGCGCTTACCAGATGGCAGCAGCGTGAAATGAGGGTTTGCAGGTTGATTAGAGTCCTTGATGATTTTAGTAGCTCTGCCTTTGCAGCGTTTGGTGTAGACTTCCTGCAGAGACGGGAGAGCTGACCCTGAGATACGCTCGGATAAGCGCACGACTCTTTGCAGGGCTTTGCAATCATGACTAGTGCTGTTCCCATACCACGCTGTGATGCACTGAGTTAATACACTTTCTATCGCTCCTAAATAGAAAGTTTTCAGGATAGCTGGTGAAACCCTGAATTTCCTCAGCTGGCGCAGGTGGTACAGTCTTTGCCTGGCTTTTTTCACCTGTGTCTGAATGTGAGCAGTCCAGGTCAGGTCCTCGGAGATGTTTACACCCAGGTACTTGAAGCTGCTCACTCTCTCTACTGGTGACCCGCTGATCATGAGAGGGGAGTATGTCCGTTGCTGTCTCTTCCTGAAGTCCACAATCATTTCTTTGGTCTTGCCAACATTCAGAGAGAGACAGTTGTCCTGGCACCATGATGTTAGATGCTCCACCTCGTCCAAGTATGCCGTCTCGTTGTTGGAAATGAGGCCCAGGACAACAGTATCATCAGCAAATTTGATGATAGAGGTGGAGCTGTGTGTGGACAAACAGTCATGTGTGTAGAGAGAGTAGAGCAGGGGACTCAGGACACAGCCCTGTGGAGCTCCCACACTCAGGGTGATGGAGATGGAGGTGGACTGGCCTATTCTCACCATCTGAGGCCTGCCAGTGAGGAAGTCCTCAATCCAGTGGCAGAGAGAAGAATTCAGGCCGAGATCCAGGAGTTTGGCGGTTAGCTTAATGGGAACTATGGTGTTAAAGGCTGAGCTATAGTCAATAAATAGCAGCCATACGTAGTTCCCACTTTTGCTGTCGATGTGAGTGAGGGAGGAGTGGAGGACATGAGAGATGGCATCTTCTGTCGATCTATTGGGACGATAGGCAAACTGAAGAGGGTCCAAAGTGTCAGGAATGGAGCAAATGGTGTTTTTAATGAGTCTCTCAAAGACCTTCATGACTATAGACGTGAGAGCCTATATGAGAGACTATAGATTGTTCTTAGGGACAGGGATGATAGTGGATTTTATGAAGGAGGTGGGGACCACAGGGACTCATTAAAGATAGATGTAAACAACCCGGCGAGCTGATCAGCACAGGACCGCAGAACACGGCCTGAAATACCATCCGACCCAGCAGCTTTCCTGACGTCCACACGCTTGAGTGCCCTCCGAACTTCATCCTCCGAGACAGAGATCACGTGATTGTTGCTGCTCTGAGTAATTCCCTATGATGCGCCACTTGGCGGAGTCGCGCTGCCGCAATTACAGTCAAAGCGAGCGTAGAAAGAGTTTAACTCATTCACAAGTAACGGATCAGCTCTCACCTCTGCAGAGGATTTAGATCCAAAAGAACAGATGGACCTCAGAACCTGCCACATGCGCCGGGAGTCGTTGAGTTGGAAATGAGACTCCACTCGATCCTTATAACGGAGCTTTGCGGCTTTAACTGCACGTCGCAGAGCATAGCAGGACGATCTGTATTCAGTCATGTTCCCCGATAGGAGACCGGCGTTGTAAGCGGCAGTGCGTGTGTTCACTGCAGC
>CM031954.1:15924522-16332022 GCA_018749465.1 Paracanthobrama guichenoti
TTTCTAAATATTTTTGTCTGTTCTGTAACTTAATACATCTCCCACCCCAAAAGCCAAAGCTATTTTTAATGCTGTGTCCTTTTGGCCACAGTTGAGAATAAAAGACCCCAAGTGTTTTGCCTGTGTTTTGGCCCTTTATTTTCTTACAGTAGGCTATTGGCTGGCAACATAAACAAACAGGCTCCAGTCCAGGATGGTCATTTCATACCTTCAGGAGTCTGCTCAAGCTGTTGCATCCATCTTTTCATCTTTATTGCAATACAGTATGCAACACAGATGCAATAGCATGTCATAAAAACAGGATGATGAAGTTACCGTAATTAAACTAAACTCTACCCGTTCTATGTCCATACAGCATATGTTCTCTGACCCTGTAGGCATTTTACAAGAGTTTCCACACGAGCACCTGTACAGTGATTTATAGATTATCATGACGGAACATGCTAATCGATGACTTGATTATAGTCAACTCCACATCAACTACATAAATTCATCAATTAACCGTTCAGAAGCGTCCTGTTGCATGTCGTCACTTCTTCTTGAGTCTCTCCATCATTGTCCTACCCCGGTTTGAACATATAAGACTGAACACAGCTTACTGATGGGTTCATGACATTTTCAGGGCGTGAGAGAACACCGGAGCACAAGCTTCTTGAAAGGGGAGCACCAGCTCATTTGGATTTAAAGGGGCACACACAAAATTGGCGTGTTTTTCCTTACCCCAAGTTTTTAACATGCCCTAAATTATCTGTGGGTTATTTTTAGCTGAAACTTCATGTACACACTTTCGGGACATTAGAAACTTAATAGAGCATAATAGGACCCCTTTAAATCAAATAACTACTTGTTACACCCGAGGTCTGCAGAATAGCATCTGTAAATGCACAACGTGTTGAACCTTTAAGCAGATGGGCTAAAGCAGCAGAACACCACACTGTTTGCCAGTCCTGTCAGCTCAGAACAGGAAACTGAGGCTACATTTGCACAGGCTTACCAAAATTGGACAATAGAAGATTGGAAAAATGTTGCCTTGTCTGATGAGTCACGATTTATGCTGCAGCATTAAGAATTTGGCCTAAACAACATGAAAGCATGGATGCACCCTGTCTTGTATCAACGGTTCATGGTGCTGGTGGTGTAATGGTATGGGATATTTTCTTGTCAGATTTTTGGCCCTTTAGTACCAATTGAGTGTTGTTAACGAAGAATTAAGGCAGTTCTGAAGGCAAAAGGGGGTCCATCATGGCACTAGCAAGGTGTACCTAATAAAGTAACCATGTGTGTTAGGAATAATTGACTATGGTAGTATTGTGTTTTAATGGAAACTTATTTTACTATAGGCAGTCAAGGATGAACTAAAATTCATGGAATTTCATGGAACACAACTTCTACTCATATTTTTGATGGCTGCTATTGGATCGAGGGTAAAAGTTCATATGTGACTTTGCATTACTTTACGGAGAGCTTATGCCGTTCTGCCTTAAGAACAAATGGTGCAACTGAATAAAGAACATCTTGACAGAACCGGAGCAGAACAGTTGACAGAACAGTTTATTTATTAAGTGAGCGGGGCAACCACCTAGTAGAACGTTACAATAATCTAGCCTTGAGGTCATGAACTAACTGTTCAGCTTTTTGCATTGAAAGCATGTGCCATAATTTAGATATATTTTTAAGATGGAAGAATGCAGTTTTACAGATGCTAGAAACGTGGCTTTCAAATGAAAGATTGGTATCAAAGAGCACACCCAGGTTCCTAACTGACGACGAGGACTTGACAGAGCAGCCATCAAGTGTTAGAGAGTATTCTAGGTTACTACGTGCAGCGGTTTTTTGTCCAAGAATTAAAAATTCAGTTTTTTCAGAATTAAGTTGCAGGAAAGAAATATAGAGCTGGGTATCGTCAACGTAACAATGAAAACTAATGCCATGCTTCCTAATGATATCTCCCATGATAGCATGCACAGAGTGAAAAGCAACGGTCCTAGCACAGTCTTGCGGTACTCCGTACTGACTCCGTTGTGACATGTCTTCATTTACTGCTACAAACTGATACAGTCAGATAAGTATGATTTAAACCATGCCAGTGCAATTCCACTAATGCCAACATGATTTGAGAGTATTCAGAAGGATGAATGTGTCATATGGGTGTCACATGATGAACCCTGTCCACTGCTGAAAACACCTACAATGGGCACAAAAGTGTCAGAACTGTAGAACATGTTCCTGGATAAACATCCTTGTTGATCCTGAAACAACATTCCAATCAACCAATCAGGTTGGGTTAGGCTGACAGTTACTGTCAAGTTAAAGTTTACAATAAAGGTTAGTGGCTTCTATACCATTCTTATTCACCCATCATTTCCTCTGATTTTAGAGATAAGTTAGGGTTAGGGTTAGGGTTAGGGATATGGTTAGGACTATGTTTTTGGACTGGAATGTTCCAGGATCAACAAAAGACACAAGAACAAGAGACATCCAGGAGCATATCTTACTTGGCAAAATCACAGTGACCATTGGAACTGGATCTTGGAGCATTGGAAGAAGGTCACCTGATTCTATCAGTCTCACACACACACACACACACACACACACACACACACACACACACACACACATATATATATATATAATATAATATATATATATATATATATATATATATATATATATATATATATATATATATATATATATATATATATATACATATATATATATATATATACATATATATATATATATATATATATATATATATATATATATACATACATACATACACTCACCTAAAGGATTATTAGGAACACCTGTTCAATTTCTCATTAATGCAATTATCTAATCAACCTAATCAAGGGGTGTGGTCCTGGTCAAGACAATCTCCTGAACTCCAAACTGAATGTCAGAATGGGAAAGAAAGGTGATTCAAGCAATTCAGGTGATTCAAGAAAATGCCTTGTTGATGCTAGAGGTCAGAGGAGAATGGGCCGACTGATTCAAGCTGATAGAAGAGCAACTTTGACTGAAATAACCACTCCTTACAACCGAGGTATGCAGCAAAGCATTTGTGAAGCCACAACACGCACAACCTTGAGGTGGATGGGCTACAACAGCAGAAGACCCCACCGGGTACCACTCATCTCCACTACAAATAGGAAAAAGTGGCTACAATTTGCACAAGCTCACCAAAATTGGACAGTTGAAGACTGGAAAAATGTTGCCTGGTCTGATGAGTCTCGATTTCTGTTGAGACATTCAGATGGTAGAGTCAGAATTTGGCGTAAACGGAATGAGAACATGGATCCATCATGCCTTGTTACCACTGTGCAGGCTGGTGGTGGTGGTGTAATGGTGTGGGGGATGTTTTCTTGGCACACTTTAGGCCCCTAAGTGCCAATTGGGCATTGTTTAAATGCCACGGCCTACCTGAGCATTGTTTCTGACCATGTCCATCCCTTTATGACCACCATGTACCCATCTCTGATGGCTACTTCCAGCAGGATAATGCACCATATCACAAAGCTCGAATCATTTCAAATTGGTTTCTTGAACATGACAATGAGTTAACTGTACTAAAATGGCCCCCACAGTCACCAGATCTCAACCCAATAGAGCATCTTTGGGATGTGGTGGAATGGGAGCTTCGTGCCCTGGATGTGCATCCCACAAATCTCCATCAACTTCAAGATTCTATCCTATCAATATGGGCCAACATTTCTAAAGAATGCTTTCAGAACCTTGTTGAATCAATGCCACGTAGAATTAAAGCAGTTCTGAAGGCGAAAGGGGGTCAAACACAGTATTAGTATGGTGTTCCTAATAATGCTTTAGGTGAGTGTATGTATGTGCATGTATATATGTATATGTATGTGTATGTATATATGTATATATATATATATATATATATATATATATATATATATATATATATATATAAATAAATATAATATAAATTATATTTTTTTGGCATCACATGGACAGCTGTGTATGTGTGCATAATTTACCTGGTAAAGTAATGCCACCAGGATGCACTGTGGTAAGATGACTGCTGGTCGAGGGAGTATGATGCTCTGGACATTGTTCAGGTGAACGAACACATGCAACGTTTTTAATGTCAACAGTAAGAATAAGCCAATTTAAGTGCAAAAAGTGCCCAATATAAGTGATCAGAATAGGCAACTTAATAATTAGCAGGCATTTCATTCTGTACGATAATCCAAAAACAACAACAAAAAATTACAGCAACAACGTGCTTACATTTGTGTTGTGCACATCTTTTGTGAAGTGCATATTGTAGAACATAATGCACTTAGCACAGTCAAAACTGATTGATCGTTTATTCAAACCTCTTTCAGCAGCTGTCGGGGACGAGTAGAGTGCAGTTTAGACAGTTTAAATGTTTCAGATGTCCTGACGATGGACAAGAGTTATAGTCCCATATTTCAATTTAAGTCATTCAACTGTGCAACTGTCGCACCAAAGGACAACAAAGCTTAACACTTTTATAGTGGTTCTGAGACATTCTGAGAAAAATTCTGAGAAAAAAACTTACCATGTGCACATGGTCCTTCAACTAATTCAACTTGTCAGTGGAATTGCCCGATTTAAAATCAGGATATGGTGTCACACCGGAGGACACGGTTTTCAGTGACAAAATGTATCAAGTTCCTACACTTTTAGAAAAGATGAAAAAAAGATTGCCATTTACTAAAATAGACACTTGTAAAATTGTGCCTGAGGTATTTATTAACATTTGTATGCTTTTCTTTTTAATTTATAAAAGTTGTAATTTATTGAATTTATTGAACTATGCTTGAGACATGAGATAATTTTGAGATTTGGCTCAAAAATTAGAAAAATCGAATAACGCAGTTTTTATATCAACAGGTCCATGTAAGACAAAGAAAATGTTTAACCATTTACTGCATTTTAAATTATGACAATACTAATTATATTAATTTTTATCCTGTGTGACAGTGAAAATGCCATGCCACGTCAACAACCCAAATTCACGATGAAATCTAAATCCAGCATTCTGCGTTAGTTCAGGCAGGCCACGTAGTCAAGCTCCGCTATCAGCTGATTGGAAAAATTCCAACCCTGCCCATATCAGCTGATCCGATTCCTATGCACTCAGTTGGCAACTCTCAAACAGGGAGCCTTACTTAAGCGTAGATTCAGTTCAGTCTGCCTGCTTGGCTGCTTCCATTCCATTTACGCTGCCCTCCCAGTTTAAAAAAAAAAGGGAGGTTGTCCCCAGAAGCTGCTGCTGTTCGCTGTCTTGGCTTTTCATGGAGCTCATGAAGAGGATGCGAAATTTAGAACAGAGCCGTATCGTCAAATGTAAATTTAGCAAAATATGCCAATAAAAAAGTTGACTAAAAGTTTGTCTTTGGTGTTCTTGACTTAAGTGGACATGGCTAAAATATTTTTTTTTATAACAAAGGTTTATTATAGTTATTCTCTTAACATGAACGGATCTGCATATATCCATATGTCTGCTATAAAAATATATATATGTATTTTTTTACACTTCCTTTGTGTTGTCTGGCATTATGTTGGCAGGAAGTATGCATCATGACTGATGCTGATAATGCATTCATGATATCTTCGGCTGGACACACTGATGTGCTTGTCAAAAAGGTCATCCGTGCTTCTCTTAGCTTCAGTGGTGGAACGAACACAGCCAACTCGATCTCAGTACAAACACAACTAATTTTAATCCTGACAAGAGTCTTGGTTTTTATTCTGGTATGCTTTCACTCACGCCCTCCCTAACCTCTCTCTTTATCATTTAAAATTGATGCCAACTCCCCAATGGCCTTTCTTATGGAAGCAAAGAGACTTTGAAGTTTGGAGGACTCCTCTGAAAAGCCCTCAGGCATCTCCTTCATAAGGCTACTGCTACCATACAACCCCCGCCCCCCGCCTCTTCCCCACCATATCTCACTCTTTCTCTTGGCCACTCTGGATCTTAGGAATCCACTGCTACTGCAGCACAATGAATAGCAAACTAAATTTGAGAAAGGGCATGTCAACAAATTCAGACTATGGAAGATGGTGGAGGGGAAAGTAATAAAAGGACATGCAATTCGTATATAATAAATATTCGGTTTCAAAGTAAACTCTTAAATATTTACAAGCATATGCTTTTGTGTAAAACAATGTAAAACATTTTAAATATTTTAGTGGCTGTGGCATATACTGTTTCTTTCTAACATGCTCTCCTCTCAGATGTTGTATAAACTCTAATACAGTTTCCTTATAAGTATGCATGTACTTGAAATGGTATAATTCCTACACTGTATAAGAATGTAAGATTTAAACAAAACCGATTATTGGAGTATGTCTTACAAGAAAATACTATTTCAGTCTTTCTACTTCAAAATTTCATGTTTAATTCAGTGTTGCATGCCATTTCTTTTGTGAAATTTACTAGCAATTTCTGAGCGAAAATTTTCAAAGTAAATCCTACAGCATTGTTTTTAAAAAGGAATGCAATAATTTACAAATCTCATAAACTTATATTTTATTCACAATAGAATATAGATAACATATCAAATGTTGAAAGTGAAACATTTTGAAATGTCATGCCAAATATTGGCTCATTTTGGATTTCATGAGAGCTACACATTCCAAAAAGTTGGGACAGGTAGCAATAAGAGGCCGGAAAAGTTAAATGTACATATAAGGAACAGCTGGAGGACCAATTTGCATCTTCTTAGGTCAATTGGCAACATGATTGGGTATAAAAAGAGTCAAGGCCGGAAAACCATACTGGATGCCCGTGATCTTCGGGTCCTTAGACGGCACTGCATCACATACAGGAATGCTACTGTAATGGAAATCACAACATGGGCTCAGAAATACTTCCAGAAAACATTGTCGGTGAACACAATCCACCGTGCCATTCACCGTTGCCGGCTAAAACTCTATAGGCCAAAAAAGAAGCCATATCTAAACATGATCCAGAAGCACAGACGTTTTCTCTGGGCCAAGGCTCATTTAAAATGGACTGAGGCAAAGTGGAAAACTGTTCTGTGGTCAGACCAATCAAAATTTGAGGTTATTTTTGGAAAACTGGGACGCCATGTCATCCGGACTAAAGAGGACAAGGATAACCCAAGTTGTTATCAGCGCTCAGTTCAGAAGCCTGCATCTCTGATGGTATGGGGTTGCATGAGTGCGTGTGGCATGGGCAGCTTACACATCTGGAAAGGCACCATCAATGCTGAAAGGAATATCCAAGTTCTAGAACAACATGTGCTCCCATCTAAACGTCGTCTCTTTCAGGGAAGACCTTGCATTTTCCAACATGACGATGCCAGACCACACACTGTATCAATTACAACATCATGGCTGCGTAGGAGGAGGATCCGGGTACTGAAATGGCCAGCCTGCAGTCCAGATCTTTCACCCATAGAAAACATTTGGCGCATCATAAAGAGGAAGATGCGACAAAGAAGACCTAAGACAGCAACTTGAGCAACTTGTCTCCTCAGTCCCCAGACGTTTGCAGACCGTTATAAAAAGAAGAGGGGATGCCACACAGTGGGAAACATGGCCTTGTCCCAACTTTTTTGAGATTTTAGAAATTTAAAATCAACTTATTTTTCCCTTAAAATTATAAATTTTCTCAGTTTAAACATTTGATATGTCATCTATGTTGTATTCTGAATAAAATATTGAAATTTGAAACTTCCACATCATTGCATTCTGTTTTTATTCACAATTTGTGTCCCAACTTTTTTGGAATCGGGTTTGTAGATTAGTTTTATTAGTTTGCATTCTAATGTCTTGTCATCTTTTGTGTTCCACAGGTGATAGAAAGTCATGCGGGTTTGGAACGACATGAGGGTGAGTAAATGATGACAGCGATTTTTAAGCGTTACATTTTTCTCAGGGCAGTTGTAACTCAGGGCAATTGCAATTACTACAGTATAACCGCATTTTCACCTTTAATCTGAATATTATAAAACCCATTATATTAGTTGTCCTAATCAAAAACAAAATCTGAAAACAATCTTTCGCAAGGTTTTCTCTTCTCATGCTTTGGGTGAGCTTGCTAGCAGGGTGAGCTCTCTTTATTGGTTATCCTTATAGAATAAACAAGCAATGTTTCTTTGCTTGTCCTTGACCCTTCAGAGCACCAGGCAGGTAATTGGTCTTGATAAGTTGGAAATGGCTGCCGGGGATTGAAGTGAGTAGTTTGTAGAAGCCTTATTGGGGTGTTCCCACCCTGCTGAATTGAAGTCAGCTCGGTGGGATGGGATATCCGTCTCATTACTTGGGTCTATGGCCTTGCAGGAATGGAGGCAGAGGGCAACACAAACATGTTTAAGAGCTGACCTGCTTTTGAAGGTGTCTGAGATGGAGAATCTGGAAGAAAGTGTGTTGTGTATCAGAATTTCCTAAACGAAACACCCTCTTGTTTCCATTAGCACTTGTTCTTAGTTCAGTCCCTCTTCCCATTCATACGCTATATTAAAATTAATTGCAATGTCTTTAGGTTGGTTTTTTTTTTTTTTAAAAAAAAAAAAAAAAAAAAGATTAAGGGAAACATAAATTATGCTGGTGAACAGCATCTATGAATAAAACCATCTTTGAGGAAAGATTATGAAGAGACAATTATTAGATTCAAGATTCAAGATTCAAGAGTTTTATTTGTCACATTTATATACAGTTATATACAGAATATACAACCGGCAGTGAAATGTAAACAGGTCCGCTCCATGGACAGTGCAAATTCACAGTTAAAAACACAAGGAAGAAATTATAATAGAAATAGGATATAAAAAAAAAAAAAAACTCTCTATATATATATATATATATGTCTATATCTGTAGAATTATAAATAATCAAGTCAAGAGAAAAAAGGTAACAAATAAGGATAAAGTGGAATAAAATAATTGAAGTAGACTTTGCAGTGAGTAAACTGTAGACTTATAAATATGTGGTTAACAAATGTATAAAGAGTATAATGTGCAAACAGGTTTATGACAGGTTGTTACACAGTAACAACGAGAACAGAAAGTGCAGTGCAATGTCAGTGTATCGATGTTTATCCTGAAGTGAAGTCACGTGATGTTAAGTGATTGAGTTCAGGAGTCTGATGGCCTGGGGGAAGAAGCTCCTCCTGAGTCTCTCAGTTTTGGCCATCAGGCTTCGGAAGCGCTACCAGATGGTAGCAGCGTGAAATGAGGGTTTGCAGGGTGATTAGAGTCCTTGATGATCTTGGTAGCTCTACCTTTGCAGCGTTTGGTGTAGACGTCCTGCAGAGACGGGAGAGCTGACCCTGAGATACGCTCGGATAAGCGCACTACTCTTTGCAGGGCTTTGCGGTCATGACTGGTGCTGTTCCCATACCACGCTGTGATGCACTGAGTTAAAACACTTTCTATCGCCCCTAAATAGAAAGTTTTCAGGATAGCTGGTGAAACCCTGAATTTCCTCAGCTGGCGCAGGTGGTACAGTCTTTGCCTGGCTTTTTCACCTGTGTCTGAATGTGAGCAGTCCAGGTCAGGTCCTCGGAGATGTTTACTCCCAGGTACTTGAAGCTGCTCACTCTCTCTACTGGTGACCCGCTGATCATGAGGGGGAGTATGTCCGTTGCTGTCTCTTCCTGAAGTCCACAATCATTTCTTTGGTCTTGCCAACATTCAGAGAGAGACAGTTGTCCTGGCACCATGATGTTAGATGCTCCACCTCGTCCAAGTATGCCGTCTCATTGTTGTTGGAAATGAGGCCCAGGACAACAGTATCATCAGCAAATTTGATGATAGAGGTGGAGCTGTGTGTGGACAAACAGTCATGCGTGTAGAGAGAGTAGAGCAGGGGGCTCAGGACACAGCCCTGTGGAGCTCCCACACTCAGGGTGATGGAGGTGGAGGTGGACTGGCCTATTCTCACCACCTGAGGCCTGCCAGTGAGGAAGTCCTCAATCCAGTAGCAGAGAGAAGGATTCAGGCCGAGATCCAGGAGTTTGGAGGTTAGCTTGGTGGGAACTATGGTGTTAAAGGCTGAGCTATAGTCAATAAATAGCAGTCTTACGTAGTTCCCACTTTTGCTGTCGATGTGAGTGAGAGAGGAGTGGAGGACATGAGAGATGGCATCTTCAGTCGATCTATTGGGACGATAGGCAAACTGAAGAGGGTCCAAAGTGTCAGGAATGAAGGCGCAAATGGTGTTTTTAATGAGTCTCTCAAAGACCTTCATGACTATAGACGTGAGAGCCACTGGACGATAGTCATTTAGGCAAGAGGGTTTACTGTTCTTAGGGACAGGGATGATGGTGGATTTTTGAAGGAGGTGGGGACCACAGATGTAGCGAGGACTCATTAAAGATAGATGTAAACAACCCGGTGAGCTGATCAGCACAGGACCGCAGAACACGACCTGAAATACCATCCGGCCCAGCAGCTTTCCTGACGTCCACACGCTTGAGTGCTCTCCGAACTTCATCCTCCGAGACAGAGATCACGTGATTGTTGCTGCTCTGAGTAATTTCCTCTAACGCGCCACTTGGCGGAGTCGCGTTGCGCGGTTACAGTCAAAGCGAGCATAGAAAGAGTTTAACTCGTTCACGAGCAACGGATCAGCGTTCACCTCTGCAGAGGATTTAGATCCAAAGGAGCAGATGGACCTCAGACCTTGCCACATGCGCCGCGAGTCGTTGAGTTGGAAATGAGACTCCACTCGGTCTTTATAACGGAGTTTTGCGGCTTTAACTGCTCGTCTGAGAGCATAGCAGGACGATCTGTATTCATTCATATTCCCTGAATGGAGACCGGCGTTGTAAGCAGCAGTGCGTGCGTTCACTGCCGCGCGGATTGAATTGTCCACCCACGGTTTCTGATTTGAGAAGGACGTTATTGTTATTGTTTGCGTGGCTTGCTCTGTAAGCGTGTTGATGAAGCAAAGCGCCACGTCTGTGAACTCGCTTACGTCAGCTGAACTCGCTCGGAACATGTCCCAATCCACATCGCCCAGAGCTGCCTGTAGCGCGGTCTCTGAGTGGGGTGACCAACGCTTAACTTCCCGCCTCACCGGGGGTTCCTGGAGGAGCTTTTGTTTGTATTCGGAGTGTGAGAAAATGGCGGCATGATCCGATTTGCCAAGCGCTGGAAGTGACCGCGCTTTATAGGCGTTCTTAAACGGAGAGTAGCAGTGATCCAGTGTGTTTGCTCCTCGTGTGGGGCAGGAGACGTGCTGGTGAAAGTTTGGCAGGACTTTCTTTAGGTTTGCTTTGTTAAAATCGCCCGCGACAATGAATGCCGCGTCGGGATGTTGGTTTATGGCGCCGCTGGCAACATCATGAAGGCCAGATAAAGCCAGCGCTGTGTCTGCCTGCGGTGGGATGTAAACGGCGGTCGCGACAACCGCAGAAAACTCCTCGGCAGATAGAATGGGCGGCAGATGATTGTTAAATGTTCCAGATGAGGTGAGCAGGACCGCGAGAGAATGGTGATGTTCCTGGGATCGCACCATTTCTTGTTGATCATGAAACACACTCCACCGCCTTTGGATTTACCGGCCTCGGCTGTTCTGTCCATCCGAAAAACAGAGAAGTTCTCCGGCGGCGTCACAGCTGTGTCCGGGACGCGGGCGTGAGCCATGTTTCAGACAAACAATAGATATTACAGTCTCTCATGTCCCGTTGAAAACTTATCCTGGCTCTAAGATCGTCCATCTTATTATCCAAGGATTGAACATTTGCTAGAAGAATGCTCGGGAGAGGAGGTCTGAATGCCCTTTTCCTCAGTCTGTTACGGATACCAGCACGTTTTCCCGCGGTGTTTCTTTGTTCTCACGCCGCTGGCTCTGTCCATTGTTCAACTCGGCGTTCGAAGAATCTCAGATGGCCACAGAGGATCGGCGAAAGTGTCCTGAAACAGTCCAGTGTAGAGGTAACCAATGTCCAAAAGAGTTTTGCTGTCGTAGTAGATCAATGCAGATGATAAGTTTGTAAAACTGAGAGTAAAAGAAAGTAAAATAGTAAATAAAAGCACAGTCTTCGCGGAGCGACCTGAACGGCGACCAAACACAGCGGCGCCATATTGATTAATATCAATTAGGTCAGACCGAAATATTTTTATTCTTGACAAGCTAATTCACGATATTGTAGATGCCTATCTAGTTTAAAGCATATGGTACAGAACGTCCCAAAGTCAAAATTGATAAATGTATACTCATAAATTGAAGATACAAAGATAGTAACTTCTCAAGAAGCATCTAAGACATTACTACAGGAAATCTGATATCTGATGGTGAGTGCACTTCAAAGGCTTTTATGCTGGCATATGAATGCAGCCAGTGAGATTCATCATGTCTCAGGCAGATGAGGTTTTGATTTTTAATAAACCTTATTAAGTCTATTTTGAAAACCCATGGGTGATTTCATAATCAGCTTCTCAAATATCACACATTTCCTGAGATCACTGTTGCCAAGATCTCAGTCAGATCCATGACTAATTGTTTTTCACCAGGCTAAAATCCTGAGGGACGATGTTGCCCATATAGAATTTCACAGATAACGCCAAGGATAAACCAAAACTGCTTTGATTTTGACTCCCATTGGCCCGAGACATGGCAGCATTGTTCATAATAATGATAGAATCCATTCTGTTATGCAACCACAAAAGCTCTTTTCTACAAAACATTATCACTTTTCCTCTTGCTATGTTACATTGCCTGGGGTGTGTGGATCAAACTGAAGCATTATGATATAGAAGTGAACTCTGAAGCACTACAGCTACAAGTTGTCTGTTGTCTTGTTTGTCAGATGTTTGGTGATGTACTGTTTCTGAAAGTCCAGATGAGGAGGTGTAAATCTTTTGCTGTAACAGTTTGAGGCTGATTGGATTTTCACCCTGCGGACATTGGCCCCCTGTGTTTTGGATAATGAATATCTATTGATTTTCGTGTTCTGTGATATACAGACATCTACTTCATAAGATGTAATTGTCCTTCTTCGGTGCAGACTTTAACTAAATCACCACAGACACAGTCTTTATGAATTTCCTCCAACTTCAATTTATTTTTGCACCCCATTTACCATACTGTCAAAGAAATGTTTCGCTCCTTTGCACATTAAGTATTCTCTCGCTCTTTTTTTCTTTCTTTTTTTCTGAAATTCTGTTTTTTGCATGACATGTAATACTGTGACCAAATTGTTGACACATAAATAAATGTAGTATATTTATGGCAGTGCATAGGAGAATATTTTAGTCTACTGACTATTGCATCTTAGCTCATTACTGTCCAAATCTCAAATGTAATATAATGTACATTGAAATGGCTAGTATGTTTTATAGATAAGATGCAATGAAAGGAAAGAAAAAATAATAATCATGACCTCCTAATCAAACATTCTTTGTTCAGTATCAGCAATTTTTTTTTTTAGACTGCTCACTAAACAGAATTTAAAAAGAAACAAAGTTAAAATACTGTATTTAGTTGAATGCTAACTGTTTGTGTCGATATACTAAGACTATATTAATTCCTGAGTCTTTGACAAGAATTAAAACTGTGTACCTGTGTTACCTAGAGTTTGGGATAAACAATATGAGCATTGTTCGACCTTACAAATGTCACCTGCACCATTGAGTTGACAGCCATATATGAGACTTTTGCTCATTTGACATGCTTCAGAAAGGAAAGTGACAGTTATGGTAGTGTACACTGAAGGGCTTCAGGTTCTTCCCAAACCTCAGTGCTGTAATGAGGTTCCATATGGTTTAGAATTAATTGAATGTACTGTGGCTGACAGCCCAGGTCTGGAGGGTAATTCTGCAGCAGGGACACTGGTTCCGCCTCAATTGAGACCTGGCAGATTGGAGTCCTCTGAGAATTTGACCCTCAACCCTCAATCCAGAAGTATGTCATAATTTGGACATCACTGCCCAACAGTACCTTTTTCTCCTTTTTGCTTTGTTTAAAGATTTCAGTGCATTTCTCCTTGTCAGGAACATAATTCAACCTTGTAATGCTGTTTGGGATGGAGGTGGGCACATCCTTCAAAATAAGTTTCTGGTAATTTTTTCGGGATCAGAGTAGGATATAATTATTCATGCATTATACTGTAAATATCATGTAAATAAATATATTAAAGCGTCTGTTAAATGAATAAATGCAGTGTACATTTTAAAGGCATTTTAAAATGAATGCAGATTCTATATTTCTTACCGGCATTGCAATTGCAATTATGCCAATAATTACTGTAAAATCTTTCACACTTTATTAATTCAATCTTGCATGTTTTTGTTTAGTTTTTTCAACATGTTATGTGTTATTTCATGGGTGATTATTTCATACTTGTTCATCTTCTATGATAATTAAGTGCTATAAGTAATTATTTTTTGGAATGGCACAAAAAAACAAAAACAAAAAAAACATCCCTTCTACCTGACAGTGGTTGTCTTGAGAAATAATGCTCCGTGACAGCCCAAAGCCATGTTTTTTTTCCCCCTCTCTTGTCAATGTGCCTATTACTGTGCGTTCACACCATTGCCGGCAAGAGCGTCAAAATTCGCTCTGGCCACCCTGCCAATGACGCTGTAGAAAGATGTGTGGACGCGCTGACGCTCTGACGTAGATCGAATGCTTGATCATTTTTTTTACTTTATTTAAAGGGGCCAAAGCAAACAATCATGTTGATCGGCATTTGTGCTTACTGACCACAAGTAGGGTATAACCATATAAGTTAACCTCATGAAATCATTTAAATGTGAAAGTAAAAAAAAACAAAAAAAAACAGATTGATGGACAGAACATAAGAATTATAGTTACATATTTGCTAACAAAATAAACCAATTAAAAGCTATTTGTGTGGTGTGGCTTTTGTGTTCATGGTTAAGTGCTAGTCTAATTTCAGCATGCAGTTTATAGGAGACGTTTACTAGCCGTGGTCTTTAATTAACATTAATTTGTGTGCAGCCTACATTACAATAACGGTCCTGGTTGAAGTGCAGCCTTAATGCAATTGGTCAAATTGGTGTTGTTTTGAGCAAATTAACTCTATTCCCGCTGAAAAACAAGCATTCTAGAGCGAAAATGCTGCCTATAAATAGTGTCGCGCGCCTTCTTATCAAACCCGCCACAGTAACGATCAACCTGTCCTCCATTTTGCTTGGGAACTAATGTGGTCGAAACCAAAGTTCACAGGACAGCGTTCTCTCATGAACATGAGCGCATCATCTCAAGCGGAGCACTTCTACATTCCAATTGGTTGCCGCCGAACCACGCCATAGCTCATTACCATAAAATTGACCTAGGCTGCGTCCGAAACCTGGAAAATGCTGCCTTCGGAGGACACATTTCAAGGTAGGAAGGCATCAAGGCACATCTGAATCCAATGTTAGCTTCACTTCCTGCCTCCTGAGAGACCTTCATCCGATGGATTTTTGAAGGCAGCATATATGTATCCTTCGCTGCCTTTATATCCCACAATCCTGTGCGTTCCATTCTGTGACAGTTGAGCAAGAAAAAAAAGATGGTGTCCGATAGTTGCGTGTGTAAATGTAAGTTTTTGACCAACATTTTCCACTTCTGATGTCATTTCTAGCGAGAAATGTTTATTGTAGAAATTTTAATATTTGTTTAGTTCTTACCAAAGCTCTCTCTATTTTGCTGTAGATCATTAAACCGTTACACTGCCTTAGAAGTCTGTCCGAGATCAGTTTTGTCAGGTGCCTTAATGTCTTATAAGGCAGCGAGGCAATGAGTCAGCTGCCTAAGTTTTCGAACGCGGCCCTAATTTCAACTCTCCTTGACGCCCAAATCGTCCAAGACGCGCCGCGCCACTCTCGCCGGAGCTCGCAGCCGGTTCCCACTGAAAATGACTTCTGGCCACTTTGACGCTCTCGCTGGCGGCAGTGTGAACGCACAGTTAGTATTTGTTGACATCAGATTGGCTGACACGTGGATGGTGGGTTTTGGGGACAGGGCGTGTGGTTGATGTTAGCAGAATGAAACAATGTGAAATATGGTAACAAATTAATTAATTGATTGCATGTTTAGAACCTGGTTTAAGCTGTAACTTTTTTAGGTTTAGGCAATGTATCCATCAAATCTTATAATATCTGTTTGGATAGATGTTTTATAGATTATTTTTGTTAATAATGGATTGGCTTCAGGTCTTACAAAGAATGGCTATTTAAAAGTTAAACACAGATGAAAAGGCTGTGTGAAAATGTATATCTTCCTATTTTTCATTGTTGGCAAGGCTGATCTCATTGGATTTTTTTCTCCAATGTGAAGGTGTACGCTTTGTCCCCAGGCTGACGCCAGAGTTAAAAGCAAACAGGACGTCAGACACGCAGACAAACCGGAGGCAAGTGCTGCATTTTAAACAGCCTGGCAGCATCCTCACCTGCTGATCTTCAAAGAGTTTGATGATAAATGAGTCCCGTGAACAAAATATTCAAGGTGTGAGAGTAGCGTACCGATCTATGGCGCAGCTCTTTGAGAGGGACATGATATTTACCAATTGACTTTGATCTGCATAATTGTGGATGGTTTGTGTTTCTGTGGCACAGTTTAAAATGGAGTGCTGCTTTTAAAAAAGGCCGTTTGAGAAGAACCCTAGAGAAAATAGGTTTACTTCAGGCAGGTAGATTTCCTGTGAAATGCTATTGCTGCGTTCAATTCAAAGTCTGATGTGGCTATTCTTACTCGATATCTCCAACTTCCCATGATAAAGGCACCTGGTGCTAGGAAGGTTACGTGGAAGGAAACGCAATGGCATCACTATTGCATTGCAGGACTGTGATTGTCAATGATTAAATCACCTAGCAACCAAATTATGAAGAATAATCAATGTTATGTAATACTAACATCAGTTTTGAAGATTTGTAAATTATTGCAATCCTTTTTTATTCACAATTTGTACAGTGTCCCAACTTTTGTGTGTGTGTATAAAAAAATATATATATATATAAAAAATATATAATATATAATATATAAGGGTGTGGCGAGATTGGGTTGGGTTCACGAGGACGAGATGAGATTTTTACATAGTATTTTTAAGAAATCCACAATGATGAAATGCATGACTAGGAATTAAAAATTGTTTGCAGGTGCATTTGAAATGTTTTAACTAATTGTCTTGTAATGAATGTCATTTCATTTCTACTTTCTGATGAATTATCATGAATTATCAAAGACCTTAGAACTTTCAGACCTTAGAACTGCACAATAGCTTCTTTTGACCTCCTAACTGAACTCCTCCCTACAAATTAATCATAGATATTATGTGCAAACGATAACCATAATCAAAGTACTCAATATTCAAAGTGCAAACAGAGACCAAATTTTTCTTCAAGCTTGATACAGAGCTAAGAGTTGGTTACAACTACACAGATAGCTTTCATATTATGAGAAATTCTCATGCCTCAGGGAGCCGCTTTCAAACAGCGGTAACGTATTGAAATCGCGTTTGAATCAATGCGCGTTCCCTTTTACTTTCAATTTCGCGATCGTACGTATACTCTGTGATAAGGGAGCGGTGGTGCTGAACGAGCAGTTTAACATATAAGTCTGGCACTTCTGCTGCGTAACGAATCCTCCGCCACGGTCTTGTCCACTAACATGTAACACAGACTCGTAACACACGCTGAATGCGAGCACTTCACTAACACGTAACACACACTCATAACCCGTCTTCTCGTCACGTGATCAGTCCTGTGAACAATTTGTTCTAGATGAGCTGATGGAATTGGAGCGAATGTTATGATTATCTACCTTGATAAAAAATTTTTTTTTCTATAAAAAGCCAAACTAGAATGAAGGTGTAATATAAACTACACCCTCACACTACGTCATAACCGGGTCATGAGAATATGACGAGACAGCTTTTCATCTCGACGAGAAATCTCGTCACAGATATCAGGGATGCCACAATTCTCAATATAATATTGAACCGTTCGGTACGGCATTCACGGTTCAATACACGCTTGTGAATTGCGTTTTTTTGTTTGTTTTGTTTTGCATTTAATTAATTACAAACCTGATTCCAATAAAGTTGGGACACTACAAATTGTGAATAAAAAAGGAATGCAATAATTTACAAATCTCATAAACTTATATTTTATTCACAATAGAATATAGATAACATATCAAATGTTGAAAGTGAGATATTTTGAAATGTCATGCCAAATATTGGCTCATTTTGGATTTCATGAGAGCTACACATTCCAAAAAAGTTGGGACAGGTAGCAATAAGAGGCCGGAAAAGTTCAATGTACATATAAGGAACAGCTGGAGGACCAATTTGCAACTTATTAGGTCAATTGGCAACATGATTGGGTATAAAAAGAGCCTCTCAGAGTGGCAGTGTCTCTCAGAAGTCAAGATGGGCAGAGGATCACCAATTCCCCCAAAGCTGCGGCCAAAAATAGTGGAGCAATATCAGAAAGGAGTTTCTCAGAGAAAAATTCCAAAGAGTTTGAAGTTATCATCATCTACAGTGCATAATATCATCCAAACATTCAGAGAATCTGGAACAATCTCGGAAAACCAAACTGGATGCCCGTGATCTTCGGGCCCTTAGACGACACTGCATCACATACAGGAATGCTACTGTAATGGAAATCACAACATGGGCTCAGGAATACTTCCAGAAAACACTGTCAGTGAACACAATCCACCGTGGCATTCGCCGTTGCCGGCTAAAACTCTATAGGTCAAAAAAGAAGCCATATCTAAACATGATCCAGAAGCGCAGGCGTTTTCTCTGGGCCAAGGCTCATTTAAAATGGACTGAGGCAAAGTGGAAAACTGTTCTGTGGTCAGACCAATCAAAATTTTAAGTTCTTTTTTGGAAAACTGGGACGCCATGTCATCCAGACTAAAGAGGACAAGGACAACCCAAGTTATCAGCGCTCAGTTCAGAAGCCTGCATCTCTGATGGTATGGGGTTGCATGAGTGCGTGTGGCATGGGCAGCTTACACATCTGGAAAGGCACCATCAATGCTGAAAGGTATATCCAAGTTCTAGAACAACATGTGCTCCCATCCAGATGTCATCTCTTTCAGGGAAGACCTTGCATTTTCCAACATGACAATGCCAGACCACACACTGTATCAATTACAACATCATGGCTGTGTAGAAGAAGGATCCGGGTACTGAAATGGCCAGCCTGCAGAAAGATGCGACAAAGACCTAAGACAGTTGCGCAACTAGAAGCCTGTATTAGACAAGAATGGGACAACATTCCTATTCCTAAACTTGAGCAACTTGTCTCCTCAGTCCCCAGACATTTGCAGACTGTTATAAAAAGAAGAGGGGATGCCACAGTGGGAAACATGGCTTTGTCCCAACTTTTTTGGAATCGGTTCTGTATTTCTTTTTTCTGTCCGTTTGAAATATTTCTCTGTTTATTTCGGCTCTGTTTGAGTGTGCCTGTGAGTCTACGCGCTGATATGAGCAAATATCCAATCACATGCACTAAAGTTAGGGGGTGTTTAGCCACTGGTGTCAGAGTGTTCTACTCATGGAACACTGTAGTTATTCACAATCACGAAAGTTCATTATTTGCATGCGTTTTAAAGCCTTGGCGGTTAAATATTTCATTTGCGTGCTTATGCACTGTTTTAACATGCACTGAGCGCGCACACTAAAAGCCTGTCAAACGTGATTACTGGGCTAAGTAGTATTACTGCGCTAATACTGTCAAATACACACAAGGTTAACACAAACAGTCTAAAGTGAAAATAAAATCGGTGTGAGTCTGTATATTAGATGCGTGCAGGTCTTAAATTGACAGCAGCGCAGCCTAGTGAACATGCTGCCGCTTGTCCTTAAAGGGACAGTTCACCTCTAAAACGACGTCATTATTTACTCACTCTAATGTTGTTCCAAACCTGTATTCATTTCTTGTGTTGAACACAGACAGTTGAATACCAGACAGTTGATGGTTGCCATTGACTTCCATATTATTATTTCCTACAATAGGGACCAGCAACTGGTTGGTTTCCAGCATTCTTCTATGTCCAACAGAAGAAAGAACTTTATTCAAGTTTAAAATAACGTGAGTGTGAGTAATCAATGGCAGAATTTTCATTTGAGTAAACTATCCCTTTAATGTTAATAAAACAACAAAAGACAAAGAGAAAATCAGTCACTAGCTCTTGACTAATTTTTATTTTATTTTATATTGAATACTATGTAGTTTTAAATTTACATTTATTCATTCAATTTCATACTTGTGCTTCTGTACAGCTCTGAGCTGCCACTAAATCTTTATATATTTATATATTTTATATTATACAGTACACTAGAAATGTGTGCAAGGGTTTTTTTTTTAAGTAAAGTTTTAAGTTTAAGTAAGGTTTTTCAAGTCTTTTAGGTCAAATAAAAAAAAATTGCAATAGAGTATTGCAATAAAAAAAAATGTTTTCTCCTTAACCTCTTTCTGTTCCTGTCGCCTAAGAATAGAATAGCAAAAAGGTGATGTGACTACCCATCAGAACTGAACCGAACCGAACCGAAAACCATGGTTAAAAACCGAGGTATGTATTGAACCGTGGACTAACTGTATTGTTGCATCCCTAATAAATATATATATATATATATATATATATACACACACTCACCTAAAGGATTATTAGGAACACCTGTTCAATTTCTCATTAATGCAATTATCTAATCAACCAATCACATGGCAGTTGCTTCAATGCATTTAGGGGTGTGATCCTGGTCAAGACAATCTCCTGAACTCCAAACTGAATGTCAGAATGGGAAAGAAAGGTGATTTAAGCAATTTTGAGCGTGGCATGGTTGTTTGTGCCAGACGGGCCGGTCTGAGTATTTCACAATCTGCTCAGTTACTGGGATTTTCACGCACAACCATTTCTAGGGTTTACAAAGAATGGTGTGAAAAGGGAAAAACATCCAGTATGCGGCAGTCCTGTGGGCGAAAATGCCTTGTTGATGTTAGAGGTCAGAGGAGAATGGGCTGACTGATTCAAGCTAATAGAAGAACAACTTTGACTACACAACTTTGACGCACAACCTTGAGGCGGATGGGCTACAACAGCAGAAGACCCCACCGGGTGCCACTCATCTCCACTGCAAACAGGAAAAAGAGGCTACAATTTGCACAAGCTCACCAAAATTGGACAGTTGAAGACTGGAAAAATGTTGCCTGGTCTGATGAGTCTCGATTTCTGTTGAGACATTCAGATGGTAGAGTCAGAATATGGCGTAAACAGAATGAGAACATGGATCCATCATGCTTTGTTACCACTGTACAGGCTGCTGGTGGTGGTGTAATGGTGTGGGGGATGTTTTCTTGGCACACTTTAGGCCCCTTAGTGCCAATTGGGCATTGTTTAAATGCCACGGCCTACCTGAGCATTGTTTCTGACCATGTCCATCCCATTCTCCAATGGCTACTTCCAGCAGGATAATGCACCATGTCACAAAGCTTGAATCATTTTAAATTGGTTTCTTGAACATGACAATGAGTTCACTGTACTAAAATGGCCCCCAGTCACCAGATCTCAACCCAATAGAGCATATTTGGGATGTGGTGGAACGGGAGCTTCGTGCCCTGGATGTGCATCCCACAAATCTCCATCAACTGCAAGATGCTATCCTATCAATATGGGTCAACATTTCTAAAGAATGCTTTCAGCACCTTGTTGAATCAATGCCACGTAGAATTAAGGCAGTTCTGAAGGCGAAACATTTTTTTATATTTTATATATATATATTATATATATATATATATATATATATATATATATATATATATATATATATATATATATATATATATATAGTAATGTTTTATACACCTGTCTCTGCAAATGTTTACTAAACAGGTTTTCTTTTTAGAGATGCGCTGATATTAAAGTTGCAGCGTAACAGAACTAATGACAGATCTTTTCTTCCATACTGTGATTTACATGTGTGAATTGGATTATGGAACAGAAAAAAATATGTTGTGCTGGGACTTATCCATTGGATGGTGGTTGGATGGAGGCAGATCTGGGGTGCGTTTCTAAAGCATCGTTAGCCAACTATGGTCGCAAATTCTGTCGTTATTATCAGCATAGTTCAACTATTCGGTGTTTCCCGAAACCATAGTTCCAATGAACATTCGTAAACAGCATCGCAAATTTGTGTGGTTGCTACGAGAGCTCTCGACCTGTGGTTAGAAGCATAGTTTCTTGTTTGCATGACGTGGACTTAATAAATCCTTATCTTTAGCAAAATAAGCAAGCTGACATTTAGTAGAATCCATATATTTTATTTTGAATACATACAAATGTAATTTACATCTTTTAGTTTGTCAAGAGATTTAAAGCACCTTTTTTGAAGTGTACATGTGCGTATGTGCTGTAATATGTAAGAACGAGCCTATGATTTTATTTGGAAATAAAGCAAAATATCTGCGAAAAATAAGAATTGGTCCGCAAATGCCATGTCTGTAATTTATAGCAAAAATTCTAGCATGAATTCGATCTTAAACTAATTCATTAAAAGCAGTTATTACTCCACCACCTGCGTGACGTCATTAAACAATGTGGTTGAACGACAGATTTTACGGTTTCAGGAAACAGTCGTGACCTAGCTAGTTGATTTCTTCAACGATGCAACGTACTATGGTAGTTAAGCAGTGAGTAACGTCGTTGTACGGGAAATGCACCCCTGAATGTGAGCTTGCGGTTGATTGAAAGAAACGGACTGGGCTTAAGTGGTCAAAAAGTCTGGCATATCACTAGATCATGACGTTATGACAATTTGATTAAAAAAATAATAATAATAAAACAAAAAAATTCAGATGCCCACGTATGAAGCGGCCACAATAAGATCAATAACATGCATTTAAAAAATAGATTGGGTAAATTTTCATTTCATGTCGAATTATTTTCATGTTATGGATGATAAATGGCTGATAATAAATCACACTTTATAAGCCGTTTTTCACTTGCAGCCCTCATTAACAATTATATATAACACTTAAATGATTATATACAAAATTAATAGTTAAGATTGATGTGGTTTTGGAATTGGTAAAATGTGCTTGGAAAAAAATATGATCAGAATATCGACCTGCATAATAATTATGTAGAGCGTTAAATGGTGGCTAAGTTACCTCAATGTAAACATAGGAGAAATTAACATATTTACATATCTACAAATACTGCACTGTGGATGTCCGCATGATATTTTGAGTTGGAAGTCTGGAGAAGGACACATTTTGACTACAGGAGTTGAATGGTCTTGTCAATACTACTCCACCCCTTTCCACACCAGAAAGAACGGAGATTGGAACTTCAGCTCTGTGGTTTATAAAATATGATTACAGCACAAGTACAGAAACAGCCTGTGGTATATATTTTTGAGAACAACATGGATCCGGATTGCTTATTGAAGAGCCACATTGTGACATTACATTTGTGCCAAATAGCTCTGGAGAAATTTCGTCTAATGCGGCACTCACACAGACACGCAAACTCCCGAAAGCAGAAGAGCAACATCAGCTCAGTCTAGCATATCGTTTATATTTTAACCGCCAGCGTATATAACATCAGCAGACTGCAGTGAAACGCTTGACTAGGCACTGTATTGTGAGTCACTTGGAGAGGCTGTTAGCTGTTGCTCGCTATATTGACTTTTGAGATCTATTCTCCCGCTGAATGCAGCGCAATCTCCTGCACAAATGTAATATTGATAAAGGCCATGGCCTTCCTCTCATCCTGCCAACCCTGAGATCGGAATCCAAAACCCGTGAATAGATCTGAATGAAAATTTGTGCCAAGGGAAAGAGAAAGAAATGTGTTTATATGGACAGGAAAAATTGATGTAGCAAACAGAACTGGAGCAGGTTTGTGTGTGTGTGTGTGTGGGGGCTGGATGTCTTGATCTCATAGCCTGCTGACTTTATTAGAACCTGCATTTAGCCTCAAATATGGCAGTTGCTCATGACCCGTGAGTGGGTGTGTTAATTGTACGTTAGTGCTTCTATGCTAATGTTAATTGGAGCAGATCAATAAAATGCTCACAGGGCAGCCATGGGCTTTGTACTTCAGTTTCAGAGAGTAGGCTGCAGAGTATTGAAAATCCTGTTTTAACTGGATTTGAAATGTATAACACAGGGAAAGTACACATCGACATTTAATTAACTGTATCAAATGGAAATATTATTTTACCATGAATCCAGTGTTCAAGGCTGCATTTATTTGATCAGAAATACAGTAAAACAGTCATATTGTGAAATGGTATTACAGATGAAAACAATCTAAATTTCATCTGCTTCAAAATGTAATTTATTTCATGTTCAGCACATATACATATATACATATACATATATACATATACATACACTGCTCATCAGTGTGTGTTCACTTGTGTGTTATTTCCGTCACTTCAGTTTCCAATATCCAGTTCCGTCGCTTGCATGCCTATTATAGACTCTTTCGACTGTGGACAGTGGTCACCATAGGCACTTTGATTGGTCTGCGGCTACGAGTAGTGCAGTGCACTGTGTTGTGACCTTGTCATGTCACCTTGCCATAACAATTTGGCCCTTGTCAAATTTGCTCAGATCTTTATTCCTTCCTATTTCTCCTGCATCACCAGACCAAGCTCAATTCTGTAAGATTGAACATTGGTCTGAGGAGTCTATGTATTTTCTACTGCACAAGAGGCGTTATCAACGAGCATAATTCAAATGACTGTACGCAATTGGATAGTCCTTCAACCAATCAGACCACAAGAGGAGCGAGCAACGGACATCGATCCATCCTTCTCCATCAGTCATTGTGTTGAACCTGCCAATAGCACGCCAGGTGGATAAGCCAGTCTGTGATTGGTTACCGCAAAAGTGTGATAGAAGCAGGATAAATAAACCTGAGCTGCAGGGTGAACTCAAATCGCCGGGAGATCAGGCTGGGTTTACCCAGTCTACCTGCATCCAACATGTTGATGACCTTTAATATGTGGCCTTCTTAGGAGATAATGTGACTGCGACTGGTCATAATGTTTTGGCTGTATAAGACACTGTGACCACTTGGACTGTAATTTTAGCATTGCTAGTTAGAACAGACTTTATATTCACATAAATGTCTATTTGTTCAAAAAAATTTAAAACAAGAATAACTTTGTAACGCTTTCTAAATGAGCATAAGCAATTACTGAGTAACCCATTTCATTCCTTTCTGTTGTGCTGTTTGTGTGTTCGCATGCCTTTTCAAATTAAAACACAAAGCCTGCGCATTTTCATTTCCTCATTACCGTAATGAGCAAATAACACAAATATCGGTGTTGTTTGCTTGAGTTTTTCATCTCTGCGTCTCAAGTAATGAATTCATCACTTTCAATGCCCCGCATAAACCATTACTTTTAACTTCTGAACCATGACAGAGAGGCTACCATTTAGACTAATGGAAAGAAGACTTTGATGTGCTTTGGCAGAAGTGACAGGCAGAGTAAAAACTGAGAAAATGTCCTCTGAGAAAAGAGAACTTACATCTGCATGCAGAAAACACACATAAAAGGATTGCAGGAAGGTGAATTGTTATAGTAGTTTTGGTTTGTGGAGGTCTAATAATGTAGAAATACACCTGCAGCAGTATTTTGTGGGACTATTTAAAACCCTTGGATATATTTCACATACTGCAGATTGATATTGTTCAGATAGACGTGGAGGGTTAAACGTTAAAATGAAGTGTGCTTGTTAATCCCTTCCACACTGAGACCATATTATATTTATGTATAAATGTAAGTTTATTCTCTTGACTTGTTAAATTTAACAAGTCTGAGACCACTTTAAAAATCTCAATGTTATTTCAACTGGAGTATAATCAGGAAATTTTAGGATTTTGAATTTTTTTAGTAAAGAATAAATAAGCAAATTATGATGTTTATTGTGAACTTTTGTTACTTTGTTATTCATCAATTTTGTGATTAAAAAAATACATTAGAAACATAAAATAGAAGCATTTTACCTTTAAATTCCTTTATATGACAACACCAGCAATATGAGTACATTTTATGTACACAGTGTTGTTCACGTCATTTATTCAGAAGTTTTGCTTTTTGCAAAGAATTTTACTGTATACTTTCCTCTATATTTCCTTGCACTTCACTTGTCCTTTTCAGATGAAACCAGGAGCCTAATGTGGAACAGCAGTATTGAAAGAGCTCAATTGAGCGAATCGTTCAGGAAAGCGGAAATGTACTGTCTACTTCACAATAACACCTCGCTGTACTTTATCTACTCGGAATCACTGGAAGGATTACTGTCCAGATGAACCTGACCGTTCCATGATCACGTCTGCGGCACTACATGATGTGTCTTTCCAAGCGTGTGAAATTTTTTTTTTTTTTTTTTCCTCTTTACTCTGGTACCCGCCTTCAGAGTTGCCATTTGCTCCCACTCACCCACAGCCAATTAATATTTCACAGTCTCGGCAGCCCAGGCACAAATTCAAATGGCCTTGAGAAGCGAGCTGCTTCTTTCCCACTTCACTCCATTTTTCATTCTATATCAATTAATTTCAAGTTCTAATTTCTTCTTTTTTTTTTTTTTTTTTTTTTGAGATTTTGAGATGCTTTCTCTTTTTTTCCACCCCACTGTCCCAGAAGTCTTCATTAACAAACTGGGAGAACATATTCTGAATAGAAATGGTGTCATCCATTTGCCATAAGACAATACCGTAACAAGCGGCACAGCGCTCCCATCGCCCTTACACTTGGCAGAATCCTTCATGCCTTTTTCTGTCAGCGATCAGAAAATTGCTGGCACTCCAGGTAATGTTTTTGTGCCACTAGACAATAGGGTGACATCTCTACATATGGATCAATCCTCATCTTTTTTACGAGTTCACTTGTAATTTAACACTTTATCCGTTTCCTCTTGGCGGTTAATTGAATTTCTCTTGCTAATATTGTGACATGTGGTGAGCAGTTGTTGTATGCAGCAAGGTGAGGAGGCGGAAATAGAGATTTCCTGTGCTTTTACACTTATTCAATAAATCAAATGCTTTTTCATCATACTTTCTTGCCAGATAATGAATAATAATTTATATAGCTCAGTATTTCTAGTCTACCAACATTTTTTGGTGATACACTATATTGCCAAAAATATTGGGACACCGCTCCAAATCATTGAATTCAGGTGTATAAAATCAAGCACCTATGCAGACTGCTTTTATTCTATTTCACAAACATTTGTGAAAGAATGGGTCGCTCTCTGGAGCTCAATGAATTCAAGCGTGGTACCGTGATAGTGGTATTATAACAAAGTGGAAGCAATTGGGAACAACAGCAACTCAGCCACAAAGTGGTAGGCCACGTAAAATCACAGAGTGGGGTCACACATGCTGAGGTGCACAGTGCACAGAAGTCGCCAACTTTCTGTAGAGTCAATAGCTACAGACCTCCAAACTTCATGTGGCCTTCAGATTAGCTCAAGAACAGTACGTAGAGAGCTTCATAGAATGGGGTTCCTTGGCTGAGCAGCTGTATCCAAGCCTTGCATCACCAAGTGCAATGCAAAGCGTCGGATGCAGTGGTGTAAAGCACGCTGCCACTGGACTCTAGAGCAGCGGAGACGTGTTCTCTGGAGTGACATCACACTTCTTTGTCTGGCAATCCAATGGACGAGTTTGGGTTTGGCTGTTGCCAGGAGAACAGTACTTGCCTTGACTGCATTGTGCCAAGTGTAAAATTTGGTGGAAGGGGGATTATGGTGTGGGGTTGTTTTTCAGGGGTTGGGCTTGGCCCCTTAGTTCTAGTGAAAGGAACTCTTAATGCTTCAGCATACCAAGACATTGTGGACAATTTCATGCTCCCAACTTTGTGGATGGGGATGGCCCCTTCCTGTTCCAACATGACTGAGCACCAGTGCACAAAGAAAGGTCCATAAAGACATGGATGAGTGAGTTTGGTGTGGAGGAACTTGACTAGCCTGCACAGAGTCCTGACCTCAACCCGATAGAACACCTTTGGGATGAATTAGAGTGAAGACTGCGAGCCTGGCCTTCTCGTTTACCATCAGTGCCTGACCTCACAAATGCGCTTCTAGAAGAATGGTCAAAATTCCCATAAACACACTTCTAAACCTTGTGGAAAGCCTCCCAGAAGAGTTGAAGCTGTTTTAGCTGCAAAGGGTGGGCTAACTCCATATTAAACCCCATGGATTAAGAATGGGATGTCATTAAAGTCCATGTGCATGTAAAGGCAGGTGTCCAAAAACATTTGGCAATATAGTGTATTTCAGTTTAGGAGTATGTGAGAAGAACTGAATTGTTTTTGAAGTATGCCATTTCATGCTGTTATAATATTTTTAAGATGTTGAATTGGCCTTTATTTTTATATTTCAGTTATTATTTTATTTAAAATTGTTTTAGTAGTTTTATGTGCCTTTGCTATTTTTCAGTTTGTTTTTGTTTTATATTTAATTTATTTCTAGGGCTGTCACGATTCCTTGATTATATTGCAGTACTAGATTTAAAAAAAGTCTTCAATTGCAATATACCTGTGTCTATTACCCGACAAAATACCGGAAGTGACAGATTCTACGGACGAGAATCCATAAACTGCATTATTAGACTGTTCCATTTCAAAAGCTGCTCTCAATGCTGCATTATGCACTATGGGAAAACATCTTTGTTGGACCAGTTGTGAAGTGTGGTAAACACAACACGTGTTTGTGGGAGGTGTGGCAGGAGGAGCAAATGACAGACACAGTGGGTGTGGCGTCAGGCCTCGAGGAGGTGTTTATTAACATAAATATACATAAAATGTTCAAAAAGTGAAATAGAGTGTCAAACAATCAGGGGATCTGGTGTCGTCTGCTTGCCAGGGAATCGTAAAGGTAGGGTAGTGATCAGATAAGATGGGTCCAGGCAAGGGGCGGTATCCAGCGGCGGCTTCGACATGGCGGCTCATCCTCTTTAGGCCACGGTAACAGGGGAATAGTAGCCCAGCATCCTAGCCTGTCAGCGGTGTTATGCATGCTTCTCCATTCCTTACCGCGGGTCCGGCGACTCACATCTAAGACGGTGCGGGAGTCCCTTCGCGCTCCCTTCCTGGGCCCACGAGGACACCAGCGTGCATGCACGGGGAGAGAGAGTGGAGTCTTTGTGGAGAGTGCCGGTTGTGCTCGGCAGTTAACAGCGGTGGTGATGAGGCTTCATTATCGTCAGGTGTGCTGCCTCATGCGTTGCCAGTTCTCGCATTGTGCGTGTGTGCGCTACACTCTCTATCTGTCCACTTTGTTAGGACTTAGAGTTCCAGTTGTCAGTGTGCAGAAAAATTATCAGTGTGAGAGAAAAAAAAGAGAACATAATGTCACAAAAAAACAGAAGATGCATGCCTCCGTGTTCACAACCCATCCCCGAATATGAAACACATGATTTCTGCTTTGAGTTCTGCCCTTGTGAGCATAGCGAGTGCGAGCACTGCGAGTTGTTCTCAATTAAGTCACCTTTATTTTATAAATCACTTTTTATAATACAGATTGTTTCAAAGCAGCTTTACAGTGATAACAGGAAAATAATGCAATGATTCTTTACAAAGTGACATTGCCAACTACTTATCTGGCATGCATAATCCAGCATTTTCCAGCACGGTAATCATTTTGATAACTTTTTGTTATCTGTACAGAGAAAAAAAAATTCTGTTTTTAGTACATTGTTGTGTAAAATGTACCCTTAGTTAATTTTATCGATACAGCAGCTCTGGAGAGAACAGTGATGTCATCATCCAGCTCATTTCCTGTGTGCATTCCTGCCGTGATGATAAAGTGCAAGAGGAACTACTCGAGGTGGTGATTCATGCAGTGGCCAGGTTACAACTGGACTGGCCACAGGAACAAGAGACCCCCAAACGCTCAAAGCTAGATGATAGATTTCTGCCTGGTTGCCAGGAGGAGGGACCAGAGCGACAGTCTCTTCCCTTCTTTGAAGACCTCCATGACGAATTAACTTGTTCATGGGGGAAACCATATATATTGTCTGTCTTTTGTACCTTCGACATCAACATAGTTGACTATCATCGACTTATACGATGTTGCCTCAGATTGAAGAGACACTTGCAGGTTATCTTTCTCCTGGGAGCACATCATCTTTAAAAAAACCTACACACCCCATGCAGAACAACTTCCACGCTGGTGGGGAAAGCATTTCAATCAGCGGGTCAGGCCGGTGCGCTGCACATTGTAAGAGAAACCGGTCAATTTAGCTCAAAGGGAATTAATTTATTAATTTTTTAAAGAGTCACTTATTTTACAGCTGGCCAAATTAGTCCTCCAGTGTTCACTCTGTAGTGGATATTAATATCCAAACTATAGTGAAAACAAGTAACAAGATCAGTAGTTTAAGACATTAAATTCGTAAGCACATAACACAAGAACACTTCCCTTTAAATACCAACAAGACTTTTGATTATTCTAACACATAAAACCAATATCTATCACATATACACATGCACACACACATTCACACAAGTTGCGGAAAGGAAGGAAGGAATGAGTTTTAAGAGAGTGAAATGGTGAAATCCCAAGTTTCTAGCAATATATGCCCATAAAACATGACCTGAATGAATCATTAATTTAACCCTTCTATAGTTTCTTAGGAAGGGTTATTACATTTTATATCAATGCACCAGTTTGGTTAGAATCTGGAGGTGCTATGCTTTTGTTTGTGTCTTTGGGGATTTCCTTTGTCACCTTAGATGTGAATCGCCGGCAAAGGGGCCATAGAACATGTTCCCCTCCAAGAGAGAGAGTCAGCCTACTACAGTCGGTACTTTCTGGTCCCCAAAAAAGATGGGGGTTGCATCCGAGTTAGATATTCGCAGTCTGAACCGTTCTCTCTGTGTTGACTATGTTGCAAATCCAACACAAAGATCGGTTTGTCATGATCAATTTCAAGGATCTCAAAGTTCACTTTCGGGGGCAAAGCTTGCCAATATCGGGTTCTTCAATTTGGCCTAGGCTTGTCACCCCAGACATTCACAAAATGCAAGGATGCTGCTCTGGCTCCGCTGTGACTCTAGGGCATCCGCAGTTTTAATTACATAAATGACTGGCTGATCCTGGCCCAGTCTCGAGAGCTTGTGCTTTGACGTTGCCCTTGTTCATCTTGTATCTCTGGGGTTGAGACTCAATACCAAGATTGCATTCCCTCTCCTGTCCAGGGGACAACATATTTAGGGGTTGTATGGGACACGGTCACTGTGCGGGCACAACTGTCTAAACAATGTGTAAACACCCTAAACAATATCAGGCTAGGCCAGGAAATTACTTTTCATCACTTTCAAAGAATTCTAGTTCTTATGGCAGCTGCGTCCACGGTGATACCTATCGGCCTTTTCCACATGGGACCACTTCAGTTGTGGCTCAAAGCCAGGGGATTTCATCCAAGAGCCAATCCCCAAAGGCAGATAATGTTTACGCGCCTCAGGCTTTGTTCCCTTTCTATGCGGCTCAGAGCCCGGTTCCTCACCTAAGGTCTCACTCGAGGTGCGTGCTGTCGTCGCAAGATGCATCTAGGGAGCGATCTTAGATGGCCATCCAACCCAAGGGATCTGAAGAGGTCATCATCTTGATTGGAACATTATTACTATTATTTACTATCATTATTTTATTACTATAATAAGAGCTACACTTGAAATCGAACTGTGATTGGATATTTATTATTACTTGGATTTTAACAGATTTAAGAGATTCCTGCGTGTGAAGCGAAAGAGCGTAGGTTTGCAAAGTGACAATGTTAACACCTCTATAAGTGTAGAACCAATCAGCCTGTCCCCATAATCGTGCAACTACTTGCAGAGGCTAAACAATTATAAAAACAGTCTTTGTTTTAGAAATGAAATGTTCAGAGAGACTGCAGGTTTTTCAAAGCATGGTATTTTTAAAAGATGCAGGACATCCTTTTCCAAGAAATAACTGAAAAATTTGGGCTTCTTCCAGGAAGCCTTTAATTCAGACCTTGAACTTGGACAGTTCAATGGATCTAAAAGTCTGTTGCAATCAATATCTGCACTTATGATTTTATGCTTTCTGAAAATTTGAGTTTCTCCATTTAGTTTTTTTTTTTTTTATTATTGCGGTTCTTCTTCTCAGAGTTGCTCAGTAATTGTCATGGCATGCTGCTTGTTTTTCGGTACGAAATCACAGAACTCACCTGTCAGTGTGGAAACTATTGCATCTTCTATTTTTTTTTTTAAATATATCGTTCTCTGCAGTCAATAAAAGTGATTCACATCATTTTATTGTGTTTAAATGGGTAAAGAAGGAAAAGAAACTGGCATTGGGTTTTTGATTAAAATACAATACTAATCTACTCATAAGTACATAGTATTCCACCCTCATGTTATTCCATATCTGTAGGACTTTCTTCTGTGGAAGTTTGTGTGTATGTGTCTATACAATGAATGTCAATGGGGTCCAGTGTTGTATGGAACCCAATGTTCTGCAAAAAAAAAAAAATGTTTTGTGTGTTCCACAAAATATTTTTTGAGTAAACTATCCCTTTAAAGCACAAGATGCTCTCTGGAAAATTCTCAAGCAATGTTCACGGGTCATCAGGTTGTTCACAAATGTAAGTAAAGTCAAAATTAAATTTGAAATGTGCAGGATTACAGTGCAAAGCCTAAATGTAACCTGTAATATCTGGCAGCTGTCCATTTGCTTTGTTAATCAGACTGTTAATTAATACACTCATAATTAATTTGCTAGCCGGTAATACATGTGATACCAATGCCCAGGCTTATAAAAATTATTTATTTATTTTTTGTTGTTGTTCACATTTCCAAAATGTGACATTGTCTTGTTTTTAATTAGCCAAGGGCGTCATTGCGTATTTAAGCAAATTGCTTGCAAATGAAACAGAAAATTGAATCCATATATCTGAAAAAAAATCTTAATATATCATATGATGCTAGTGGAGAGCAGTACCATATATTTCCATGAAATGTTTTTAAGCTTATATTCCTAAACTTCCTTGTACACCTTTGGCTTTTGCTGCTTGGTAATTAGTAGCACTTTTAGCTTTTATCTTGTCAACAGTATTGTCTACTGCTGTCTTTGTCCTAGGCTGCATCCAAAAACTTAGGCATCTGACTTGTTGCCTCGCTGCCTTATATGCAGTGACTCTGCAGGCAGCGTTTGCACACAAAGGTACCTCATGACTTCTGAGGCAGTGTAACGATCAATGATCTACAGCAAAATTTATTTACTACAGTAGTAATTTCTCACTAGAAATGACATCAGAACTGGAAACGTTGGTCAAAATGGTCAAAAATTGACGCAAACTGACCAGCAACTGAAACTTTCAGACGCCATCTTTATTTTTCTAGCTCAGCTGTCACAGAATGGAAAGCACAGGATTGTGGGATATAAAAGGCAGTGAAGGATACATCTCTGAAGGTATCTCAGGAGACAGCAAGTGAAGCTAACTATGGATTCAGACATGCCTTAATGCCTACCTTGAAATGTGAAAGGGAACATTTTTCAGTTTTGGGATGCAGCCCTAGTTTCCCGCTCTCTTTAGTTACTATGGCAATTCATCCGATCATCATGAATTGGGGCAACTGATACATGGGGCAACTTTTTGAGCAATGTTGCTGGGCAGTTTGGCAGTCAACAGGCAACCTAACCAGGTGAGAGCCCACAACCAATCTAAAGTATACAGATAGAAATTTGTTGCCCATTCTCAATGGGAAAGTGCCATCGCTTGGCAACATTGCTCAAAAAAGTTGCCGTCTATCATCACCTTTAGTCTTTTAATTCGTTATCATTGTGTACTTAAGTTCTTTGTTTCCTCAGTTCAGTCAGCGTCGGTTGTTTGTGTATTGTGCACACTGTTACTTCATCTTGGCTTGCCGTTTGTTTATTCTTTTATTAAAACCTCTGTGTTAGAAATCTCTGCATCATCTTCGTCTTTGGATCATCTAGAATTGTGACTTAAAAATAACCATAAATATCATGTCAGAAACAGCTTCTGTTCCACCTTTGCAGAGTAACGATGTCTCTTGTTGATTTTGATCATTTTATTGGTAACAGCCTATAGTGAAACAACAGAGAACACTGATATTAAATATATTTAATATGGTAATTACAAAGGTAAAAAGAAAAAAAGTACTAATATCTGACCCTGGTCCAAACCTCTCCCGCAAAATTTCCCACTACTCACCTGCCATGTAATTTTCCACACAGTGTCCAGTTAAAACCTGCTCAAGTCTTTCTTTCTGACAGTTTCCCCCACGAAAGCAAAATGCCACCGTGGTGCCAGGGGTAACCATATTTCATTCAGCTCCCTGACAGAAATTGAGCCATGTGTGCAGCCTTGATGTTGCACAACAAAGCCTATTATGTATGTTTCTGAGAAGCTCTAAAGTGTGCATATATACTTGTGGGAAAATGACCGATGTTCTAAAGGAAGCTATAAAAATTATGCCAGACACTCAAGCCTATTACACCGGTCAGAGTGTGTAGGAGGAGACAATGAATGTTTCAATCTGCTTTGCAGGAAAATATCAATTTAATGAAGGTCATTTTAAAGCTGGTGCCTTTGTGAGAAGCTTTGATAAATGGAGCGGCAGAGAATTTTTTGCCATGTCAGGGAAGAGGAACACGGCAACCATAAGTCTGTATTACACTTTGCACATTCACCTGAGAGAGAGACAGCAAATCACTCGAAAGACGACAAATCACTCATGCATTCTGAAAAAGAGTTAGGAAATATAACACCATTTAGCAAGTTAGACAGTGGAACATGGCGAGATCGGTGGGCAGAGGACACAAATCAACCAAGGCGGCTGTTCATCCTTAGTGATTTGCTGAGGAATTGTATTGCTATGGTGGCTGAGAGCTTTGATGAACTGAATCTTACAGCCCCGAGTAAGAAAAGCGATCATGTAACAAATGTAGTACCAGTAGATGTCCTCAGCACACTGAGAAAATGAACTATGTAGGTGTGCTTCAAACTAAATATATCAAGGTTCTTTTCTTGTTTTCACTTCTATATTCAAGCAGTGCAGTCCATCACAAGGGAGATTTTTGATGGACTTCCCTGATCATGTGGCACAGTGATGCAGAGGTTTGTCCTCTGAGTGTTTTTAACAGTACTGCAGAATCATATATATATATATATATATATATATATATATATATATATATATATATATATATATATATATATATATATATATATATATATATATATATATATATATATATTATGCTCACCAGAAATGTCTGTAAATCCATTATTCTTAATTTTTAGAATTACCGTATGTCGTTTTCACAGAAAATGAACCTGGATGTTGCAATTTTTGAATCTTGGAGACCACCTGCATCTGCTCGCATCTAACTGATCGATATTCTCCAAGGGGACCAGATGGGTTATTTGGGTTCTTTTGATGGTAAACAAATGAAACTTACAACACCGGATCGATGCAGGATCAGGTGATGATTGCTGTGATCTTCCTCGATTCAGTGTTTTTTTTTTTTTTTTCTGGGTCATCTATTGCAGCATCCATAGAGAATACCATTTGCCCTGCTGAGTTCAATCATTTCTGCCTGCACAGGTTCATGTGAGGGTAATAGAGCAAGTTAATGCTTCAGTGCAGGGTTAAAAGACAATATTACTAAGAGCAGCACTCACTATATTTGATTTGGGCCTAACAAATAATATGATTTGTACTTGGAAACTCTATAATAGTTTTTCATTAGAGCAAAATTCCATACACTCCAGCTTCTCTCCACTTTGCTGCTATATTAACCATTGGAAAATGGCAAGGAAGTAAAGCCTGTTGATAGTTCATCGTGTTATTCAAAACCTGTATGACTATCTTTCTCCTGTAGAATGCAAGAGAAGATATTTGGATCCACCACGAGGGTGAGCAAATAATAGAATTAAAATTTTTGGTTTAACTATCCCTTTAAATATTAAAATTACAATTATAGTTAATTTATTGGTTACCATAAAATCTAAATATTTATACTATTTTGTGTAAAAAAAACAAGAAAAAGTAGCATAAAATACAAAAAAATAAAATCAGCTGTTTATGAACTGAATGTGTTATTTGTTTCTGAGGTGCACTTATAATGTTAAATAATAATAATTTGTTACATTTATATAGCGCTTTTCAAGGCACTCAAAGCGCTTTACATGGAATGGGGGAATCTCCTCAACCACCACCAATGTGCAGCATCCATCTGGATGATGCGACGGCAGCCATATTGCGCCAGAATGCCCACTACACACCAGCTGATTGGTGGAGAGGAGACAGAATGATGAAGCCAATCAGTATATGGGGATGATTAGGAGGCCATGATGGACAGAGGCCAATGGGCAAATTTGGCCAGGATGCCGGAGTTACACCCTACTCTTTTTCCGAAGGACATCCTGGGATTTTTAATGACCACAGAAAGGTAGGACCTCGGTTTAACGTCTCATCCGAAGGACGGTGCTTATTACAGTATAGTGCCATCACTATACTGGGGTGTTAAGACCTACACAGACCTCAGGGTGAGCACCCCCTGCTGGCCTCACTAACACTTCTACCAGCAGCAACCGGTTTTTCCCAGTTGGTCTCCCATCCAAGTACTGACCAGGATCAGCCCTGCTTAGCTTCAACGGAAAACCAGTCTTGGGCTACAGGGTGATATGTTAGTAAGTGCTTAAGTTTTTACATTTAAAAAAGTAAAAGGCCATTTTCTATCATGATTTTAGCCCTCTGATTTGAACGCTATGTTTTAAGGGGCGTGTCTGCTGTGAGACTTCAGTGTAAACGTCCACTGCTGTGATTGGCTGACATCTTTGCATATGAAATAAGTATTACATGTGGAACTCTCTCACACTTTTACTACGTTTTCACTATTACAGCTATCGAGATGAACTAATAGTGAAAAGTGTTGATTATAGCATTATATTTAGATCTACTCCCATCACATGAAAGATTGCAGCATTGTAGCCGATGAGTCATGTCTGTTGAGCGCATGAATGCAGTGATCTCATCATTGCAACTCAATTTCTGCTCTCTCATAAATGCTTTCATCATAATTAACTGTAAAAAAGAGATTAATTGTGCAGTTTGAACAGCGTCATTGATTATAAAGGGAGTTTGGGCGAGAGTTCGTGATAAACTCGCGCTGTGTGATTGACAGCTCCGGTGATTTATAATAATTGAATCACAATTTAAATAAGATTATTTTCATGCTACTATGTGAAGTTGACTCTTATTTTTAGCCCAGTGATTCTGTACAACCTGATCTGTGAAATGAACACAGCCCCTTAACGCAAAATCTGTGGCAGTTTCACGGAATCGCCGAAAATTCCGTGATGGGTCCACGGAAGTGATGCCTATGTAAGTCAATGACAGTATACAGACACATTGATGGTTATCGTCATGATTAAACTATATATTGGACTATGATTGAAACTATGATTTTGCCATTGTGACATGGAGTGTGATTCTCTATTTAATCAGCCAGCATAATTTAATTTTTTTTAATTTTTTTTTTATTTACGGTATTCAGACACGTTTTGAACACGTAACTCAATCCCTTCCCTAAACCTACCCATTTGTGTATTCTAAAAAACAGGATATAACAGGTAGATACAACTGCAGGCACAATTTATTCAAAAAGTACAAATATTCCAAGTGTTCCGAGGCCAAATGATTGATTTGTGTGAAGAAAATCCCCAAAAGCGATCAGCAGCGTCGAGTCTATCCGCCGAAGATCATTAATACATTTCAAAAATTAGTTGCTCCAAAATAAAAATAAAAGGAACGGGGAATCCGTATGTGGACCACTGATGCTGCCTGTCATTGACTTACATTGGCATCACTTCCGTGGACCCATCACGAAATTTTTGCCGATTCTGTGAAACTGCCAGATTTCAAGTTAAGAGGCCGTGTTCATTTCACATTGAACTTTCAGTCGTTTACTGAGCTTGGTTTCAATAAAAGCTGTTATTGGATAAACAAGGAAGTTTTGAGTTCTGAAACTTAAAAGGTTAGTTCACCCAAAAATGAAAATTCTCAAATTAATTACTCACCCTCATGTCGTTCCAAACCCGTAAGACCTTCCTTCATCTTTGGATCACAAATGAAGATATTTTTTATGAAATCGGAGAGCTCTCTGACCCCTCCATAGACAGCAATTTAATTAAAGGAACACATTTTCCAACTCCCCTAGAGTTAAACAGTTGAGTTTTACCGTTTTCAAATCCATTCAGCTGCTCTCCGGATCTGGCGGTAGCACTTTTAGCATAGCTTAGCATAATTCATTGATTCTGATTAGACCATTAGCATCTCGCTCAAAAATGACCAAAGACTTTCGATATTTTTTCTATTTTAAACTTGACTCTTCTGTAGTTACATCGTGTACTAAGACTGACGGAAAATGAAAAGTTGCGATTTTCTAGGCCAATATGGCTAGGAACTTCATTCCTTTCTGTCCTTCTATCCGTGCAGACGTGTTTTCTCTCTGTCCCTGCTGGCTCTCGCGCTGTTTTGTTTTGTCTAGTGTTTAGTCTCTTCTCTTCTCTGACTGCTGCTTTGCTGGACTCTTGAAAATACTGAAATGGAATTGATTAACTGGTCAATCAGCGCAATCGACAAGATTTTCTCACTAAGGAAGGGTGCCCCGGGAGAACCCACCTGCCCGGACGGGACCTTTGCCGCAGGGTACGTGAGGGACGCATGGAACAACTGGCAAGTCCTGTGCCTGGAGGCTCTGTCCGTGGAGGATGCGGAAGATTTATACATGATTGGATTATTGATGGCGGGTTCCTATTCTTTGGCTTTGGGATTGCCCTGACCTATCGGAAGATTGGTAAGACAGCTGCAAGCAAATTCACCCAGCCGCTGTCTGTGGAAATTAAAGAATGCTTCGGGTTGTGTGTGACCGTCTGAAGGAATTAGATCAGAAAGTGATAGGAATTGAGGAACTGAACCGTAACAACGCAGTCCGGACTGCGGATACGCAGGGTAGAGTGGGCTCTATCGGGGGTCAGATCGGTGAACTTTTACGGACTGTAACCGGTCTGGCCATGAGGCTGGACGTAATGTCTAGGAAACTGCACAGACCGGACGCGAATGCTGAGGACCAGATCTGATTGATTGATTATGATCCGGACAAATTACCAAGATCATCAAATGGATTAAAAATAATAAATTGTATTTGCCTGACCTAATCAACTAGCCCAACGAACCTCACTTGGTCCCTATCTCTCGGTTGGGATTTCAGCCTGACAGCTTTGTCTGCTTCCCCTGTGCACTGCCTTATCTCCCTTCAAGGACAAACCATAGAACTGAACTCGAAAAACATCTGAAGTTATGGTTAACATTCTCACACAACACAATCTCAGACTCACTCGCACCATACACAACCTACCCGATCCCACCCCCTCCAACCGTCTGCCTGTTTATCTATCTCCTCTCCCACTCCATACAAAAAATCCCATCACGTGACCACGTGTACTGTGTCATGTTTATGTTTATGTTTATGTTTTGTTGTGTTTGCTATGTAATGCTTGCTAAATTGCATTCTTGTATTTCTGGAGAGCGTAGGGCGGCGCCTGAATAATCGGCTGCGGCCCGGAGGCTTGCTCCAAACTTCATTTCGTTATACTGTACTTGTACATGTGTAATGACGAATAAACTTCAACTTCAACTTCAACTTCAACTTCAACTATTCTCTCATTCCTGCGTAATAATCATGGCGCAATGATATTACGCAGTGCCTGAAGATAGTCCCTAGCTAGGTAACTTCCAAATAAAGGCACTAAAAGGCTGAATCCGAAATCGCCCCCTATACCCTATAGTGGACGTTATTGAGTGCACTCATTCTATCCCACACTACACCGCAATAACGAGTGTACAGCCGATGTACACACAGCGGCTGTCCGTGTCCGAATTCACTCACTCGTTTTCACTTACTCCTTCAAGTCAACTATAATAGTGTACTAACATATGGAGTAGTGAATGAGGGTTTAGGGGGCGATTTCGGATTATATCACCAACTATACCCTCAAATAGGGCATTATTTGAGGGGACAGCCGGTGTCCGAAACCATAGTGGACGTTATTGAGTGCACTTATTCAATCCCACATTGCACCGCAATAACGAGTGTTTAGCCGATGTACACACAGCGGCTGTCCGAATTCACTCACTTGTTTTCATTCAGTCCTTCAAGTGAACCGTATTAGTGGACTAACGTAGGAAATAGTGAATGATTCAGCCCAAGTTTGTGTAGTTGCAGAGTTGCCGCCGGCAAATTAGGTAGTGGATTTACCTGTGCGATTAGCCATGGCTCTGTGCGTTGTAAAGGTTAGAATCTGCTCTCCTCCTCCCTTCTGCCCCAGTCTGTTCAGTCACACTTTGTTGCCTTTCACGTTCCAAAAGCTCATCTTCAATGTATTCTGGTTCAAATAGATACGGGTCAGGATCTGCACCAAAGTAAATATCTTCTGAATTGTCTCACAAATGTCTCCATGGTTACAAGGCACGCTCTCTGTGCAAGCAGGTTGTCACGTTGGTTATGTTGACGGAAGTTAGCCTATTTTCAGGCGCTGTGTAATATCATTGCGCCGCTGCACCCATGGTACGACTGCAAAGTTCCATGATTATTACGCAGGAATGAGAGAATAGTTCCTAGCCATATTGGCCTAGAAAATCGCAACTTTTCTTTTTCCGTTGGTCTTAGTACACGAAGTAACTACAGAGGAGTCAAGTTTTAAATAGAAAAAATATCGAAAGTCTTTGGTAATTTGAGTGAGATGCTAATGGTCTAATCAGAATCAATGAATTATGCTAAGCTATGCTAAAAGTGCTACCACCAGATCTGGAGATCGGCTGAATAGATTTGAAAACGGTAAAACTCAACTGTTTAACTCTAGGGGAGTTGGAAAATGAGCCTATTTTCAAAAAAAGTGGAGTGTTCCTTTAACACTTTCAAGGAACAGAAAGGTAGTAAAGCTGTTGTTAATTCAACTTTAATTTTATGAAGTGATGAGAATACTTTTTGTGCGCAAAACAAACAAAAATAACGACTTTATTCAACGATTTCTTCAATCCTTTGGGAGACTCTTACGCTGTTGACGCAGCGTAAACAGTGCAGCGCTTCCAGAACGCTGGCTTACCATTGGCCGACGCCGTTCATGTGAGCTCCACGACGCATGCGCACGAGTCGTTCTGTCATAGAACTAGGAAGCGCTACACTGTTTACACTGTCAACAGTGTAAGAGTCTGATACAGGATACAAGAAATTGTTGAATAAAGTCGTTATTTTGTTTGTTTTTTTGCACACAAAAAGTATTCTCGTCGCATCATAAAAATTGAAAACCGCGTACCTACTGCTATATATGCTGTTAATATGAATCAAACAACAAAAGAAAAACAGAAAATCACTGCTCTTGATTGAATTAACTTGAATAAGCTTTAATAAGTATATAATAAGCATTTCTTGAATGCAGCTGTTAAATGCTCTGTGGAGGAAATAAACATGGCAGACTGTGTACAGCTCATTCAGGGCGGGGTCTATGCTAATAGGACAGATTCTGTCAGCAGTCATGGGCGGGGCCTAAGCCTAATAACTTGTTCTGAGACTGCTTATGGCATTAAAAAAAGAAGAGTGGGTTGAATTATTATTTTTTTTTATCATTATAGGGTAGTTGTTGACATTGACAACACACATTTATGTTCAAACACCACGTAAAAGTGAATTTTGCATAATAGGTCCCCTTTAATAATACAATGACCTCTTGCATGTCAAAAGATCACATGAGATCAAGATTCACGTGCTATTGGAATTATCATAAATACTGGTTCCCTTGTTAAAAATTGGACATGAACACCCAAAAATTGAATGCAATGAGCTCTTAAGCATGACTTCAGAAGTGGGAAGTATTACATTTCCAATAGCATGTGAAGGCAGCATAATGCCTCTGAAACATGTTTTTCTCAGCGCATAACTTGCATTTTATGGATATATCCTTGTCTGTAAATGTTAGAACACTGTTGTTAGGAATAGCAATTAATGGAATAGCCCATTAATGTAATATAATTAATGTTGAAGCGAGTGAGTATATGTGTTCTTCATATCTCATTACGATTTTATTTTTTTATTTTATTTTTCATTTTTAATTTAGTCATTTTAATTTATGCTTTTGTAAGCAATCAGATTTTTGTGTTTGAACCCTTTTTGCTTATAGCCTACATAGATACATTATTGGCTTTTATATCACACGTTGTTTGGAGGACAGCATTGGGCAGGATGTGGAATAACATTGTTTAAACTAATGGATTCATATTCATATTTAATGTATAATAATTTCTAGATTTTATCCAGTTAATCAGAAAAATAATCAATAGATTAATCAATTACCAAAATAATCGTTAGTTGCAACCCTAAAGCAATCCATTACTTTTCCTAATATATTATTGCATTCATAAATTATTTAAAATTCATTGTTTAAATTATTACAGATGCATGGGCAGAGTGCGGAGTTGTGAAGACAGCACAACGTTTTATATTCTGTTGCATTAGTTACAGCCTGTAGTTTTAGATTCCACACTAGTAGGAGTCCACTGTGATCATCCTAGTGATCAAGGTCAGAGGACGTCTTTTCCTCATTATTGTTCATCTCCCCGTGGATGTTTCAGTCCAGAAGAATCCGCAGGAAAAATCCTCTATACACTTAAGACCGCAATGCCCCCTTATGTGCACTAACACTGTTGAACATACAGAGGAAAGTGGTATCATTTGTCTTCTGCTTAAAGGCAGTGGCTCTGTAGACAAGGCTGCCAGAGTTAGAGCTGATGGAAGTGCACTTCTCTGAAGTCTTTCCATATAGGTCTCTCCACAGAGAGACGCTTTTAAAATATTAATAATAATATCCACTGGTTATTTTTTAAATTTCTGAGTCTGTCGATAAAACATTTTATTAGGGAACGTCAGTGCACTAGGCTCTCTCGGTTGGCATTGCTATTTTTTAGAAAAAGGCAGAGACTCTGAAAAAAGCAGAGCCGTGTTTCCCGAAGCATTAAGTTAGTAGCAAATTCAGTGGGGCCCATATATCTGAGACCTCAATAAAAAAAAATCTAGTATTCAAAATCACATTTAAACCTGGAAATAAACAGAACATCTCTATTTCACTAATCAAATAGCCGAATTCTGATCTTTTTCAAATACATTTTTCACTCAAATGCTAAAGTGATCATTTATAATACATTTTTAAATTAAATAAATAAAACATCTAAATAGAAGCATTCAGTAGGTGACATAAGAGCTTTCAAATACATTTTAATTAGGTAGACATTTACATTTGTATGCAGAATAGAAGCATTAACTGGTGGTCTTGGACTTGTATTAACTTAAAATACATTTTTCACTCACATTTTTATGCAGAAATGATCTTTTGTAATGGAAAATTTTAAATGAGATGCATGTTAAATAGAATCAGTCACTTGTGCTCTCAGAAGTTTGGATCCCTATGTTAGAGTATCTAATCTCAATGGCACATTTCCCAAAAGCGTTGTTATCTAAGTAATGTGTAAAACTACTTGTAAAATTATTGTGTTGATATTTCTATTTTCTTCTGCAGTTTATCAGAGGCAAGTACATAAAATAGGCTATTTTTTATATCGATTAATCTATTGATTAATCTATTGATTTAACGATTAATCGATTAATCTAAACAAATTTTTTCCACCAAAAATCAACAGTTTTACTTAAAAACATTTAATTTAACTTGCAACTTTGGCATTCAGTAGTGTACCATAAAACAGTAAACATTTATAAATGTGAACCCCTTGACAAAATGTAAAACTAAAAGAGTAAAGCTGTAAAAAAGGTACACATCTGTAAACAAACATAAGAAAAAAAAAAGGAGAAAATCAGCAAATAATTTTGGTCCCACTTTATATTAGGTGGCCTTAACTATGTACTTATTTTTTGATGTAAGTACAATGTACTTATTGTGTTCATATTATTTTGCAAAACACTTTTGCTGATATTGAGGTGGGATATGGGTAAAGTTAGGGACAGGTGTAGAGGTACAATTTACCCATGGCTGTTTTTTAAATGTACATAACAGATTATCAATAAAATATCCAAGTCTCCCAGTCACTGACTTTTACTAAAATTCTGTTATTTACAATCCCCTGTTGTTAAAAATTGTTTAGATAAAACCGGATTTAAAAAACGGGACATTAATACCTATAATCGCCAGCGAGTCAAATTTACCCCTATATAATTCCTTTATTTTCGTGCTGTGTTTGAGCAATGTGTAGGCTTACTGTAAACAGGCACACAACACACGTTCAAATAAAGATGTTTTAGCCTATTCATAAATGTTCAAACTTTGGATTAATTACACATTTTTGTTTTGTAATTTTGTATCGAGTGTTGTTTGCTACTGTGTCGCTGTTATTCAAGTCTGCCTGTTTCCTGAAAAAAATTCAGATATATGATGGAATTAATAACGCAGTTTTCATGATTACCCCAAGTGTATTGGTGGTGTTCTCTTATTTTAAATTATATTAAATTATATAACTATACAAATTAATTAGATAAAACTGTGCACTTGAATTTGTATGTTATCCTTATCGTATGTTGTCATACATCCTATGCAGTGCGGTGGATTATTATTGCTCTTTATTGTCTATTTAGAGTATTTTAGTAATTTAAATAACATGGGTTATCTTAATATCTGATTAATGACATTTTATTATAATATTACACCACCCAAATATTTATTTATTTCCTTCTAATTCTCATTGTCATTGCAGGCTGATTTAGCCTATAAAGTGATTAGTGTAGCCTGCTTAAAATAGCACAAAACAACAGGACAAAAACATAGTTGATGACTAAAAATAATCATTTCATGACTCTATACATTACTTTGTGAAGACAGTGGCATAATACAGTGACATATTAGGTTTTTTTTTAACCGTACCAAAGCGGTAATCATCTGTATGGAAAAATTTTACCCGACAGGTGTGGTGGTAGGGTTAGGGACAGGTGTGGTGGTATGGGTAAGTTTAAGGGTAAAGTTAGGGACAGGTGTGGTGGTATGGGTAAGTTTAAGGGTAAAGTTAGGGACAGGTGTGGTGGTATGGGTAAGTTTAAGGGTAAAGTTAGGGACAGGTGTGGCGGTATGGGTAAGTTTAAGGGTAAAGTTAGGGACAGGTGTGGCGGTATGGGTAAGTTTAAGGGTAAAGTTAGGGACAGGTGTGGTGGTATGAGTAAGTTTAAGGGTAAAGTTAGGGACAGGTGTGGCGGTATGGGTAAGTTTAAGGGTAAAGTTAGGGACAGGTGTGGCGGTATGGGTAAGTTTAAGGGTAAAGTTAGGGACAGGTGTGGCGGTATGGGTGAGTTTAAGGGTAAAGTTAGGGACAGGTGTGGCGGTATGGGTAAGCTTAAGGGTAAAGTTAGGGACAGGTGTGGCGGTATGGGTAAGTTTAAGTGTAGGGTTAGGTGTAAGGGAAGTGTCAACAGTGTAATTATAAATCTAACTACAGAAATTAATTACAGATGTTATTACATGCAGGTCATTTTTAAAATGTAAGTACAATGTAAAAACATTTATGTACACAATAAGTGCATTGTATCAAATTATTAATTTAAATGTTAGTACATAGTAGTTAAGGCCACCTAATATAAAGTGGGTCCATAATTTTTATATAGAATCAATACAAAAACAAACTATCTGTGAAATGAGATGCTAGTAACACTTCCCCGGATATTCCGTATCAAAGCAAGCAAAGAGTATCAACTGAGCCAGCTGAAAACACCTGGCTGTTTGAGAGCGTTTTGGCAGCGCAGCATTTTTCTCAGTTATTTTTTTTTTACAGTCTATGGTTGAGATGCATATCCACGGTAGTGTTACTAGCATCTCATTTCACAGATAGTTGGTTCCTGTAATGTTTATATATATAAATGCCAATACGATGTAAAGTATTCGCTCTGGCTCTTGTTTTAAATGATTTTGTTCCGTTATTATGCTTGTTGTTGTCTTCAGTTGACGTTGTACAAGCAGAATGTGGCGATTGGTCTGTGTTGTGTTTGTCCCGCCCCTCCTCCACTGTGATTAGTCGGCTGGGTGAAAAGTGACAGTGATAAGCGTTGCGTTTTACTCAGTTGAACATTCTTCAACTCTCTTTGAGAATTGACACTCAGCACCTCGTTGGCTCATGGCGTTCTAAAGACAATTGGATATGCCAGGCAGCCGCATGAAAAAAACCATCATGCTTTAGTGGACACCGGCCATACAGTGGTTCTCAATTCCAGTGCTTGTGACTCGTGACCCAACTTCTCTTGCTTCAAGAAGTATTTAGCAGCTTAAAAGACAGCAGATTTGTATAGTTCTGCCTACAACGTTAATCGACAAAAACACTAACGGTGGTTGTGGCTTCACCTTTTCCGGCGGCCCATCATCCAGAATAGCCCTGTATGTTTCCTCTTTAGATGTTTGTGCATCGAGCTTGTGCTGCTGTGGTATGCCAACGAAACTTTTCAGAGTGTACAAACCACCTTTTTATTATCAGCTAATCTGAAGTAGGCTACTCCGATACTTTAGACCCCTTCGGCCTTTGAAAACTTTTGCTAACAAACGCATTTGACATCGCACTGAACCCCCTCGTTACCTCATACTAGTGTCGTGGAAGACCCGGTTGTTATTTTAGGCAAAGCGTGAAAACGATATTTAAAAGGTAAAATAATATCCAATGATCAGTCGATTTAAGAATATTGAGGTCGACTAATTATCAGTGTTGACGCAGTCGATTGTATAAACCAATCGCGACAGGCCTATTTATTTTTTACATTAGGCAAGGTAACGTTCAGTTTTCACCTTTGAATGCAATTTCCTGTTTTTGAAGGGGACATTCTTGGAGATGTTCGCAAACATTTAATGCGTGGCAAATTTCATATTGTCAATAGTGTAGTGATGCATGAAACACCATTCACACAATTTCATACCAAGCAGCTTTTTGTTGGTCATTGCAATGAATCTGTGAAATTTTTCGTCTTCACACGTACTTCCTGATCACATGGATTTCTATTGAAATGACTGGTAAATATGACCTCATCTTTATGCTGATTTAACTGTTAAAGAAAATATCTATACTTCGACAGTTTTCGGAAAGCTGCGAATAAAACTAGCCAATTCAAAGGCTTTTTGCAGTTCTTAATGGTTCTATTGATTTCTGATTGACTGAAAACTTAATACATCTCTATGGGACGGTTCCTCGTACATTTTCAAACAAAGGAGTTTTTATTCATGCATAAGCCATACATTTAAAACCTTCATGCTTCCTCCATGGCTGAGCCGTTTCCCTCCGACACCATCCCACAAATGTGCTATATTGATCATCGCATCACGTTCAGACTGTTTCAGCTATGATAACATAGACCTAAATTGATCCTAAGAACTGCCTTCAATTTCAACCATTTTAGCTTTTAGATGTGCTTTTTTCCTCTTCATATCTGAAACGGTTTTGTATTGCACCATGTCATATTATACTTTATGGAAAGCCGTTAACAAAGACAAATTACCCCAGAAGTTGGGAGCTTATACCTCCATTGCATCAGATATCTCTGCAAAGACTGTGTCTTAATATAGACATGAAAGATACTAAGTAATTTAAGTAAGATATCTTGTACTTCTAAAGTTTGGTGTATTTTGTGTTTATTGGCAGTTGATGTTTGTTTTCCTCATTTTTCTTTAATGGTTTTTATGACTGAACGAAATGGGTTTGCAACAAGTCTGATTATTGAACAGTGTCGTCCCACTCTTCAGAAAGAGACCTGCATTATATTGCCTTGTCCCGTAATTGTCAAACAGCAGCTATTGTTTATTGCCTTGTATTAAAGTGAAAGGCTCTGTAATGTGCTCATTTGAAGAAAAATGGAACAAAACAAAAACAGCTCAATTACTAATATCCAACTATGTCCAAAAGCTATTTCTGAAGCTCTCAAGATGGTTGAGTTACAACTAACGCACACAGAGTTATGTATTTTGTGATTGTGGCTATTTGAAGTAAGTTTTCCCCATCTAATATCTAAGATCCAACTGCTTGGTGAGTGACTGGCATGAACATCAGACAAATAAACAGTAAAGACAAATGCTAAAAAGTATCATAATATGAGTATGTGCAGGAAGCCTCCAGCACATACAGCACATGCAACCACCCAACATGGCAAAATAGCTATTACGCCTTTTTTATTTGGGCTCAGTAATATTTTCATAGTGTAAGGTTTGGTGCCAAAAAGCATTTCTTGTTTTACGAGTCCCTGCAGGGTGCTCCATTTCCAGAGCGCTGTCTTTCATTCTATTTTGGAAAGGTTTTTTTCAAACTGAGATAAATAGTTTTGTGAACCTATTTATTTGTCTTGCATATTTAAGCCTATTAGTTTCAATTGGCAAATGAAGCATGAACATTCATTAAATAATATATTTTTTTAAAACTACGCCAGACAGAGGCAAACTGTGTCTCATTCATACAATATTTTACTGCAAAATCAAAACACAGAAATTATGCCATTATGTCTTTACAAAAAAGCCAAAAAAAAAATAAAATCCCATTCTCATTATTTTAATTCAGAATCATTGATTTATTTTTTTGTACTGTGTTTATGCTGATAAAAATGCATTCATTACAATAATGTAGATTGAATGTGAATCACGATTCAGAATGGAAAGTATCTCGAAGCATTAAGCTAATGAGAATTTGGGGGTAGGCAGGTTTTTTTTTTTTTTTTTTTGGGAATCCAAAATGTATAAAATTGCCTTTATTTTATACAATATAACATTAATATAATATATTATTTAGGCATTTTCTTTTGGAGGAGAAATGTGACTAGGATAGTTCTCCTTTTGTTCTGTAAATACAGAACAACATCAACAGGAGCAATGTCATATCTGTATAAAGACCCAGCTGTCTGTCTCATGTTTGTTGGAACACAAGATTAGTTGTAGCTGATTGGGTAAAATGCTGTAAGACATGAATATGTCTGGCATCTAGGTTAAGGAATCCATGTTAATGCAAATTCAGAGACTATGTTGAAGGATAAGAAGGCTAGCTGACAGTTATGTCAGGATCAGAATGTACTTCAGCCGAACCTGCTGCCTTGTGTATTGCATTAAAAATATAACGTCTTATGAGAAACCTGAGGTGACTGTGTGAGCGGATTTATGGCACTGACTTGACAAATCTGAGATGGCCATTTTGACGTTAGAATTTGTCTATTTTCCAGCAGTGCAGTCGTGCTATCATCTCCTTTGTGTCTGTGACAGGCTCTGAGGAACACTGAGAAGAAAAGTAGAGAGAGGAGAGAAGGTACATTTGCTGCCATCGAAATAACATTCTTCTCTCCAATATCTGTTACACAGTGTGACACTGAAATTAATCCAGAAAAATGTGATGATGTGTGGAAAAAAGGACCGAGTCATATTTCAACGTTTGATAAAAGAAGGCTAACCGTATTATGAGGACAGATATACATCTATACTGTGTAGAGATGTTCTGATACCGTTTTTCCCTTCCCGATACCGATTCCGATACCTGGGCCCAGGGTATCGGCCGATACTAAGTACTGATCCGATACCTGGGTGTGTATCTCTCTCTCTCTCTCTCTCTCTCTCTCTCTCTCTATATATATATATATATATATATATATATATATATATATATATATATATATATATATATATATATATATATACACACTACTAGCCCTGTATGAATTGCTAGAAATATTTTAATCCCTAGTTGCCGTTTTACTGGCTGGTTGGTCCAGTCTGAAATACTGTTAAACAGCGGACATACTGCTCATGCGTTTTCATTTCTTCTTCGCTGCTCTAAACAGTGGTTGCTTGTGCTTGCAATGCATTCTGAGCAGCAAAGAACAACCGTGCAGCGAGTGGTTAGGCAAAGCTAGCGGTCATAATAACTAGATCTTAAGAAAATGGTATTGCATCGGTACATGGGTTTAAGTACTCGCTGATACTGATGCCAGAATTTGCTGTGGTATCGGTGATATTTCCGATACTAGTATCGGAATCGAAACAACTCTAGTCCTGTGTTTGGGTAAAGTTAAGTAAATTTCATGATTCATACCTTTAATGGGTCTGTACCTAGGCTAAAAACAACCAATACCAAATCTGCTTTCGAAGCATGATTCACATGTCTTCAATGGAAATGTATACAACATAGACCGCATGATTATATAGGCAGGCAATGCAAAACACAAAAAAAATTTGTTATTTTTTATTTCAGTGACAATACATCCATGGATTTCTTTTTGATGACTTAAAAGTCTGAATTGTAGATTGACAGATTGACTATTTTGACTGTGGGTCTTTTCCTCTTCTCTCTGCATGAGTGTTCAAATCAAATCGTGTTTTATCAAACAGAGTCGGAGAGCTTTGCTGGATTATTCTTTGTTGGACTTGTGGAGTCATCTGATGTCTTATAACTTCAATACTTAAACTATGATTGTTCGATCGATCTTGAACTATTCACACTGAAAGAATATATACTTCCTTGTCCTACTCCAAAAGTTTATACACAGTGACTTCCCTCCTCATAATGCTCCTTATAATGGCATGTACATACACCGATCAGGCAAAGTGAATAACACTGATTATCTTTTCATCACAGCACCTGTTAGTGGGTAGGATATATTAGGCAGCAAGTGAACATTTTCTCCTCAAAGTTGATGTGTTAGAAGCAGGAAAAATGGGCAAGCGTAAGGATTTGAGTGAGTTTGACAAGGGCCAAATTGTGATGGCTAGACGACTGGGTCAGAGCATCTCCAAAACTGCAGCTCTTGTGGGGTGTTCCCGGTCTGCAGTGGTCAGTATCTATCAAAAGTGGTCCAAGGAAGGAACAGTGGTGAACCGGCGACAGGGTCATGGGCAGCCAAGGCTCATTGATGCACATGGGGAGCAAAGGCTGGCCCGTGTGTTCCGATCGAACAGACGAGCTGCTGTAGCTCAAATTGCTCAAGAAGTTAATGCTGGTTCTGATAGAAAGGTGTCAGAATACACAATGCGTCGCAGTTGTTGCGTATGGGGCTGCATAGCCAGAGACCAGTTGGGGTGCCCATGCTGACCCCTGTCCACCAACGAAAGCGCCAACAGTGGGCACGTGCGCATCAGAGCTGGACCACGGAGCAGTGAAAGAAGGTGGCCTGGTCTGATGAATCACGTTTTCTTTTACATCACGTGGATGGCAGGGTGCATTTGTGTCATTTACCTGGGCAGCACATGGCACCAGGATGCACTATGGGAAGTAAGCAAGCCGACGGAGGCAGTGTGATGCTTTGGGCAATGTTCTGTTGGGAAGCCTTGGGTCCTGCCATCCATGTGGATGTTACTTTGACATGTACCACCTACCTAAGCATTGTTGCAGACCATGTACACCCTTTCATGGAAACGGTATTCCCTGGTGGCTGTGGCCTCTTTTTGCAGGATAATGCACCCTGCCACAAAGCAAAAATGGTTCAGGAATGGTTTGAGGAGCACGAGTTTGAGGTGTTGACTTGGCCTCCAAATTCCCCAGATCTCAATCCAATCGAGCATCTGTGGGATGTGCAGAACAAACAAGTCCGATCCATGGAGGCCCCGCCTCGCAACTTACAGGACTTAAAGGATCTGCTGCTAACATCTTGGTGCCAGATACCACAGCACACCTTCAGGGGTCTAGTGGAGTCCATGCCTCGAGGGGTCAGGGCTGTTTTGCAAAAGGGGGACCAACACAATATTAGGAAGGTGGTCATAATGTTATGCCTGATAGGTGTATGTCCATATAAAATGTTGATTATGCTGTTGTGAGTAACTATCAGAATCAACTCAAAATTATATGAAAATGTTCTACTGAATATGACTGGAGATTGATTAAATAGAATCACTACAATATACAAGGCAGAAGTAGCTTTTTTGTGACAAATTTTTTAAATATCTTGGTCAATACCTCATTCCAGCCTTTATATTTTAATATTTAGGTAGCATTTAGCAGCACAACAATGTCATTATCTGTGTCTGCAAGGATGACAGTATTATTTGTGTTCAGATAAATCTGGAAATTTGTCAAAACCAGATAAAAAGATGATTTTTAAATGTATTTTTTTTATTTATTTGTAAAACATTTATAGTTGTCAAAGCACGTTTTAGGGATGCATGATATACACGCACTGGCCACTTAATTAAGTACATGCTCAAATGCTTGTTAACGTAAATATGTAATCAGCCAATCACATGGCAGCAACTCAATGCATTTAGGCATGTAGACATGGTCAAGACTAACTGCTGAAGTTAAAACTGAGCATCAGAATGGGGTACAAATGTGATTTTAAACATGGTATGGTTGTTGGTGTCAGATGGGCTGGTCCGAGTATTTCAGAAACTGCTGATCTACTGGGATTTTCACGCACAACCATCTCTAGGGTTTACACAGAATGGTCTGAAAAAGAAAAAAAGATCCAGTGAGCATCAGAGCATTTCTGAATGCACAACACGTCAAACCTTGAAGCAGAAGGACTACAGAAGCAGAAGACCACACCAGGTGGCACTCCTGTCAGCTGAGAACAGGAAACTGAGGCTACAATTCACACAGGCTCACCAAAGAGAAGATTAGAAAAACGTTGCCTGGTCTGATGAGTGTCGATTTCTGCTGCAGCATTAAGATGGTAGGGTCAAAATTTGGCGTAAGCAACATGAAAGCATAGATGCACCCTGCCTTGTATCAGCGGTTCAGGCTGCTGGTGGTGTAATGGTGTGGGGGATATTTTCCTGCCACACTTTGGGCCCTTTAGTACCAATTGTGCATCGTTTAAACACAACCGCCTACCTGAGTATTGTTGCTGACCATGTCCATTCCTTTATAAACAACAGTGTACTCATCTTCCGATAGCTACTTCCAGCAGGAAGCTCAAATAATCTGAAACTGGTTTCTTGAACATGCCAATGTGTTCACTATACTCAAATGGCCTCCTCAGTCATCAGATCCCAATCCAATAGTGGGAAGTGGTGGAACGGGAGACTCGCATCATGGATGTGCATCTGACAAATCTGCAGCAACTGCGTGATACCAAAATCTCTGAGGAATGTTTCTATCTCCTTGATGAATCTATGCAGTTCAACCCGGTACTAGTAAGCGTACCTAATAAAGTGACCGGTGAGTGCATATGTACAGTACCATATATTGGCTGATATTAGAGGCTAATTTCCGCATATTTAATGTTTAGATTATCTTCACCATCTAACAATTTAATAACACTGTTAAATGTAATTTTTAGCAATTCTCAAAATGAATATACATTTTACTTGCACTATAATGTTGTGATGTCTACATTTGTATGTTTTATTTATTTAGACACAGTATAGAATTTGAATTTATCAACTATTAGCCATAACATGAAAATAATTGGCTTATTGTTATCTGCCAGAATTATAATATATGCACATCCCTAATATGCCTTATCTGATTCATAAATCTTGAATGGTAAACTTAAACAAATAGTAGGCTATGCTAGTAATAGTGCTGATTATGCATAACAAATAATTTCCTCTGCATGCCTATGGTTGTTTTACACAAATTGCAGTTCAAACCACTTTAGTCTGTGCAGCTGACTATAAAATGATCCCAGATATTACTGTGTTCCCTCTTACTAACTGAATCACTGGTGACTGCTTTGGATTGCTCTCCCTCACCGACCTCAATATTCTCAGATGCTAACAGATACACAGGTGACAAGAGATGAATGGTATAAGTGAGAAAGCGAGGGTACACAATATGAGTGCTGTTGTACTTAGACTGACTTGCATTCATCACATGACAGTTATGAGTTAGTTTCGCTCCACTCATACCAAAATCCGTAGCTCTGCCCCACATCATACATTTATTTAGCTCTGTGCAGTGAACCGGCAGCGAAGGTAGTTGAGAAAAGCTGGTTTGGAACACAGAGAAAATATCTTATGTAGGATATAGTTTGTCAGTTTTTATGTTACTCTTGACGGCTTCGGATTTCCGAGACATGAAAAATGAAAGATACTATGATGCAGTGAAATGGGACTTTATGGTTACTTTTCATTAGGGTAAATGTTTGTTATTTACAGGGAAAGAACAGATTTTATTTTTAGATTTGTAAAAATGTAGCTTTTGTAACCGTTCTGATTTTGTAAAAAGTATTATAAACTCTTGGACACTAGCATTCATTGTTTTATGGTTATATGGCATAATCCAGAACTGAAAAGAAAAACAATTTTCAGTTTCCAATGTGCATTGTGTAAAACCGCACAGTAGGGTAATACAGAAAAACAATAAATCCTAGTACTGACATTCCTCCGTTTTTGTGTTTCTCCCTGTTGGCATTACCTGTCTGATGCCCTGCCAGTCAATGATTAGAGAAATTCAGAGGAAGTGACTTTTTGAAGCGCCCTCACATGTGGTGTCACAGGCCGCCTCCAACCTTTTTATCCGCTCATGCTGCTTTTGACTAGGCTCTTTTTTTTTTCCATTTGCAAGTTCAAAGCATTGTTTTAACTTTTGAATTAATCTGAGGTTGACAATGATGTATGGTTTTTATAGTCATGTCTGTTCATAAACAATTACCAAAATGCTAAAATGGTACAGTGATGACAAAAAGATACAAACTAGCATCTGACAAACCAAACTCAGCTACAGCAATAATTTTCAAAATGAGTTTTCATGATGCCTTCATTCTCTGATTGCGCTCAGATGTTTGTGAGGTGTGTGAGATTACGTCATTCCATCGAGATCATTGACTGAATTATTTTTTTTAATATGACTTTAGCCTTAGCCGACGACCGATACGGTTGCTGATTTTGAGCCAATATTTGGAGCCGATACTGCTTTTGCTCCCTCAATTTACATCATAAAAATGACATGATCAGGATAACAAATGTTACAAGTCTCAATTTAAAAGGAACATTTATTGTTATATATTTTCATATATAAACATTGCTCAATTGCCATTACAATTATCTCACAAATATTTGCTAACTCAATGTTTTTAGTTATTTTCTGTTGTTTTTAACAATGGGGTAATTTTGTTGCAATAGCTTACACATAGCACAAGGAAGCTTGATTTCAAATGATACATTGCATTTAAAAAAGACAAGTAAACTGTAATAAAATAAGAACAAATTAACAAATGACTGGCAATAGCACAAATAAATGCAATAGAATAGAGATACAAATCAAATAGACTGTTTGTTTTTATTTTTTCAGGTACTGAGGCAAAAAACTGAATAAAGAAACAAAGTAAACAAATTTAAAATAATGAAAAAATGTAATGCAGATTAATTAATAAGTTAATCAGTCAAGAGCAGTAAGTGTTTTTCTCCTTGTCTTTTGTTATTTGAGTAACATTAACAACATAGAGTGGCACGTTTATTAGGCTGCCTGTCCCTTTAAGACCTGACGCACGCACCGATCCAAAACACTGTTCCTGTTACACGCTCTTCCTGAACGGTTTATGACTGTTTACGTTAATACTCAACAAGATGGCCATTGTGACATTATTTTTGAGTGTATTTGACCATAAACAAGCCGTGAAAAATATCTAAATTTGGCGGCGACATTAAAACGACTGATTTAAGTATTAACAACTTTACAGACGTACAAATTTGTACGTATGCCTATTTATGGAATTGTATATCAATGTCATGTTTTCAGGATTACATAATGTTAATGTGTAAAAATCATTTAACCATCTATATTATGTGGGTGCGCGTCGGACGTGAGCGCGAAGTCTGCGTGAATGACTGGAATTATACGCAATCCCGTGCCGAACTTCAGACCCGGTCACACAAGCACTATCTAAGCGGAGAGAATGAGAGGAGGCGGTGCATGTCGCTGTCAGACAGGAGAGCAAGAAAGCGCAGCTGGAATTGGAGTATTGCAATAGTTTTAGATATTTCAGTATCGATACATACCGAAATATCAATATTTTTGACAACACTAGTTTCTGCTTTCAAAGTGTATGCCGATATTTCCGCTAAGTCAAACAGTTAAAAGGTGCTTTGAAAGTTTAAAACTTGCCGTTGTCTTGAAGAGCAGATTCCAGCTCTCTGCTAGTGGAGGAGGGGCAGTGCATGAACTGCAACACAGAGCTGCCTGTGGACGCCTCTGTAAATAATGGTGGGAAAAAACTATCGGCGAACGCAACTATACCTCTGCCGATACACGTAAAAAACACAAATATCGGCCCGATATATCGGCTGGCCGATATATCGGTCGATCACTAATTACAATTTACATTTTTTTTTTTTTTGTGAATTTAAAGACTAATGTTAACATCACTTAACTATTTCCCTTTTGGTTCTACAAATTAAAATAAACAGTCACACTTCAGTCAGGTAAAAGTTTTAAAACCCATATGACATTACCGAGGGAATACATGACTCAAAAATAAGCGTATTCTCTTCCAGGTTTTGGGCTACAAGCTGAACAGCTTTATAGGAGAACATGACAACACTGAGCTACCCATATACACATCTGACAGGGTGCAAAGTTGTAGTTTATAGGATGAGAGTAGGCCTAGAGCAAAGAGAAAGTACAAAATGTGGTGTTGGTGGTGTGATGTGTCACTAAGAGGACAGGAAACAAGAATCAGGCTGACAGAATAATCCTGTCACCCATCACACACATGGCTAATGAGCAAGACAATGCCAAATCAACCATTCACTCTCAGACATAGAGTACAGAGCCTATTATATACACATCATTGCCCCCCGCCCACAACACTGCGCTTGTTACATGTTTGAAAACAGCAAAGTCAAATGGATTTCTCTCTCTGATATGATGATTAATTCATTTCTGCATGTTCTCGTCTCTGAGTCAACATCCCCCTCATATGGACATTGATACCAGGGTTTGTAGCAGTACGGTGTGGGTACCAGTCAGCGCATGAGAATGCTGGAGGTGATCAGAGAACAGTAGCCTCTCTGGAGACACCTTGCTTCAGCATGCCTGTCATTTTGTCCACTACATCCATATTCTCCTTCCTACACATTATTGTTACCACTCTTCGAATCGGACGCAATAGACAGAATGCTGCGAATCGTGTCCTATTTGCTCACTCCTTTATTTGTCTATCTTACTCCTCTTTCTGAAGTCTCACCACACAGGGTGAGTTAAATGACTTGCTAAGCCTTCTCACCAGTTGTCAGTGCGGTTCAGATCTTGGCATCTGGCTGATCTTTGTTTGAGCTTGCGCGATGAGCCAGAGCTGCTGTGCCGGTCTGATACAGCATGCTTGTAGAATTGACAGGGTAAAGGCGATGTGCCATCCCAAGGCATGACAGATAGGACTCAAAGTGAATAGATGTTGTGCCAGACATGTAACCTGTTCCTGTGCTCAAACCTTTGTCCAGCTGAGATTTCCCACAACCTAAGCCTCAGGTAAAAAAATAACATTCACACACACAGAGAGGGACTTCTAGGCCCTGTAAATGGATTACTGAGTATTTTTGTGAAGAAAAAAATACACACTTTTGAGTGTTTAGCAGATGAGTTACATTTTAGAGACACACTCCCATGCCATAATTGTATCTTTAATGGACCACTCTGTCTCATAGTTACAAGCAGTGTCCGTAACTATCACATAGATCTGCCAGTCTCGGGTCTTTCATGCATAGAACTCTGTTTTTGCATAATAATGCATTTGAAAGTTGATGAACAAAAATGCGTCTTTGCAGATGCAAACTTGTTGCAGGGGAAATAAATATTTTTCATCAGGTTAGATATTGATTATTAACCTCTCAAACTCCTTTATCTAAACCTTTCTGCATAACCATAAGCTCCACACATGTGCCATGTTTGTAGTTATTTTATAACACTTTTCATTTGTGTATGTATTAGCGCGCTACAAAGACTCTAAAGGTAGGCTATACCTTTTCTAGGCGTGTTCCCCGAACTTTAGGTTGCTTATGATATCTTTTGTGTGACGTCAGGTTGATATCGATGTCTCGAGAATCGATTATTCACTTTATGCAGGGGCTGCTGCCCTGCATTCTGTGAGAGAGCCAGCGTGCTCTCATGAGATGTGTATTTTTACGTAAAGTGTAGTTCTACCACACAGTTCATACACACTGAAACATATAATATCGACATATTGACAGCACTAAAATGTATTTATGCATTCACAGCATTAAAACGACTGATTTAAGTATTAACAACTTTACAGACGTACAAATTTGTACGTATGCCTATTTATGGAATTGTATATCAATGTCATGTTTTCAGGATTACATAATGTTAATGTGTAAAAATCATTTAACCATTTTGTAATATTTAGGGGTGTGACGAAATCTTGTGCCACAAGATCTCTCGAGATTAAAATGCGACGATGTCTCGTCGACGTGAAAAGCTGTCTCGCGTCATATTATCATGACGGAGTGTGAGGGTGAAGTTAGGATAGAATATTGCTGCATCCCAATTTGCCTAGTTATACTACGCCCTAAAAGTATGTGCTCTTTTTGTGAAGAAAAAGTACATTTGAGTGTGTAGCAGAAGAGTATGCAAGCTTTGGGACATACTACTTCATCATCTTTAACAGACTCTGTCGCTTAGCTGCGTGCATCCCGTCACTGTTTAAACTGCCCTGTCAATCATCGTCACAGTTAAAATCCTCCACATTCTATTTAATTTCCTACCATATCGGAGAGAAATGTAGTAGCACGTTGATCAGCCGTTCGTGGGTCTTTCATGCGGAGACTCTCCTCATGTGTTCGCAGTTTAAATATAATGATGCATTTAAAAGTTAATGGCCAAACGTATCATTACAAAAGTTCACAATGCTGCTGCAGGTGAAATATAATGTGGATAACATTGAATAAATGTCTTTTCGTCAGGTTAAAAACTGATAATTGATCATTCAAGCCCCTTAATCTAAATCTCTCTACTTAACCGTCTGACTCACACATACGTCATGTTTGTAGTTTTTTAACACTTTTTATCTGCATTTGTATTTCTAATCGAATCAAAGACCGAGAGGACCGTGGTGGAGGATTTGTTGTGCAACAGAGGTGTCAGACAAATGTCTATTTTAAAATGTGCGTTCAACACCACTTTTCACAGAGTATGCACAATCGCAAAATTGAAAGTGAAAGTAAACGCGAGCGCACATTCAATCACGATTTCAATACGTTACCGCTGTTTGAAAGTCTGTGTGGTTGTAACCATCTCTTAGCTCTGTATTGTGCTTGGAAAAAAAAGGTCTCTATTTGCACTTTGAATATTGAGAATATTGAGTACTTTGATTATGGTTGCACTTATTGTTTGCACTTGATTTATGATCAATTTGTGGGAAGTTAGTTCAGTTAGGAGGTCAGAAGTTGTAGAAACTCATAAATAATGTGCAGTTCTAAGGTCTGAAGAGACAATCAAAAAAAGCAATAAGCCAGTCAGTTGAGTTTGTGCGAAACCTTTTACAGTGCTTGGATATTGTTGTCTTTCACTGCATATGATAATTCATACTCAAAAAGTAGAACTGAACTGACATTCATTACAAGATGATGAGTTAAAGTTAAATAAGTTAAGACATTTCAAATGCACCCGCAAACAAATTTTCTAGTCATGTATTTCATCATTGAGGATTTCGTAAATACTATGTAAAAATCTTGTCTCGTCTCATTCTCGTGAACCCAACTCTCGTGTCTCGTCTTGTTCCGTGAGATCAATTTGTCTCGCCACACCTCTAATATTTAGTTTGTTTGCTGTGCGACAAAAGGTGTTTTCTCTTATACAGTGACTGCCAATAGAACCATAAAATACACCAAAACACAACAAAATAACATTAGCTTCGGACGTGCCTTGATGCCTTCCTACCTTGAAATGTGTCCTCCGAAGGCAGCATGTTCCAGGTTTCAGACGCAGCCCATGTTTCAGTCGATTTTCATGGAATTTAAATTCTGCTCTCTGTACCTCGTACAAAACTATTATATGCCACCAGAGAGGACTGCGACAGCAACACCTGATCATTTGAATGACTTTTGGTACCACTTTTGACATTTTTGCAATAAATAATTTACTGTGATTACACTTATCTGCCTGTTATGTTTTTCTTCATAACTGTACTTAGTTTTAAGAACTGGTCATGGGTAGGTTTAGGGGTAGGACTAGGATTAGCGGCCCAAAATATATTTTTAATGCTATATTGTTGCTAAAATGTGGGTATGCTTAGGTTTGGGAGTAAGGTTAAGGGAATCTTACATTTATCTATAAAATGGTAAAAGGGAAATGATACAGATATCTTTAAGATATGAAAGATTCGTAAATATAATAATAGGTGAACCTGCAACCTCATGCCCAAATGTATCATGCCTCAACCCGCAACACTAACTGGCAGTATGCCTTCACTGGCCTTTGAAATGGTCATTTATATTATCATTATATATTTGCAATAGTGTCTTCATTTTCTCTACAACCAGGGTTGATTGGCCACATTATTGGTGTAATTCACTCATTTCTGTTATTGGATGACCTACTCAATAAAAGCGCAACATGCAAATCATAATCAACATCTACTGTAAGGTCCATCCGTTAGCCCAAGAACGGAATCTAACGGCCTGGTTGAAGGACTTCTGCGTGTAAGCCTTTTCAGCACTTCTGTTGAATTCACCTAATTTATGACCATCGAATTTTAAATCTGACTCCATTTTTAATTTTGATCTGACTCCAATTTTATGACTTCGTTAATTTCGTGACATTTGTAACTTAACAGCTATAATTTTAGCTTGTGATTTAATTTGGATCGTTGATTTTTCTTAGTATCTCTTAATTTCAAATATTCGTTCATCAAGGGACCCGATATCGCACAGGAACGAAGCGTCCGGTTTCGCCCGCCCACGATCACAACCTAGCCAGTTCTGATATTAGTCAGAGGATTACAGAGTGTATATTTTACCTTTAAGTGGTCAAGTTACTGCTTACTCAACAAAAAGTGTAATTTTAGCAATAGTCACGAAAGCTGCAACTTGCTAATACAGTAATAGTCAGAAATCAGATTATCCCGCATGCTGCGCTCCATGCTTCAGTCGGGGGTCCTCGGTTTGATCTATTCTGGCAAAAGAATTGCGGAAATAAAGGACTCAGATTGATCCATACTAGAATAAATGGTTTCAGAATAATACAAGGTAAATCAAGATTAACATTTATTTTGGCCAGACAGAACTTAAATAACATAATTAAACACAAATCCATGGTACACAACTTTCAGCATAAGAATATAAAATACCATTGCAAAGTAATATGAAAATAGTTTCAAAGAGTCATATCTGGCACAATACATACAGTGTGTGTGTGAGTGCCTCTAGGACATTAACACAACACCGCATGGGGGTTCTGTCTACAAAATGTTCCCAAATGGCAGCCCTGCTACCCTTCCTTAAATACCCAGACCAGAACAACGGGTTGTAAATATTTGCAACACAAACACCTAGTTTGGGGGAGAGGATCAGATATCTTTGGAGAGACCACTCAAAAAGAGAACACAATTCTCATATGTTTCAATCTTTCTCACCCTACCAGTGACTTCAGTGATGTTGAGACCATTTTACCAATCGCACTGTGACCTTTAAAAAGACACCAGACATGAAAGGGATAAAACAATAGATTCACAAGATAAATCATATGTAGTATATCTGCATTTTGTGACTTGAATCAGGGGAAAGGGGGGAAAGGGAGGTAGAGAGGGTTTTGGTCAGGGCGGTGTCCTACAGTTTCTCTGTGAGATCTTCTCTTCAGATTGAGTTTTATTGTTTTATTGCAGGGCGTTGGATCTCAGCTTTTGTCTTAGCAGTAAAACCGCTCCTTACACTACTATACTGTATTTCAGAGCTGAGGGGGTTGCGCCGTTGAGTGTATCTCGACAAAGTTGGACCAACAAGATCTAAAAGCTGCTGAATTTGCTGCTGTGGCAGGCACATGTATTTTTTTAATTGTAGCCAGTGGATTAAAGTTTTCACAGATGAAGTAGCGCACACGCACTAAATGGCTCTGCGCCGCCTTTGATTTAGCACAACCATTCACTGTATCGCTGCCATAGTTTGATCAAACTCCCCACCACAATCATTCCCTTTAAATATACCCCTAAGCCTTTACTGCCTAATGGTTTGCCGTCTGATGTACCTTTGGATAATATAATTAAAAAGCAACCATCAGTGTAATGACAATTTTATTCTTTGCATGAAAACGCTTCAATTAGACTGGGTCTGGTCTGAATGCCATTTTTTGAGCTTCGAAGCTTTGGTAGTAGGGTTAGGGTTAGGGGGGAGGGAAGGGGCTGAACATATTCTTCTCTCTAATAAAGGCAGGAATCTCGAGAAGCGGCATGCCTTAGGCGGGCAGGGCTTATTTGCCTCGAGAACAGACACTGCACTAGTGATACAAAACACAGGTCTGTTGCGTCCCAGTAACAAGCTCCTATATTTCACAGAAGATTCATTTAGATAATAACGGGCTTGCTGCAATAGTCAGTGTTACCGGTGTTCAGGCATAACACCAGTTACATTACTTGCCTACCGCGCCACCACCCCCACCGTCGTTTAGATTTTTTTTTATAGTAATAAAATAATTTAGTTCAGTTAGAGAACAGACACTACAAATAAAAACTGAACGTGTCTGCCCAAGACAGTATGAGCCGAACGAGAGTGGCAGCACAGACCAGGAGTCAAGAGCTCATGAGATCATGAGAGTGAGGAGCTCAATCACAAGATGATCGTGGAAGATTTGGTTTCAAAGCGAACTGTAAAAGTGCCTATTTAAGTGAGTTTGTCATTGTACTGTTTTGTTGTGTTTTTCATTAAAAATAATTGGCACTAATAATTCTAAACCGAAAGTAAAAAGCTGTCATTTGTTCACAGCCGCACAGTGCACACGCGCATCCCTAACGAGTAAAAAGGCTAATACATTTTGATTCTATTATTCTATTTTCCACAATTTCAAACCAACATACTAACCCAAATGCAAGGTCAGGCATGTGCTTCTTCCATATAAGCTCTTGCAGTTGTGCGCTCTAGACAGAGAATACTCCAGTTGCTGGGAACACTTAGGCTAAGCAGCAGCAAATATATTTAAAGGGGTACTTCAGTGCTGGGAAGATGAATGTGTATTTAAACTGGCTCATTTATGTAGTAGAAATGTGAAATAATTTTTGAATTTGGTGTCTTCTAGACTGAGAAAAGCCAGAAAATGTATTTTTGGCTCATGTGGATGAAAGACAACAACTCCCAGAATGCACTTGCTTCGATGCCCCTCTACGAGGCCACGCCCAAAGCCACGGCTACTGGATCACTTGCCCACCACGGCACCGCCCTTACCATTGTTTTCATTTTCATAATAAAATCATTTAGTTCAATTAGAGAACAGACACTACAATTAAAAACTGAACATGTCTGTTCAATATAATGTGAGTGAGCCGAGCGAGTGTCACAGCACAAACGCAGGAGTCAGATTACATTCATCACGAGAGCGAAGAGCTGAGGTAAGCGCGGGCGTGGCATACATTCATGGTGCGTGTTCAGTCTGGGGCATTTTCAGATCATGCCTATGGAAGCTTAACTTTCACAGGAATTCATTTGAAAAGTTAAAACACTCACTTTGCTCCGCACCGCTCCATTTACATGAATGCCCGCAGCTGCCTGAGCCGAGCGCTGTGAGTGCGAGCGCACCCCCCATGGGCGGGTTGAAAACATGCGGAACTAGCTCCTACTACTGGCTATAGTCTTTAGCCTCTGTCCAAAAAATCCTCAGATGACGCAAAATCATCAGAGGATCATATTTGTGTCATCTGAGGATTTTTTTCCAGAAATAAAATACATAATTCTCTCGTCTCAGGGGGATATGAGGGGGGGGGAGCACGATCATTCGAATATACTACCGGATTTCTACTGATACAAAGCTTAATGCTAATCGCTGAAGTGTCCCTTTAAGTATAACGAGGTTGGGTTCCTATTCAACTGTCCATCCTATTAAAAACAGCTAGGCTATAAGATAATTATAAAAAAAAAAGTATTGTATTTCGCCAGATTTTATAGTGTAAACATATTCAAGCGCAAATGAGAACGGTTTCGAGCGGGATGCCAGGTGTGCGATGTCGCTTAAACAACGTTCGGAGAGGGGCCCTCTTCACTGTTGTACTGTAGTGAGGGCACAGTGGAGAATTCAAACATCACGCGCATGAAAGCGGTTTCTGCATGGAGTGCTGCGATGAGTTTAACAATGCTCACCACATGAAGCATGTGCGTTTCAAGTTTTTGTGGACATATTTCATATACTCTAGTGCTCTAAACATGAACCAGCACTGTGTATGTGCACATATTTAATCACATCTTCTTCAAATGAAATACAAGTACAAATAAGGACAGTGATACAGCCGTGCGTCTGATCATGAATGCAAAGACACGATGGATTATGGATTATTCTGATACACAGAAGACCATGATCATGTAGACCGAAAAATTTTAAAAAAGAATGGGCAAATTTTTTGTCTTTATTTCTTTCTGTGTTAAAATGATGTATGTCATTTGTTCAGAGACTAGTTCTATTATCGGTTGTTGTCTCCCCACAGCATCATTTTGTGGGGCCTTGCAAACCTGTATTAATTCTAGTGTGGAATTTTTCTGCAATATTCACTCATCATGACAGTAAAGTAGGGCATTCTACTGCAGTCAATCTACTGCAGTATTTCCTCTCTCAATCAGTAAAAAATATGGTTAACACCCGGTCATGCATGGAAAAAAATACCACCATATACTGTGAAACCGGTATAATTTTGAAAAAAAACTGTGATCATCATACTGCCCAGCGCTAGTGGCCACTAGCGGAGTGAACAATCAACAGTGATAACCCAGCAAGCAATAGCCGTCATTTCACCATCTCGGTTACCAATAGACCCGATATAGTCCGGCTATGAGTAACCCACTTCTAGCCAAAATAACCTTGAATTTGGTTTCATTCGTTTTTTCCAAAGTAACTTGCGAGATGTATTATATTCCATCATGTAAGCAAGGTCAACAGTGATTACAAGGTGTTTGGTTTCATTTCTTTGACATGTTCATGTTCTAGATGACTAGTCTATTCTTGGGATATGTTTAGACATCTATTCAATTTTCACTGACAGTCCAAATTTTCCCTTGTTTTAGCCTAGATGTCAGGGGTGTGTTTGGATGGCTATTAGATGCCTTATAAATGCAAAATTGTTTGCTGGGAAGGTATAGCTAAGAGTGGTCCAGACCAACCTTACGAACATATGACAGAAGGTATACTTAACAAAGAACATTTAAGGAAATGCATATTAATGTTAAGGTATAGCTTAAAGGGGTCATGAATTGAGAAATCAACTTTCCCTTGAGCTTTTGATATATAAAAGATAATGGTAATATAATAATATACTGTAAGTTTCAGAGCTGAAAAATTCCTTGTTAGTCAAAGAAAAGCTTTTATTGACACCAGGCCCAGCAAACGAGAGATCTCAGAATATGCCAGGCTGTGACATCATCGTGTGGTGAAACACCGCCTCAACAGAAGAAGAACAAGGCTTGATTCTGTAGCCGTGCCTGGCATGACATAGGCCTACCTGGAGATAAACCAGATCAAACTTCTAAGCAATAAACATACCGCATAAGCTTAATTCGGATTCCAATATTATGAATGCGTGGATGAACTTTATTTTTAATGAATATCCAGCTCACGTGGGGAAGACATTGCACATTTGTTAATTCATTTCACCACGGATTCATTTGTAAACAAGAGACTGGATTTGCAGACAGGATGAGATTACATGAATGAATGAATGAAGCAACACACTAATGTGAGAGAGAAAAAAAGTTCCCATTCAGTTGGTCACTCTCGACGCCACGTCAGAGTACCGACGAATAGGAATCTCGCTCGCGAGAGCCAATCTACTTCGAGTGTAACTAAAACGAGCCAATGCACATTGGCATGCAATGATTGCACCAGGTGCTCATGCCACGCTGTGCGGGTATAAATGAGACACAGGTGATTGCATCAAATTAGCATTTTGCTTCGGAGCCGAGTGGTAGATGGTTACTACAGATATCACTCCTTACTTCGCAGTCCTGACTGAAGACGGAAGCCGCCTTTGGAAGCGATCTCTTCATTCGGTGTTGGTGTGACGGCACAGCAGCGGTCGTGTGGTTTTCCGATCATCTCTCTTTGTTGTTTGAACAGAACGATCACAAAGGCTGTTCTCACAGCCGGTTCGGTGCGCTAGGTGGAGAGCGCTAAAAGCCGTTCCCACGGCTGGTAAGAGAGCGCCTTGTGAGAGAGCGCGCACGTCAGGCTGCACTATCCCCTGACGGTGTCGCCGCGACCCTTCCCCCTGCGTGCTTCAGCACCAAGGAGAGCGTCCTTCTGAAAGAGCTTACACAGATAGAGCTTGCGTCTTTTTCAAGATGACATTCTATCTGTGTGTTTCTGGATGCGGTGGTTTCCTGTCACCGAGGATGGTCATCAGCGCTGTATCTCGTGTTTGGGCGTTCAGCACGCTGAGGCAGCGCTGGTGGATGAATCATGTTCTCACTGCGGGAACATGACCATCTCGGAGTTGCGATCGCGGCTCCGTCTCGCAAGGGGCGGAGCCTCTGTGCCTCTGCCGCGATCTAACTCTCCTCAGAGAGTTACTTCAGGCAGTAGCCCGGCTGATTTGAGGGTTACGGTGAGCGCGTTTCCCCCAGGGAACCAACCCCCGGGGAACCCTCATCCCTCTCGCACTCCGCAGCCAGTAGAGCTGCCATTGGAACGCGGTGGGCCGTCCACGAGATGTGCACCATCCGTATCCTTTGGGGCTCCCTTGAGGACCAGATGTCCATCGCTGCATCGGAGGGAGGGTCAGAACTCTCTGGAGAGGACGTGTCGGCGCAGGGGGCTCCTCCGGGTAGACCCGCTGTGCCCGATACTGATCCGGAGATGATGGCTATGCTTGCCCGGGCCGCCGAGAGAGTCGGGCTCGTGTGGAACCCTCCACCATGTCCCGAACCCTCAAGGCTGGATGATTGGTTTCTCGGGGTGGCCCGTGCTGGTTCTCAGCGCCCCACCCCGGTGCCTTTTTTTCCCGGAGGTGCACGAGGAGCTCACAAGGTCGTGGACGGCACCTTTTACTGCCCGAAACCGCCTAGTGGATCCTCCTCCTCACCACCCTCGATGGCGGACCTGCAAAGGGATACATGCAGGTTCCCCCCGTGGAACGGGCCGTTGCTATGCAACTGTGCCCTAACTCCACTTCCAGGGGGAACCCGTGTCTTCCCTCCGGGGCCTGTAGGTAATCATCCGATCTGATCGGGAAGGCCTACCTGGCTTGTGGAGAGGCAGGCTCCGCTTTGCGCTACGGCGTTGTTGCAGGTCCATCAGGCCCCGGCTCTGAAGACCTTGCACGAGGGTGGTCACAATCCCGCAGTTCTCCAGGAACTGAGAACCGCAACGGACCTCGCGCTTCGTGCGACGAAGGTTACGGCGCGGGCCGTGGGTCGTGCGATGTCCACTATGGTGGTCCAGGAACGCCACCTCTGGCTGTGTCTGGCGGACATGAGGGAGACAGACAAAGTCAGGTTCCTTAATTCCCCCGTCTCCCAGACTGGCCTCTTCGGCGACGTGGCCCAGAACTTCGCCCATCAGTTCTCGGCTGCACAGAAGCAGACTGAGGCGGTCAGTCACATTCTGCCTCGGCGGTCAGCTGCTGTCTCCACCCGCGCCGCCGCAGCGCTCAGCCTGCTCGCCGCCGGCGGCGCCGCCTGCGCCTGCCTCCGCTCCCGCGCCGCAGCAGCAGCCTCCACCTGCGGCGTTGTGGGCCGGGCGCAAGCAGGCCGCCCTACCCGTCCAGACGCCTGCCAAGAGGGGAGGCAAGGCCAAGGGCAGGCTGCCACGAGACGGGCGACCCGGAGGTGAGGAGGACTGCTCTTCTGGAGATGGTGACCACACCGCTCCATCCCCCGGTGGAGGGCCGGGAGGAGAATCTTGTGTTCCATTTTGTCTCTGTTCCGCCGCCCAAATTCTCAACACAAGAGCAGTTCCTTCCATCTCCGGGTCCGCAGGGGGCTCGGAGAGTTGTGGCTGGTCAAACGCCGACCACACTCATCCTCCTCTTCGCCAGCGGGCAGCAGTGGACAACCCCCTCATGTTCCTGCTGCCCACCTGTGGAATCAGGTAAGTGTTGCACGGCACACTCTCACCTCGCTGCGGGCCGCCTCCACGAGACAGCCGCCCCAGTCCGGTACCTGCATTCCACCTCGCTGCCCCACGGTGGGTACGCCGGTGGTCCCTATGGTCCTGCTTGTACGGTCCCTGGGAGCCTGGCTAGTGCTCCTCGGTCCGTCTCGCTGGCTCATTCGGACCATCAGGCTCGGCTACGCGATTCAGTTCGCCTGGCGCTCCCCCAGGATCAGGGGCATCCGCTTCACTTCGGTGAATGCTGCAGATGCCCATGTCCTGTGTGTGGAGATCGCTGTCCTGCTGGCGAAGGACACGATAGAGCCGGTCCCTCCAGCCGATATGAAGACCGGCCTCTACAGCCCGTACTTCATTGTACCCAAGAAAGCCGGTGGGTTACGGCCAATCTTGGACCTGCGAGTCCTGAATCGGAGCCTCCACAAGCTACCGTTCAAGACGCTCACGCAGAAGCGCATTTTCGAATGCATCCGTCCCCAAGATTGGTTTGCATCGGTCGACCTGAAGGACGCGTACTTTCATGTCTCGATCCTTCCTCGACACAGGCCATTTCTGCGCTTTGCGTTCGAGGGTTGAGCATATCAGTACAAAGTCCTGCCCTTCGGGCTGGCCCTGTCCCCCCATGTCTTTACGAAAGTCACGGAGGGGGCCCTCGTGCCCATGAGAGAACGGGGCGTTCGCATCCTCAACTATCTCGGCGACTGGCTCTTTCTAGCACAGTCCTGGGATCAGTTGTGCGAACACAGGGACCTGGTGCTCAGACACCTCAGCCAGTTGGGTCTTCGGGTCAACTGGGAAAGGAGCAAACTCGCCCCCGGGCAGAGGATCTCTTTTCTCGGTATGGAGTTGGATTCGGTCGAGCAGGCAGCGCGCCTCACAGAGGAGCATGTCCAGTCGATGCTGAACTGCCTGAACACGTTTCAGGGCAGGATGGCGGTTCCACTGAAACGGTTTCAGAGGCTCCTGGGGCATATGGCAGCCGCGGCGGCAGTAACACCGCTCGGCCTGCTTCATATGAGACCGCTTCAGCATTGGCTACACGCCCGAGTCCCGAGATGGGCGTGGCAACGCGGCACTCACCGGTGTGAGCATCACACCGCCCTGTCGCCAGTCCTTCAGTCCGTGGTCAGACCCTTCGTTCCTTCGGGCTGGAGTGCCCCTGGAACAGGTGTCCAGGCATACTGTGGTTTTCACGGATGCCTCCGCCATGGGCTGGGGAGCCACGTACAACGGGCATGCAGTGTCAGGGGTTTGGACGGGCCCGCACCTGCATTGGCACATCAATTGCCTCGAGTTGCTAGCAGTACATCTTGCTCTGAGCCGCCTCAAAGGGCGGTTACGGGCAAAGATGTACTGGTCCACACGACAACACTGCGGCTGTTGCGTATATCAACCGACAAGGTGGTCTGCGCTCCCGTCGCAACTCGCCCGCCATCTTCTCCTCTGGAGTCAGAAGTGTCTGAGGTCGCTTCAGGCCATTCATGTCCCTGGTGTGCGCAACCATGTGGCTGACGAGCTCTCATGAGCTGCGCTCCCAGGGAGTGGCGACTCCACCCCAGGTGGTTCAGCTGATCGGGAGACAGTTCGGGGTGGCACAGGTCGACCTGTTTGCTTCCCCAGAAACGTCCCACTGCCAGTGGTTCTATTCGCTGACCGAGGGTACACTCGCACGGATGCCCTTGCGCACAGCTGGCCCCAGGGGCTGCGCAAATATGCGTTTCCCCCAGTGAGCCTACTTGCACAGACACTGTGCAAGGTCAGGGAGGACGAGGAGCAGCTCCTGTTGGTGGCGCCATACTGGCCCAACCGGACCTGGTTCCCAGAACTTATGCTCCTCGCGACAGCCCCTCCTTGGCCGATTCCTCTGAGGAAGGACCTTCTGACTCAGAGACGGGCACCCTGTGGCACCCGCGTCCCAGACCTGTGGAAGCTTCATGTCTGGCCCCGGGCGGGGCGCGGAGGTTCTAGGTGACTTACCCCAAGAGGTAGTTAACACCATCACTTCGGCACATGCACCGTCTACAAGACAGGCTTACGCCTCGAAGTGGAACCTGTTTGTCGAGTGGTGTTCTTCTCGCCGAGAGGACCCCCGAAGATGTTCGATCGCGTCTGTGCTTTCCTTCCTGCAACAAGGGTTGGAGCGTAGGCTGTCACCCTCCACCCTCAAGGTCTATGTTGCTGCTATATCCGCCTATCACGACCACGTAGAAGGTAAGTCGGTTGGGAAGCACGACCTGGTCGTCAGGTTCCTTAGGGGGGCGAGACGGTTAAATCCTCCTCGACCCCCCTCCATACCCTCTTGGGATCTTGCTCTGGTGCTCCGAGCACTCCAGAATGCCCCATTCGAGCCTTTTGCAGTCAGCAGAGCTAAAGATTCTGTCTATGAAGACTTTGCTGTTGGCTGCATTGGCCTCCATCAAGAGGGTAGGGGACCTGCAGGCATTTTCGGTCGACGAATCGTGCCTAGAGTTCGGGCCGGGTAATACCCACGTGGTACTAAGGTCCCGGCCTGGCTATGTGCCCAAGGTTCCTACCACTCCCTTCAGGGACCAGGTGGTGAACCTGCAAGCGCTGCCCCCGGAGGAGGCAGACCCAGCCCTAGCTTTGCTCTGTCCCGTCCGCGCTCTGCGGATCTACGTGGATAGAACTCAAAGCTTCAGAACCTCAGATCAGCTCTTTGTCTGTCACGGAGGCCAGTAGAAGGGAAAGGCTGTCTCCAAGCAGAGGATGGCCCACTGGATAGTGGATGCCATCACCTTGGCTTACCAAGCACAAGGTGTGCCCTGTCCGCTCGGGGTGCGAGCACACTACTAGAAGTGTTGCATCCTCCTGGGCGCTGGCACGTGGTGCCTCGCTGTCAGACATCTGTAGAGCTGCGGGCTGGGCGACACCCAACACGTTCGCTAGATTCTATAGCCTACGTGTAGAGCCGGTCTCCTCCTGTGTTCTCACCTCAAACGGGTAGAAGCACTGAGAGGCCCCGGCTCTTGTCAGCTTGCTGCGCTCCGGCGCTCTTATTCTCCAGAAGCAAACTCTGTGAGTCCTCCATCTCCCTTGGTGCCGGACATCGCGGGACGTCGGGCATCAGGCCCCTTGCCGCTGAATCCTTGAGAACCGGTAATGGGCTGGGCTTATATGAGTGACCCTGCGGGGATCCCATATTTCTTCCACGGTCGCTCCTACGGGAAGCCCGTGTCTTTCCCTTGGGAGAGCCTTCCGTCACCGGGACTGAGCCCCCTCCTCCCTTGCGGGCTACTGGCTCAGCTTTGTACTCCACATAACTCCTCCGGGTACGATGTGGGCTCCGCAGCGGCCCCTTTTCTAGGCACGCTTTCCCAGTGTCATCCAATAATCACTGAACAGGGTCATGCAGAACAGCAGTGATGGACTTCCTGGTGTGAGCCCCGTCTCATCAGGTAAGAGAGCTCAGGTGGCTCACACTGGGCACTGGAAGGGGCAGAGGCCATGGCACTTTGGTAGGGATTCCTATTCGTCGGTACTCCGACGTGGCGTCGAGTGTGACCGACTGAATGGGAACGTCTCGGTTACGTATGTAACCCTCGTTCCCTGAAGGAGGGAACGGAGACGCCACGCCCCGTCGCCATGTCCTCTGTACCCTGCTGGGGTGCCTGCCTACCTACTCGGCTCCTCAGCAAAAGGCTAATTTGATGCAATCACCTGTGTCTCATTTATACCCGCACAGCGTGGCATGAGCACCTGGTGCAATCATTGCATGCCAATGTGCATTGGCTCGTTTTAGTACACTCGAAGTAGATTGGCTCGCGAGCGAGATTCCTATTCGTCGGTACTCCGACGTGGCGTCTCCGTTCCCTCCTTCAGGGAACGAGGGTTACATACGTAACCGAGACGTTTTTTTTTTATATGTGATATAGGGGTGGGAATCTCTAGGCACATCACGATTCGATTCGATTATGATTCAGAGGGCTGCAATGCGATTATGAAATGTTTATCGTTCATCTTTTTTCTGTACAGATTTTCTTTTTTCTCACTTGGTACTTTTAAAGAAAGTATTTGTAATGACTCATAATGAATTTACTTCCATTATCTTTTATTAATAAAACAAATAAAAGTGATTTTACAAGTCAACAAGATTACATTTGCCAGAATATGTCCCAACATTGCAAAGAAACAACAGGAAAAGTGTCTGTAGCAGCATACTTAGTACATGCATATAGTAAATTAATACAGCATATTTTAAATCACTAACATAAAGTAATAACCAATACCCTCCTGTTATGTGCAATGAGCAATGTAATCCTTCAGACAAAAAAAAAAAAAGAATTTTGCTGTCCCAAAATCACAGCTTTTATACCAAAGTATAGAATTCTGTACCAGCAGCTCTCAAACAAAAGTAATGCTTGTAGACTTCAGCATATTCTGAATAACTAGCAACATACAGCTGCTCTTATACACATAAATAATAGAGTCTAAGATTTAAAATTAAAATTAATCCTGAGCACACATTTTTTCCTTCTGTATACCACAATCAAAAACAGATTTTATGAAATGAACATCTGAACACTAAATTAATTTCTCATGTTTGTCGTGTTTCAAAAATATTTTAGTTTAGTTTGACACAACTTGCATATAGTGTGGCTCTTGTACAGCTAATTTCCCCCTTCAGCTTCACAGAAACCAAAGTACTTCCATATATGCTAGCTTTTAATGCAGAGGGTGCCAGTGGGATTTCTCGCTCAGCCATCATGCATCTCTGTCGTGCATGCCACAGACGGTCTGGGTGCTGCACTTTCCGTGTTTCAGAGTTGCGCCTTTTGCGTTCCGTCAACATTACTTTATCAACATCTAGAAAATAGATTTTTTTTTACATTTGTGAATCGATTCAGAATCGTCCACGTCCGCATCGCGATGCATCTAAGAATACAATTTTTCCCCCCACCCCTAATGTGATAGTATTGTATTGTTACAGATCATTTGATATAGATTGTCAGATGTGTCATTTCCTATTGATTATGTGTCTAACTGAACATACCTTAGCATCCTGTCAAAGGCTGAAGAATCCTTTATTTGAGGATTTCTTGGTTCAAGAGGTGTTGTTGGTTCATTGCTATTCGGGATCAGACTCGGACATGTATTTGGCCAGGGCTCGTAAAGCCCAACGTCCCGGGGCTATTTGTTTTCCAAAACGTAAGCCTGGCCTGCCGACAGGCTATCTTAAATAGTGAAATAATATTCCTTTCTTGATGTGCGTTGTTCACTCTCTTGAATTGATATTTGAAGGAAAAATACAATCGCGGAAGTTTTCAACATGCTGATTTGTCTGACTCTGCAGTGAGGCTTTGTGTATGTGTGTGTGTGGTTTGCGGTTATTATCTACTGATCGGGCAGTAAAAAAAAATAACATTCCAATCAATCGCGGGTGGATGAGAGATAAATCATTGTGTTTGTTTGATAAAGACATATTGAGAGCCCTGTAGGACAAATCATTCCGGCTCATTAAATATGCAAATCTTATCCAATCCTAGCCGTGGGCGTTTACTTCCAAGTCTTCAGTGCGGTACGTTCCAGGAGAGAGAGCCTCAAAACCAGGGTAGAAAATTGCCTATTACTTATTCATTATGATGTTTCTGAATGTAAAAACCACGCAAACACAATTATCTAATCAACCAATCACATGGCAGTTGCTTCAGTGCATTTAGAGGTGTGGTCCTGGTCAAGACAATCTCCTGAACTCCAAACTGAATGTCAGAATGGGAAAGAAAGGTGTTGCCTGGTCTGATGAGTCTCGATTTCTGTTGAGACATTCAGATGGTAGAGTCAGAATTTGGCGTAAACAGAATAAGAACATGGATCCATCATGCCTTGTTACCACTGTGCAGGCTGGTGGTGGTGGTGTAATGGTGTGGGGGATGTTTTCTTGGCACACTTTAGGCCCCTTAGTGCCAATTGGGCATTGTTTAAATGCCGCGGCCTACTTGAGCATTGTTTCTGATCATGTCCATCCCTTTATGACCACCATGTACCCATTCTCTGATGGCTACTTCCAGCAGGATAATGCACCATGTCACAAAGCTCAAATCATTTCAAATTGGTTTCTTGAACATGACAATGAGTTCACTGTACTAAAATGGCCCCCACAGTCACCAGATCTGAACCCAATAGAGCATCTTTGGGATGTGGTGGAACGGGAGCTTTGTGCCCTGGATGTGCATCCCACAAATCTCCATCAACTGCAAGATGCTATCCTATCAATATGGCCCAACATTTCTAAAGAATACTTTCAGCACTTTGTTGAATCAATGCCATGTAGAATTAAGGCAGTTCTGAAGGCGAAAGGGGGTCAAACACAGTATTAGTATGGTGTTCCTAATAATCCTTTACGTGTGTGTGTGTGTGTGTGTGTGTGTGTGTGTGTATATATATATATATATATATATATATATATATATATATATATATATATATATATATATATATATATATATATATTATAAAAAAGCCATTTTATGACACCTTTAAGAAGCAATGTGTTGTGCCCAATATTAGCTGTTAGAGTGTTCATGGATCTTGAATTCAAATTTCCATTTGAAATAGTGGACCATCTGAGTTTCTTTTGGGATACTCATTTCACCACACTGATTTGGGACACACTAATTCTAATTTTGAAAACGATTTAGGACAGTCATATGCTTCTGTCCTAAATCAATTATTATTTTGTAATTAGTGAGTGAGTGACTGATTAATTGACTCATTAAGATGATCACTTCTGGTTGCGACCTTCTGGTGCAACGATGTAGCCTGCAGAACAGCTATAATTATTTGTTGATATAGGGCCCAATGTCACCCAGAGTTTCACACCTGTTGTGGATCTCATAGACAAAATCACCTGTCTGATCAGTCAGAGGATGCTGGGTTACCTAATAACTTTAAGTTTGGCCGCCAACTGCTTGCTCACAACTAAGTGTCATTTTCGTAGTCACATTCATACACGTGCTAAGTCTTATCTACTGCTCCTTTCACTCTTAAAAATGTTGGTTCCATGAAGAACATTTAACATGCTTGGAACCTTTCCATTGCACAGGAAGTTCTTTATACAACCCTCTACGGGTACACTAAAGGCCCATTCACACCAAGAACGATAACTATATGAGCGTCCACACCAGCAGATGATATTGTTCTGTTTATTCTAAGCTCTTGCTTGTCTGCCTTTTTAAATACTCAAGCTCATTACAGCAGGAATCTGATCAGCTGGATAAAATTTTTCCGAAAATTATTCCAATGATATCGATTCTCTGAGCCGTTACCATTATAGCTGTGGTGTGGACTGCTATTCTTTAATATTGAGAATGATTTTTGAATTTGAGTCGCCATTGGCTAGTAATTTTTGTATTTTATTTGCCAGACTTTTTACATGAATGCAAAACAATGCAAATTTAAAATTCAATAAATATAGTATAAAATATAATTTCAAACACTATTAAAGACAAGTAAACCGTCTGTAATAAAATAAGAACAAATAATAAAATGACAAGCAATAGCACAAATAAACACAATAGAACAAAGATACAAATTAAATAAGTGCTTTTCAGGGTTTTCAGGTAGATCTAACAGTAGTTAGATACGGATTAGGTAGATTAGGTACATACATGGAATAATCAGATGTAAAGTAACACTGCATAGCCTTCACTGTATAAATTAAATATAGATTAATCCTTAAAGTTAAATTTTATTCAGTCAAGAGTGTTTTTTTGTTTGTGTTTTTTCACTGAGTTTGCAGTTTGATTATCATTAAAAACACAGACAGCAGCAGGAATATTAGGCTGTTGTCTCTTTAAGACATCATGCATGGATCCACTATACTGATACTGTTACACATGTGTTTTCTTTCTCAACTGTTTACGTTCACTTAAAGGGATAGGTCACCCAAAAATGAAAATTCTGTCATTAATTACTCACCCTCATGTCGTTCCAAACCCGTAAGACCTTCATTCATCTTCAGAACACAAAAGAAGATATTTGATAAAATCCGAAACTCTCTCACCTCTCCATAGACAGCGATTTAATTAACACTTTCAAGGCCCAGAAAGGTATAAAACATAAAAGACGTACACAAGAAGACGTAAAAGATCAATTCGGTATTCGATGATTCACAGTGATCTGTCACATCACATTAAAGAGCGTCAAAACGGCATTTATCGTTGAATTTCGTGATAAAATGGACAGAATACTTTATATGTTCGTGTGGGAACTGGAAACGCAGATTGAAGTGTGTTCCGTGCTTAAAACAAGCCTACTGTTAACTGTTAAAGATTGCATTTGGTACACACTTGCACCGGAAGTCCTGTGCCGAAACGGTTCGGTACGAATACGTGCACCGTAACACGCCTGTCACCTTGCGTGAAATCTGATCGCATATGTGAGTGATTTACTTGTAGAGTGTTTATAGTAGAAAAAGTTTCTTTAGATTAATAAAATGTTCTTCACACTAAGAAAAATCATTATTTTAAGAATTGTTTAGTGAACGCTTCTTTGGGGAACCCAAAATGGTTCTTTTCTGGCATTGTGTGAAAAAAACCCCAACAACATTTGAAACCTTTGAGACCTGTACGTTTGCTGTAACCCCAGACTCTACTTAATCTGCTGAAAATATTGATTTCAGAATAATACAGAATCAAATTAAGCAATACAAATCCAATTCAGGAATGATAAATATGTAACAATTACTCAAAGATTGAGATTGCTCTAAGAGTGAGAGATGCATACCTGACAGCCGAGAGAGAGACAGCAGTGTGTGTGTGTGTTCTAAGCGCAGGACTCAGGAGACTCACACAACACTGCGTGGGGGTTTTCTGTTTACAGAATCCCATTCATTCTTTTGCAGGTTTCCTTTATATACCCAGACAAAAAAAAACAAAAAAACATTTGTGGTCATTTGTTGGTCCTTTTCTTGCACCCCAAAGGGTCATACTTGATCTAGGGTGGTGGATACTGTTTATATGTTTAAACTTTAAGGGGCTTAACCCACATCAGAAGAAAGTACTTCTTAAACCCTTTATTCTGGCCTCTTCTGTTGGTGTAGGAGTGAAACCAATTTTTCCAGTCAGACCAAATACATTTGTATTCCACTTCTTTTTGAGTTTTTTTGTAGACTTAGAAAATATTGTTACACAGTGAAACAGGGCGTCTGACAGGAAATAAAATGAAGTAGTACACAAAACGGCCTGTGACAAATGACACATCTGGCTTGCAACGTAAGACAATGATGGAGTCCATTGTAGTGGCTATAATCAGAAATGGGAGGAAACCAAACAAGGCAGCTAAGGAGTTAGGGACGGTGTTGGTATTAAGGGCCTGCGAATGAGTTTAAAAAATGTTTAAAACATGTTTATGGTCAGCCGGATATTGTTTACATCTGTTACAGGCATCACTTCTGTTCGGGAATATTTACCAATTTAGCGTTGGCAAAGTGCGCTTTGTGTATCACTTTATATTGCATTAAAGCATGTCTAGCAAGGGTGGATGAGAAATGCACTAGACTAAGAATATTCTTCCACCGATCTATGGAAATGTCAATGGCCAAATAATGCTCCCAAGACCCTTTGAGAGAGTCAGTAGAAGACAGGGATAAGGAACGTATTTTACCATAAATAGTAGATATCAGCCGTCTTTGACCAGGGTTGAGGGTAGGGATGCACAAGTCAAGATTTTTCCATGGCCGATTGCTGAATTAAATTTTTTTTACAAGCAAATGGGCTGATTCCTATACCAGTTGCCTATTATTATCATTATTATTTTTTTCTTTATTCATGAGCAGTTGTTTTTGAATTTAAATTAATTGTATAATTAAAAGATTTAAAGTAAATAAATCACAAAAAACACACACACAAAAAAAAAACAGAATGGTCTGACTATATCTTTGTAAAATTATACATGCCTGCACAAAACAAAAACAGCAAATGGACTGAAAGAAAATGCTAATTCACTCTCTGACAAAGAAGGTGGCGCTTATGTTTCCTTGGTTACCGCTGTACACAAAGCAGCGCCGCACTTATAAGCACTACTTTAAAAGACATTATACGGAGGTAAAAGGAAAAGAATGCCATCGAAACTTTTCCCTTTCAGTCAGTTCCATTCAGAAATGCATTCATATAAACCCTCACCCCCAAATCAGTATTTATACTTATCTTCCACCGACTGGTGCATCCCTAGTCAAGGGTGAAAAACTTAGTTCAGACTTATAAATATGTATGTATTTTATTACATTGGTCTAGTCACCAATCACTACATTGCTGATCATTTTATTCCGTATCTATATGTAGCCTTTGATGCAATTGAGCATGCAATTATCACACACTACTCCATATACACTCACCTAAAGGATTATTAGGAAAACCTGTTCAATTTCTCATGAATGCAATTATCTAATCAACCAATCACATGGCAGTTGCTTCAATGCATTTAGGGGTGTGGTCCTGGTCAAGACAATCTCCTGAACTCCAAACTGAATGTCAGAATGGGAAAGAAAGGTGATTTAAGCAATTTTGAGCATGGCATGGTTATTGGTGCCAGACGGGCCGGTCTGAGTATTTCACAATCTCAGTTACTGGGATTTTCATACACAACCATTTCTAGGGTTTACAAAGAATGGTGTGAAAAGGGAAAACATCCAGTATGCGGCAGTCCTGTGGGTGAAATTGCCTTGTTGATGCTAGAGGTCAGAGGAGAATGGGCCGACTGATTCAAGCTGATAGAAGAGCAACTTTGACTGAAATAACCACTCGTTACAACCGAGGTATGCAGCAAAGCATTTGTGAAGCCACAACACCCACAACCTTGAGCTACAACAGCAGAAGACCCCACTGGGTACCACTCATCTCCACTACAAATAGGAAAAAGAGTCTACAATTTGCACGAGCTCACCAAAATTGGACAGTTGAAGACAAATGTTGCCTGGTCTCATGAGTCTCGATTTCTTTTGAGACATTCAGATGGTAGAGTCAGAATTTGGCGTAAACAGAATGAGAACATGGATCCATCATGCCTTGTTACCATTGTGCAGGCTGGTGGTGGTGGTGTAATGGTGTGGGGGATGTTTTATTGGCACACTTTAAGCCCCTTAGTGCCAATTGGGCATCGTTAAATGCCACAGCCTACCTGAGCATTGTTTCTGACCATGTCCATCCCTTTATGACCACCATGTACCCATTCTCTGATGGCTACTTCCAGCAGGATAATGCACCATGTCACAAAGCTCGATTCATTTCAAATTGGTTTCTTGAACATGACAATGAGTTCACTGTACTAAAATGACCCCCACAGTCACCAGATCTCAACCCAATAGAGCATCTTTGAGATGTGGTGGAACGGGAGCTTCATGCCCTGGATCCCACAAATCTCCATCAACTGCAAGATGCTATCCTATCAATATGGGCCAACATTTCTAAAGAATGCTTTCAGCACCTTGTTGAATCAACACCACATAGAATTAAGGCAGTTCTGAAGGCGAAAGCAGGTCAAACACAGTATTAGTATGGTGTTCCTAATAATCCTTTAGGTGAGTGTATAGTCCATATATTATAATCTAATCAACTGAATTAGCCAGAGAGGAATTAAAAGATCTGGCATGTCATATTATCTTGAGACCTGGTATAAATTGATATTTAGTAGAAAACATTTTAACCAAGAGAGGCTATTAGAATTCACATTGGAAACACAGGAAATGAGGTGTGTCCTGCAGTTATATATGGCTCAAACAATCTGCCATGTGACTGGGCTTGAGTTGTTGTTAATGGTCTGCAGTCATATTAAGCTAATTAGAGTGTGTAAGTGTTTAACCCCCTTGGGTCTTTCACATTTTATTATGTTAGAGCATTGAACATTGCATTTAATTAAGAATATTTGCTGCTCATGCTACAAAACCTGTGTTCATTATGTTTCACATGGTTTCACAATAAATACAACATTGTCCGGTAGCACACCCACACATTTCCAAGGGAACAGCACAATAAAGAACAGGGAACAGTCGACTCTAATCTGAGACAAGGTCCTTTAAAAAAAAAAATACCAGTCAGCAAAAGGGTAAAAGAATCACGGAATATACCTTGAAGCACAGGGAAGTCCTAAGTCATTAAAAGCTGAGAAAATATGGAACAAATGTGTACATCCATCAAATCTGAGTGTCCAAGTAAGAAAGGCTATAGTAAAGGGGCCACCAAGAGGCCTGAGGCAGCTGTGGAGGAGTTACGAACCTTCATAACTGAAATGGGAAAAACTGTGCATGAGACAACAATAGCTCACACCTCCCATAAATCTGGCTTGTGTGATGGGGATGGCAAAAAGAAAGCTTTCTGTTGAGAAAATTTCTTATGACTGGAGTTCATCCAAAGACATGTGAGAGATTCTATTTAAGGGAGCGTTCAATGGTGAGACCAAAATGGAAGTCTGGGAAATTCTGCGGTAGAGACTTCGTGAGAAAAATAAAGGTAAGAATTGTATTTTATGAGGAAAACATGCTGCATTCTCATACACTGGGCCCATAAATTATCTGGTCACCTAGGCCTTCTAAAAATCCTATCTATCTATCTATCTCTATAGTCAATAGCTACAGACCTCCAAACTTTGTATGGCCTTCAGATTAGCTCAAGAACAGTGCGTAGAGAACTTCATGGAATGAGTTTCCATGGTCGAGCAGCTGCATCCAAGCCGTGCATCACTAAGTGCAATGCAAAGCGTCGGATGCAGTGGGGTAAAGCGTAAAGCATGCCGCCACTGGACTCTAGAGCAGCGGAGACGTGTTCTCTGGAGTGATGAATCACGCTTGTCTGTCTGGCAATCCGATGGATGAGTCTGGGTTTGGCGGTTGCCAGGAGAACGGTACTTGCCTGACTGCATTGTGTCAAGTATAAAGTTTGGTGGAGGGGGAATTATGGTGTAGGGTTGTTTTTCAGGGGTTGGGCTTGGCCCCTTAGTTCCAGTGAACAGTACTCTTAATGCTTCAGCATACCAAGACATTTTGGACAATTTCATGCTCCCAACTTTGTGGGAACAGTTTGGGGATGTCCCCTTCCTGTTCTAACATGACTGCGCACCAGTGCATAAAGCAAGACATTTGTTCTGTTTTAAATAATAAAACAGCATAAATATTGTAAATAAACTATTTTAATTATAGCAAGGCATATCATATTGTATGTGTACTGTATTAACTTGTACTTAGAAACCTGCTAGTTACTGTGTCAAACAGTTCACTAACACCTTTCCATCAGCTGGGTAAAAGTCACTGGAAAATACTTCAGTGAAGTTTAACTTTTTAAAGACAATTCATCTTGCAACAGGACAGTAATCCAAAAATCCATAATTCTTAAAACCAAAGAAAAATCAATTTCTGTGGCCTAAAAAAAACCCTGACCTCTGTCAAATTGTGTTTTTGTTTTTGTTGTATGACCAAAGAAAATCTGTTTTGTTTTTTTTAAATGTCCAACTTGATGGAGCTTGAGCAGCATTTCAACCACTAGTTGTCTATATACTGCAACTTTAATGAGAGGATTCACGAGCGTGTTTTAATTATTTTTTTTATTTTTATATTTGTGATCAAACATTAATCGGCAATTTGCAGACCCCTGATTGAAAACCCTTGCTGTAGACCACCACATACCTGTTTTTTCTTTCTTCTGACATAACCTTTCTTGTCCTCCATCACTCAGCAACAAGACAAAAAAATATATTTTTTGAGAAAATGTAATTATTTATGCAATATGTCTGCATAGGCATGCATGTGTGTTTTAAGTGTATGTTGTGTACACATTATTATTTCAGCTACAGGGGCTTTCTGAGTTTGTTTTTGCCTTTCGTAGATTTTTTTTTGTATATGAAGCCAACTTGGCCTCGCTCAAACCAGCATTGTAGAGCGATGTGAGGAGAAAGCTTAGCAGAGGGAGCTGCTGTCTGCTGTGTGTTTCACATACCAAATAATCTGCCTGGAGTCACAGATAAAAGAGACTTTCCAAACCCTCACGTATGTATGTATCTGGGTAAAAAAAAAAAAACAAGAACAATCCTTTACTCTCATCTCACACACTTCAGCTTCACTCTTTATGTGTTCACCTCTTAAATAATCTAAAATAACAGTGTTGCCATAGTGTAGGTGATGAGTGCAGACAGTGCTGTTGTATGGAAATATTACATATTATAACATTTTAATTAAAAATGTAAGCATTTAAAAAGGTAAGCAAATACATGTAATTCTAATTCAAAAATTAAATTCTTTATTACCTCAAAAATTGTGCAAATACTTATATTTTAAATAATAGTTTTTATTATTAAATTAATTATAATGTAATCTATATCTATAAATATGTTATGTATTATTTTTTTATAATATTATTAAATTACTTCATTTTTATTTGGTTAAACTAAAGGTGCACACTCCTGCTCTGTCAGAAAAGTAACTGCTTTAGATTTTAGGTAAATGTGTTGTGATCTCACCTCTCTGAAATAGAATCAAATTCATTCAGATTAGCTTTGATTTAATAAATAATAAACTTTTTTAGTCATAATCATAGAACCTGTGCTGGCAGCCATTTTCCAACCACATATATTCCCAGCAAGACCCATGTAATAAATGGCCCAGTGGGGGGAAAAAAAACTGCTTTGCTGACATGGCATTATAGCAAATGGTTAAAAATGCATGTTTTTGCTGAGGCTTTAGCTCCTTATCTTAAGCTCACACTGAGCACTGATGTGCAGTATGTTACTGTTGATAGAAAATAACTACTTTGAGTACTGCTTTCAGTCAGATCGTTTGTAAAACTCAAATTATCTTTTAGCATGGGTGAATTTTTGTCTTTGTGAAGGTGTATTTCTTGAATGAATATTTAATGGATAAACTACAAACTTGAATTGGGGGAAAACCAATCAAGTAACTGCTTTAGTTCTGTGGTAAAGACAGAGCTGTTACTTGGAGTGAGCTGTTGGCATTCCCATTGGTTGCTTGGCTGATTTCACCACAAGGGACTAACCGAGCTATGTTAACCAGCCAAACATCGAACCATTGCTGTAGCTTTCTGTATAAGCATCTACAATATTGAAAAAAAAGAAGAGATTTTTGTGTTTTAAAAACATTTGGATGAACAAAGTACTAGATTACCAGAGAACAAGCAGCAGAAACTGAAGCATTTCCTACACAAAACCTCTTCTCTTGTCTTCCCTTGTGAAGCTGAAGAAATATTGCCAGATCTGATTATGTGGTCATGACAGCCCAGAGGGAGTTGTTAAGTCAACCAATCAAAACATCTTTTGATGAGTGAGGATGCAGCTGAGTATGCTAGAGAGAGAGAGAGAGAGAGAGAGAGAGAGAGAGATGAGAAGCAGTGAGGGGCGGTGGGAAGCAGAGGGGGTGGGTATGACATTGAACTGATCATCTGCCATTTATCAAGTAACCAGGGACTCAATATAAGTTTTCCTCTCTCGACAGAGTGGAAAGATGAATTGTGTAGGCCAGGCCAGACTCGCTGGTACTGAATAATAAACACTGCCTCAGGTAACCTAGCCGGCCCTCCTGCTGAGAGCACCAGTGCCTTGAGCAGAGTGACCAGGGGTCTTTGTTTGAATAACTCATGCCCTTCTGCCATCTGGTTTCACCCTATCTTCAGATCACTCCTTCTTAACCAACTTATTCCTTGCTTTCGGTTTCTCTTGCTGACATACAGCATAAGAAAGTGACCGGAGCTCGAGCAAGAAATTCTGCATCTTGGGGTTCATTAAATGAAAATACTGCAGCTTCCAGTTGAAGAACAAGATACTTTTGTGCTGTTTGGTTGATGGAATCAGACATTTCAAGGGCTTTTGTAATTGCAAATAATCCTATTGTTTGCAATCTAAAACCCAAGACTTTTATTATTATAAACACTATGCAATCATGCACTTTTGAGGTTTAATATGTCCTCCAAGGAAAAAGTACATTAGTCATTTTTGTCATTGTCTTTCCTGTACATTTCCATTCTCTAATCATAACTGCTCTATTTTCCCTCAATGCCATTTTCCATGATTATTCCTTATTATAGCTTCCAATTTCCCGCTCCTCCAGTTGGCACAACACCGACCTGTGCATTACACTTTCATCTCATTCGGTGCTGTTTAAGCTGGATAAACTTAGCGATAATTCACCCAAAGAAGAAAATTCTGTCCTTATTTACATTTTGTTTCTCACAAAAAGCTACCGTATGGCTTCAAATAACTTGGAAGACAGTGTAAGTCATATGGACCACTTTCATAATACTTTGAGTCCTTTTTGAAGCCCGAAAGCTTTGTAATGGCATGGAAAAGAGTCTGGCAAACAACATCATCTTTTGTATTCTGAACAACAAGAGGGTTGTTGAGTGAATGATTTTGGATGAACTTTGGTAGAAGTATGAGAGAATTCCAAATAAAATTGTCCAAATCAATTGGTCCTACCTGCCAATGTAACGTGCAGGATTTTGACAAGTAATTGCAAAAGAAACTGTATCAAATCTGGATCCTCATTTTGATCCACTTTTACAACAATCCGATTTGTTTTGTGGTGACATTGAAGAATGCCTCAGCCTGGTCAAGAGAACCAACCTAACTTATCGAATGAGTCTGGCTTCTTATCAAACACTACTTCTGCTACACTGAACTGACAAGTTATGAGTTGTGCTATTTTTAGACCACCGTAAGTCTTTGGATCCCAAAGAGTTGATCAAGGCTTAAACTGCAGGATGTACTTAGAAACTAATCGATAGAACATGCTGGCGAGTTTTCATTGTGTTGCATTCACGTTAAGCTCTCTGCCCCCCAAAAAACAATTTATTTTTCCTGTTTTTCCTGGATTTGCTGGTTATGGCCACAAAGCTGCATGACTAGTTTCAAAAAAGGTGGTGGCTTTGTGTTCCCTGTGTGGCTTTTTTGGCTCAGTGTCCCACATTTTCAGGTGGTTTAAATGATTGGAAAGTGACTGTGGCTGTTTCATTGAGAAGTGAGGCATTGGTCCAACAGTCTCAACATAGAAAAACAAATTGTTGCAGAAAACCACTTCTCAGTAACCTCTGAATTAGCTTCCACAAGGGACTGAACTTCCTCTAAATACACATTGACAATCTGGTTATGATCAACCATTCAAACACCATTTATTATATTCATTTCTAAAATGAAGCTGTTCTTCCCATAATTCCTAATGAACTGGCTCCGCGTACCATTTTGCAAGCCAGTGTGTGGTGGATTTTACAAATCAAAGGAATAACAATGTAGATAGGTTTTCAGATGATCACGTGTTATGTCATTCATTTAACAGTAGTGCCTGTGTGAATGCAAATTCTGACCTCCATACCAAAACCTGATTAAAGTGTTGCATAATAAATGCACTCCGAATTCTACGTCAATTGAGTTGTCTTTACATCAAACAAGTCATCATGTTCCAGATGCAATGTTCAGGCCCTTACAAATTTATCAAAAGGAGGGAATATAGACATTCATACCATAGGCAAATGACAAGGTTACGGTTGCTGGAGCATTCAATCATAGCCCCGAAATAAAACCCTGATGCTATTTTTCTTCATCCCTCAAATGTAAATAAAACGCATCCATCACTTTTCTGACAGCCATCAGTGGATTACTAACGGCCAGCATGATAATTTGTCAGGCAATCCAACACTGAGACCGGTAGAGTGGATTTAGGTCCGGATTTGCAGCTGGTAGTTTGGCGGCTAAGTGTTTGGTTTCATTACACTTCAGAGTGCAACTGCAAGTGAGGCACTGGAGAGGGAATTTTCTGTAAAATACTTCTCAAATGTTCAAAAGCTTCAAAATTTAAGTCTCATGACAGAGCCAGATTTAGACCTACCATCCATCTAGCCCAGACATACTGATGATAATCAGTGTTGGGGAAAGTAAGGCATTACAATATTATGTTATTCACTTAAAAGTAATTATTTGCATTACTAAGTTACTTTTTATGAAAGTAATGCATTACATTACTTTTGCATTTTTCTCATCTGGGCTGGGCTTACTTATTTATTTTTTATAAACAAAAAAATTCTGCTTTTTACAAATGTAAAGGCCCTTTCACACCAAAAGTGAAATGAAAAAGCCTCAGGCTGAAAGAAATGCAAATTCACTCCTGTAAAGTAGAGGGCGCAGATCAAACAAATCTTTCAGCTGTGCTTCCATTCTGAATTGTAGAAGAATAGGAAAATTGATTAATAAAAGTGATTAATAAAAAATATTCAAAATATTGACTGACCCTATGTTTACTTTCTTGACTGCTTTAGGAGACCAAGAGATGAGGAGAGAGCAGAAATTTACAAATAATCTACTGCCCACTGACTTGGTTTTAAAGCTATTTCTCATCCATTTTTTGGCCTTCAAACATCTTAAAATGCACATATGTAGATCAGAGAAATCTAAATTTTCTCAGGGGACCATGCCCCTGAAACCCCCTAACTAGCTACTATGTGTGCATTCGAGCTATATTAATTAATAAAGAACCTTTGTTTGCTGACTAATTAGTGATCATACATTAATTGAATAACTTTTCACAGACAACATGAAACGAAAAAATGTTAGCTTTAATGGTTGTCACGTGAATTTGTGATTTGAACATTTTGGGTAAGTTTTGGTTGTTCATTCCAAATAATATACACTCCACGCAGTGTGTGTTTGGACTGACAAAGGTGGTACGTGATCTTGGTTAGCAATTTGACAACATTGTAATAGGCTATTTTCTGTGCATCAAAAAGCATGCTTGTTAAGAAACCAGCATACAAGATAATCCAGCACAAATTAGTGAATAAAAAGTCCAAGTATTTGAACCTCATAATTAAATACAAAATGGAAATGGGACTGAAAAAAGTCCACTTATTGAGGGGAAAAAAAAAACCCACTATCAGCACTTCCCCATCATGTTGGACACCTTAAAGGGGAAGTGTGTAATTTCTGCCTTAAAGTAGTATAACATTTGGATGATTATATAAAAAATAATATTATTTTCTACAAATGTTAGCTCTGGTCCTCTAGGACCTGACACTTTAGTGATCATTCCGCTTGACTGTGTTTTGTACTAGATTCGAATTTGAATTTACTTCGGGACCGTTGAAAAAGTACATTCTATATAGTATGGGTAGTATGAATGAAATTCAGATGTACTACATCCGCCATGTTGTTACGTCAGTTGAGTTGTTTCACTGCCATTCACTCTCCCGTGGCCTCATGGGATAGTAATTGAATGCGCACTTCAGAATCTCAGCGGAAGTTGTAGGTCATCCAGGGACTTTTCACCCACTGTTTTTTTTAATACTATGTATTCGGGCAAACTACTCTTTTTGTCATACTGTTTTACACACAGGCTACTATATAGTAGGGAAGTATTAGATTTCAGATGCAGCGACTGTCTTTATGAGTGAGTCATTGAATCATTAATTTAACTGATTTATTCAAATGCATTGATTCATTCAGTTACAAAACGTGACTGTTTTCATGAGTGAATCACTGAATAATGTATTCAAATGATTCAGTCAAAAACACTGACTTGTTAAAAAAGCTGATTCATTTGTTCAAAGCTGATTTGTTTAGAACAGCTGATTCATTCAGAAGTGAAACATCATAGAGTGTTGCTCTGAGTTGTTCATTTTCTTTTGGAGAAAAACAATATTGTGCTTAAATATCTGAAAATGTTTTAACATCCAAACATTTACAGTACATAGTTATCCCCTTAAAAACAATATGACATCTACATGGACCTTCTCAATTTTCATAATAAATTCTTATTTTGCATGACTCATCAGTGCAGGTTATTATGCAGAAGAAATTCATGTACAGCTGAAGATTCTGTTTCTGATGCAAATGCCATACATTTGTTTTTATTTATTTAAGTTTAGTTTACAAAGCCCTCAATAATTTGGTCCCTCGGTATCTGACTGATTTGCTCCATCTATACTCTTGGACCCTAAGATCTTGCGATCCCTCTGTGCCTAGATCTAGACTCAAAAAACTAGATGATCTCGCATCTATTCTGTATTGTATGTTGTCTTTAAAACACATAATTTGAAGCCATATATTTCATATTAAAGAGGTTAAACACTGTTAATAATATAAACAAACCCAACAATGACCTATAAGTGTCTGTGTTCCTGTGTTGTTTTAGAATACCTCGGAAAATGAAACAAATGTTAGGCAAATTTCAGGATGTAATTCTCACCCACAGATTAGTGCGAGAAGGAAGCGAAAACTGAGGAAGGTGGGAATAGAGAGAAAGGATGAATCAGCCGGAAAGCTTGCTTGTACCACCCCCTCACACTCCCACAGCTTCATCATCTTGCTTGAGGCTATTCCCCATCCTTTAGCAATATTAGTAGGTTTACAGAGAAGGAATCGAGTAGTTTCTTAGGACTTCTTCATCTCAATGGGAAATCTCTGAGGGACCAATCAACTCTTCAGTAATCCCACAGTTTGATATCAGAGACTCCTGCTTTGAACGAGTCGATCATTCAATCGTACACCCTTACAAGTAGCCAGTCAGAGCTTCCTTATTTCTGCTCATAAAATACTGCGAACAACCCAAAATCAATCATCACCCCCCACCAAAAAAAGATTTTGTTCTTATACCAATTCTATATCATACTAATGCTTAATTGAAACTTGTTCAGAGGTTGTATGACTTAGAGTTGAGGCTGAATCTGTATTGCTTACTCCAGTGACAGTGTTTTTTTTATTTTTTATATTAGTGTCAAAGACGAGACGTCACAATTTTGGTGGCCGCATCAAATTAAGTTTGCAAAAGTAATTTTATATACATACAGAACATGTTAAATGAGAGTAAAGTGTGCACTTTAATATTTCAAATAACTTTTGTCAAAATAAAATGTAAACATATGGGGGAAATAATGTTCCAAAGTGTAAAATTGTCATTCAGCGTAATGGTCCGGACTTTGATTTTGCCATTACATCTTTAAATAAACATATAAAATACCAAGTTAAAATTTGTATCTATTTTTTCTTGACATTTTCAAATAAGTGTTAGCTGTGTTATTAAAATGTCTTATTTTTATAGGTATAAATAAATATATATTTTTAAGTATTTAAATAACCAGGGGACTTTCGTCCCGAAAATACAGTGTGTAAGAGATCATTCAGTGTAACAGGATCAAGAAGCCATTCTGAAATTGTATAAAAACACAGTCATTCGACAGTCTGAGACATCATCAAAAGGCACACTGAAAACCATGTGGTGCTGCAGAAAAGTGAATTCATTGCTCTTAAATATTTGATAATTCCACCTTTTCATGGTGTGGTAGCCTACAAAACCACATGTCATTTAGTGAAATGCCAAAAAACACTTATATTGTTAGATTTTTTAAGGAATAGGTAGATGTTGTGAATAATTGTATAACTATATCTTGGATTTTTTTTTTTTTAACTATATCTTTATCTTTATCATTATCATACCTGGTGTGAATAGGCCTTTAGCAAGGAAAAGAGAAAGGTATTCAGGATTGCGATTAGCAACTAGAAGCCTGTATTAGACAAGAATGGGACAACTTTCCTATTCCTAAACTTGAGCAACTTGTCTCCTCAGTCCCCAGACGTTTGCAGACTGTTATAAAAAGAAGAGGGGATGCCACACAGTGGTAAACATGGCCTTGTCCCAACTTTTTTGAGATGTGTTGATGCCATGAAATTTAAAATCAACTTAGTTTTCCCTTAAAATGATACATTTTCTCAGTTTAAACATTTGATATGTCATCTATGTTGTACTCTGAATAAAATATTGAAATTTGAAACTGCCATATCATTGCATTCTGTTTTTATTCACAATTTGTACAGTGTCCCAACTTTTTTGGAATCGGGTTTGTACATTGTAATTATTGTTTGATGTAAGTACATAGTAGTTAAGGCCACCTAATATAAAGTGGGACCAAAAACATACTGAACAGCATAATGTCTTCAAAAATTCATGATATTAATGAAATTACAATAAACACTGCTGTAATGGAAATGGAATTGGGACACAACTACACTGTAGAGCACTGTAAAGGTGGTAACAGTAGTAACAATATCCCACATCAACTACTGTACTACAAAAATTGTAGAACTCTGTGAACTTAAGTTAAACATTACACTTTTTTAGTCTGACAATTACGTTAAAATGTAGTGATCATGTAAATGTAACAATAACTACATTCTTATTACATTTGACTGTTTAAGCTGAGCTGAAATAAAACATCCTGAACAACATAGTCTATGTTTTTGACAAAAAATTCACAATATTGATGAAATACAGGGCACACTATACTGTAATTGGTTACAACCACAATTACTAACTACATCAATTGTAGATCTCTGCGCATTTAATTTAAACATACTTTTATCCTTCATTAATGGATATACTATTGAGCTGACAATACTAAAAATGCTGACACCAAGTCTGCAACAATGAGACAAACATTTTTCTAAACCAAAAAGCTGGTTTGCCAAAGACTGTACCTTCAGCTTGAGGGCATTCTGCCCCATTGATTTTCTGTATGAAATCAAAAGTGTTTGCAAGGTATTTCTGGTAATTCAGGTCTAATGAATAAATGAGACAAATTAAGAAACATTGCTTGTGGGAGATCCTACATGTTGTCCATCTACAGTACTTGGCCTTCAAGTATTATCCCAATAGAGGAAGTCAAATGCAAGGAGTTGGGGGGGCTGAAGGTCGGTGTCCTTGAATAAGATCCACACTGGCACATCCAGGATAGAGTTTTGATGATCAGACACCTAGTGAAGAACCAGTCATAAATACTAAATAGAGTATTTTGATCATGCATCAAAGGTTAACTGTCAATGCATTTTTTTTTTTCAGAATGCTCACTAAATTCATCAAAAACACAAATCACTAATTGACAAACAATTTACAAAATGATGACATACATACTACCGAAGTTAGTACAAAGCAAAAATACATTGTTAGTTTTACGATTAATTTGTTTCTTTATCTGAACATATTTGGAGAAATTTAGGATTACATCACTTGCTCACCCATGGAGCCTCTACAGTGGAATGTGTTCAGAGCCCAAACAGTGCTGATAAAAACATAACGATAGTCCACATGACTCCAATCCGACTCCAGTCCTTTAATTAACGCCTTGAGAAAAAGCAACAACAACAACAACAACAACAACAAAAAAAAATTCACCTTTGGACAAAAAACATCCAAAACAGTTCTGAATGAATGTTGGTGAATTTGGTGACTTTTTTTCCCACTGGAGGAAGCATTATTGTCATTATAGCATTATAATGGCAACATTTTAAAGTTAAAATGGCTTGTTTGATTTGTTGATGTAATGCTAAATTCAAAATCATTCCAAATATGTTCCCATAAAGAAACAAACTCCTCTATATCTTGGATGGCCTGAGGGTGAGTACATTTTAAGCTATTACAGGTGCTGGTCATATAATTAGAATATCATCAAAAAGTTGATTTATTTCACTAATTCTATTCAAAAGTGAAACTTGTATATTATATTCATTCATTACACACAGACTGATATATTTCAAAGGTTTATTTCTTTTAATTTTGATGATTATAACTGACAACTAAGGAAAATCCCAAATTCAGTATCTCAAAAAATTTGAATATTGTGAAAAGGTTGAATATTGAAGACACCTGGTGCTACACTCTAATCAGCTAATGAACTCAAAACACCTGCAAAGGCCTTTAAATGGTCTCAGTCTAGTTCTGTAGGCTACACAATCATGGGGAAGACTGCTGACCTGACAGTTGTCCAAAAGACGGCCATTGACACCTTGCACAAGGAGGACAAGACACAAAAGGTCATTGCAAAAGAGGCTGGCTGTTCACAGAGCTCTGTGTCCAAGCACATTAATAGAGAGGCCAAGGGAAGGAAAAGATGTGGTAGAAAAAAAGTGTACAAGCAATAGGGATAACCGCACCCTGGAGAGGATTGTGAAACAAAACCCATTCAAAAATGTGGGGGAGATTCACCAAGAGTGGACTGCAGCTGGAGTCAGTGCTTCAAGAACCACTACGCACAGACGTATGCAAGACATGGGTTTCAGCTGTCGCATTCCTTGTGTCAAACCACTCTTGAACAACAGACCGTGTCAGAAGCATCTCGCCTGGGCTAAAGACAAAAAGGACTGGACTGCTGCTGAGTGCTCCAAAGTTATGTTCTCTGATGAGAGTAAATCAGGGTCCCAGAGTCTGGAGGAAGAGAGGAGACGCACACAATCCATGTTGCTTGAGGTCCAGTGTAAAGTTTCCACAGTCAGTGATGGTTTGGGGTGCCATGTCATCTGCTGGTGTTGGTCCACTGTGTTTTCTGAGGTCCAAGGTCAACACAGTCGTATACCAGGAAGTTTTAGAGCACTTCATGCTTCCTGCTGCTGACCAACTTTATGGAGATGCAGATTTCATTTTCCAACAGGACTTGGCACCTGCACACAGTGCCAAAGCAACCAGTACCTGGTTTAAGGACCATGGTATCCCTGTTCTTAATTGGCCAGCAAACTTGCCTGACCTTAACCCCACCAGACCCAACAATGCAGAAGAGCTGAAGGCCACTATCAGAGCAACCTGGGCTCTCATAACACCTGAGCAGTGCTACAGACTGATCGACTCCATGCCACGCCGCATTGCTGCAGTAATTCAGGCAAAATGAGCCCCAGCTAAGTATTGAGCGCTGTACATGCTCATACTTTTCATGTTCATACTTTTCAGTTGGCCAAGATTTCTAAAAATCCTTTCTTTGTACTGGTCTTAAGTAATGTTCTAATTTTCAGCGAGATACTGAATTTGGGATTTTGTCAGTTATAATCATCAAAATGAAAAGAAATAAACATTTGAAATATATCAGTCTGTCTGTAATGAATGAATATAATATACAAGTTTCACTTTGTGAATGGCATTAGTGAAATAAATCAACTTTTTGATGATATTCTAATTATATGACCAGCACCTATACTCTAAAATCAACATGATTCTCTGGCACATGCTTAGACTACTGTGAGCATAGGTTGCTCTTCAAATGTAAACAGGTTAAGAACAGATGCACTTACTAAACATTACTTCACAGTCATCGTATCCAAGCAGGACAGGTAGCCCTCGAAGGACAAGGGTTTGGACCTCAGCTGGCTTGGCTGACTTTAGTGGAAAACAAGAAATTCCATTAATGCCACAAAAACTCACTATCAGTATGTTTGCAGTATTTTTATGAAAATATACTTACATTTCCACATGTTCTTGTTTCATGTCACCTGTAACAGAAAAGCAATTGAAAATGTTAAAGTCGATGCAAAAATTTAAAAGCAATATTTTATTATAGCAGTGTACCATTACGATTTAACGATCTTGACTCCTTCTGGCCATTGAAAATCACACAAAAATAACTATATATTTTTACTTACCGAATTTAAGATTGCACACAATGAAAAAGTCTCCATCTTGATTTGAATCAGCAGAAAGCAACAGACGAGGCAAAAAGGACCACCTTTTGTAAATATCCTCCAATCAGTGAATTAGTTCTCTTGTTACCAGGCAGAACTCTTTGCATGGCCAATCACATCAAAGCAAGACCAGAGTGAGCTATTTTAATTAATTATGATTTTGAGTTCATACAACTTGAAATCTTAAGTTTATGTATTTTGTAGGTTAATAAGTTATACTAACTTATATTTTTGAGTTTCTGGACTAAACTAGTAATATTTAGTCAAGATTACTTGAAGACAGTATTGGGGTTTACAGTGGCCCTGTCCCAAATGGTACACTTCATGTAGGCCGTAGGGTGTCCCATTCGTCATTTAAGCTTAAAGAAGGGTGCTCGTGAGCGCCCCATTGCGGCTGCTATGCACCCTCGATGCGCACTTCAACTGAGCCCGCAAGTTTGCGAGCTACGCAGAGGACTTCTAGCCGGCAGTCAAATCGGCATTACGTCATGAAAGTGCGGAAGTTTGGGACAGGGCCTAACAAACCATGGTCATTCAGCGTAATGGATGGATATATTTATGTAAAAATTAAACAATATACTTATTCTGACCTGTAATTACTAAAATATATAAAAGAATATGTAATCATACTACATTTTATTATATTTTAAATGATTTTCACTTCCTTACAAAAACGTCTTACTGACAAATTAGTAAAATCTAGTGGTTTGAAGGATAGTAGCAAAGCATAAAGATTTAAAAATTACAATTAATTAATATTTGTGGCTGCACTGTGATCCTTAAATAGAGTCTTTTAATGTCATCAAATGATTCCTGTTTTAAATATGCCTATTAAGATTTTCTGATACATAAATAGTTACACTGAATGACATTTTAGTGGGTGTCTTCTGTAAATCATGGTACAAAATGTATGATAGTCATTATTTTTTCTCAGAAAAATATAAAATTATACCTTTATTATAAATTATAAAATTATAGGAAAAAAACTAAACTTAAAGCTGCATTACACATTAATTTTTTGATGCTTGAAACCCCGTTTCGTCTTTGACCCATTAACTGTAATTAATATAATGTTTGGCATTAGTTGCATGTTCCTGCGTTGTGAAAATTAAATGGGATGTTGAGGCCTTGCAACTACTGCCTACTCACTGCAATTTATTGATTAAACTGGATGTTTTTCTCTCAATATTATGGAAGAGTTGTAGAAAAAAAAAAACATTTTTTTTTTGCTTAGCGTGTTTTGAAAAAAAAAAAGGCTGAGGAATGTTACTTTAAGTGTTAGGGTTAATGCTAAATAACTGATTGGTGCAAGTGCAAATTGCTTAGTTTACAGCTGTTAAATCAGCTGGAATTTGGCCTGAAATGCTCTCGACGCATAACAAAGACTCTCGATGCAAAATTAAGAATATTGTTGCTTAGTGCTCTCCGTTCCTCTGTCAGTGGTGTACAACCTTGGAATGCCATTGTGCATTAGTAAATTTTTCTTGCTTTTTTATTATGTTCATATTTTTATTTGACATTTATATTCCAATAAACATGTTCCCGAATGATTCAGTTTACTCCGTAACACACGAAACAGCGTACTCCTAACTCTCCACTCAATGTTTATAGTAGCTCTACACTCAATGTTTATCTTTTGGATGCCTTTATTAATTAACATATTTTATTTTACTGATTAGTGAGAATGTAACATGTTGCCTTTATGAACTTGTTTAGCAATTACTTGCCAAAAATGTATCAAAAGTTTAGAAACACTTTGGAATCATGTGTACTTCTCTAATGAAGGGAATCTTTTTTGTGCCAATGTGGCCTCAGGCTTGCTGTTAGCAAGCTTTGGGCATAAGCTTTGAAGCAACCTGTCAAACATTTCATGACTTTTGACATAAAAAAGCCCAAACTGCAGTACAAGTGCAGTGCTCATTGCATGTTTATAGCCTAGTAAACGTCAAGACTGTCGACACTCCCGTGATACGATCAGCAAATGCTGGGCAGAGTGACAACAGTGCTAACTCAGCATGCTGTATCAATAGTGGACACTAGGGGCCAAATTTACTAACTGCTTGCGCCAGTGCAAAATTATGTTTCATTAACAAAGTTCAGGAGGAGCACGTTCAAATCATCTATCCAATCAACTCGTCATCAGCAATTATCACGTCTAATCCTATAATATGCACAGTCGACTCAGCTATTCCTCTACAGTTTTTCAGCATCCCTCCACCACCCCGACTCCTCACTCTTGGCTCATTTCTACCACAGAAGGAATACGGGGGGAGTACTTTGGGTTCTGGCCAAATACAGAGCTGACTTATTTGTAAGTGTGAACTTGTGAACCCTCTTTTGTCGTTAAAAAACTACTGTCAGGATTTACTAACGAAACGCAGTGAAAAATTTGCGCTGAAAAGGTGTGAACAGGGTTTTTTTTTTTTTTTTTGCGGCTGAACATATTGTTCATATTGCATATTGTTGTTGGAGTTTCCCTTTCAGATGCAGCATTTATGGGAGGAGAGTATTTAAATGAACCATGCAAGGTAATTTACTAAGGTTTGCGCTAGTGAATTTACTGGTATCTGCGCCATTATTTAACGCCCCAAAAAAACATGTCTTAAACCAGATGCTAATTTGCACTCCTCTTCGTAGAGGAGAGGTCATTATGGAAGTGATCCGGTTCTTTAATTTGTTCTTTAATTTGCGCATCGTCAGTAGATCATCTGCAGAACTTTCCACTCCCATCAGCTTGGAATTGAGCTCTCACACTAATTTACCAACACCCTGTTTAATAAATCTGGCCCAAGAAATTAAATTGCCACTGAGGCCCTAATGAGATGTTTATCTGAACAACAAACAACAAAAGTTATCTCTACAAAGTATCAAAGTATCACTTTTGCTGATTGGTGGCTCTGCATGTAGTTTTTTGACTATTTGATTTTAATGTAATATAGACAGTACAATTCTTATAACTTTTATATAAGGTAGAGGTTCCTGTGAATTTCGACTTTTACAGTAAAGCTGATGTCCTTGAGATCACCCTGTGGAAACCGTTCTCAGGACTGTGAAGTGGAGTAGAATGGATAAAGACAAAGCACTTGAGTCTTATAAAGAGATTTGTGGTTAACCAAGCACCCGGATGAGATGGTGATTTAAGGGCCATTTTTCCTGCTTATCAGCCTGCCTACGATATACGAGCAACCAAGCCCTCTATGTGTAGCAGGTCATTACTGTAGCTGTACTTTAAGAGTAATCAAATTCAGCGGAATACTCATCTGCTTCTCTGAAAGAAAAATAAGAAAAGCATTACGCATAAACTACGCATCTGAAAAGCATACGTTTCTCCTCAAATAAAAAAAAAATTATGTTTGAATTTTCCCAAAATATAACCCTCCAGGATGTGTTAATGACTATTTATAGTAAATGCTTTGAATATACAAACCAAAGCTTTGCATCAGAGGGCATGGATTAGCTCCACAAAGATACCAATTGCCATGGTAACCAATTCATTCACTGGTGAGCATGTTATTATAGATGTTAGAAAACTAATATTTGTATCCACATTTTTGGACACAACATCATTGCATTTCTTGCACTTCTGGGATAGATAAAACATTTGTTGTATAGTGTGTGAGTCTCCACTTTTATGACTGTAAACACATTTAAATAGTAATTGAACGAATTGTACACCCCTTAGAACACTATCTGTTTTTACACTCAATTGTTGTTTTTGAACAACAGTTTAATTATTCATTTTCTGCATTATTAAACAATGCTATATTTATACCTTCCAGAGGTTTTAATCTTTGTTGGCACCTCCTTTGTTTCAATATTGATGAAAGGCCTTATGCCAAGTCAGCTGACAACAATATGCATATTGCCTGGAACATTATCATAAAACAAACATATTGGTCAGGGTTATTTTATTTTGAGAGTATAGCTGCAATGCATTTTATGCTGTGTCTGTCTGATTATGATTCTGTGAGCGGCCATTACTTCTGTGTGTGTGTATAAATATATCAAATATATCATCAAAAATATCTTAATTTGTGTTCAAGTTTGGAACGACATGGGGGCAATTAAAGAAAGAAATTAAATTTTTGGGTGAACTAACCTTTTAAATGGGTACGGGGAAGCATATTTTTATGTGTGTGGGTGTGTGTACACTTTTATTCAGCAAGGACAAAAACTGACAAAAGGATGCATCAAATTGAGAAATAAATTCAGACAGTATAAAGACACTTATGTCACAAAAATGTATATTTCAAATACATGTTGTTATATATACACCGACCAGGCATAACACTAACCACCTTCCGAATATTGTGTTGGTCCCCCTTTTCCTGCCAAAACAGCCCTGACCCATCGAGGCATGGACCCCTGAAGATGTGCTGTGGTATCTGGCACCAAGATGTTAGCAGCAGATCCTTCAAGTCCTGTAAGTTGTGAGGTGGGGCCTCCATGGATTGGACTTGTTTGTTCAGCACATCCCACAGATGCTCGATTGGATTGAGATCTGGGGAATTTGGAGGCCAGGGAATACCGTTTCCATGAAAGGGTATACATTGTCTGCAACAATGCTTAGATAGTTGGTACATGTCAAAGTATCATCCACATGGATGGCAGGACTCAAGGTTTCCCAGCAGAACATTGCCCAAAGCATCAAACTGCCTCCGCCGGCTGGCCTTCTCATAGTGCATCCTGGTGCCATGTGTTCCCCAGGTAAGCCACGCACACGCACCCGGCCATCCACGTGATGTAAAAGAAAACGTGATTCATCAGACCAGGTCACCTTCTTCCATTGCTCCGTGGTCCAGTTCTGATGCTCACGTGCCCACTGTTGGCGCTTTCGGCAGTGGACAGGGGTCAGCATGGGCACCCTGACTGGTCTGTGGCTATGCAGCCCCAAATGCAACAAACTGTGATGCACTGTGTATTCTGACACCTTTCTATCAGAACCAGCATTAACTTCTTGAACAATTTGAGCTACAGTAGCTCGTCTGTTTGATCAGACCTTAGCTCCCCTGCATCAATTAGCTTTGACTGCACATGACCCTGTCGCCAATTCACCACTGTCCCTTCCTTGGACTACTTTTGATAGATACTGACCACTGCAGACCGGGAACACCCCACAAGAGCTGCAGTTTTGGAGATGCTCTGACCCAGTTGTCTAGCCATCACAATTTGGCCCTTGTCAAACTCGCTCAAATCCTTACGCTTGCCCATTTTCCTGCTTCTAACACATCAACTTTGAGGACAAAATGTTCACTTGCTGCCTAATATAACCCACCCACTAACAGGTGCCGTGATGAAGAGATAATCAGTGTTATTCACTTCACCTGTCAGTGGCCATAATGTTATGCCTGATTGGTATGCGTGTGTGTGTTATGTTATGCCTGATTGGTAATAATGTTATGCCTGATTGGTATGTGTGTGTGTATGTATATATATATATATATATGTATATATATATATATATATATATATATATATATATATATATATATATATATATATATATATATATATATATATACACACATATATATATACACACATATATATATATACACACATATATATATATATACATATATATATATATATATATATATATATATATGTATATATATATATATATATATATATATATATGTATATATATATATATATATATATATATATATATATATATATATATGTATATGTATATGTATGTATGTATATATGTATGTGTGCGTATATATATATATATATATATATATATATATATATATATATATATATATATATATATATATATATATATATATATATATATATATATATATATATACACACACATACACACACACACACACACACACACATATATACATATATATATATATATATATATATATATATATATATATATATATATATATATATATATATATATATATAATTAGTCATCAAAAAAAAGTGTCCCAATCATTGAAAATAATATGAACATTTTGTATATTACAATAGTATACAATTCTGAAGGATCACTTCACAATGGCTGCTGAAAATTCAGCTTTGCATCACTGGAATTGGAGTTAGAAATTGTAATATCTCACATATAAAAATTACAATGTAAAATAAGTTTTACTGTATTTGCTGTATCAAATAAATGCAGCTTTGCTCAGCATAAGAGACTTATTTCAAAAGCACTACAAAAATCTTACTGACCCCAACCTTTTGAATGGTAGTGTGTATAATGTATAGAATTCTTAACTTCTATGGTAGATTTGTTTTGCAAGAATCCACAGTATATGTGGGATAAATCCCAATGCAAGGGCCCTTATTTTGCAGAACAAATTTTTAAAGACCCATTCCATGTAAAGGATGTGTGGCTCTTTTTATATTTATTCACATTCATACTGAAACGCATCAAATGTCTCTGGTCTCCATTTCTTTATTTGCATGTGGCACAGAGTGTTAGACACGCATTAAACAACATGCTGTTTTGCGAACGCCATCAAACACAGATGGATAAAAGAGAATAAAATAGGAATAGGTAGAGGCACTTCCAGGCACTTAGAGGCACTTCCAGGGGACCAGCACACACTGGGCTTGTCTCCTTCATTGGCACTTATTTCATATTACTGCCATCATCTGTGCAATTGACTGTGTAATGATAGCTGTGGTTGTGCTGGTGAAAGATTCAAATGAAGCCTAATTGAACTGTAATGACTCTGCCATCCATCAGCCGATGGCTTCGTGGAGAGACTTGCTCTTCCGCCCTGTGGGTTGCTTGCCCCCAGGTTTCCCACGGCAGTGGTGCCCTCAAAACAGTACAGTCAAGGTCCTGAGCAGATCCAGACATCCTGCAGGATCCCCAAATGTTGGTTAAGTTTGTCAAGGGGGCTATGTGTAGCGGCTGTGGTACATCTTTAAGTAAAGTGTTTCTTTGACAGATGAAGCAAGGGAATTAAAGTCGGATCTGACACCTGCTTGTATGTAAGTCTGACACATAATTTATGACTTTACTTTTATATTTGAAAGTGGAAAAGCAAACCACATCACCGAATGGAAATTCATCAGATAAGGCATGGCAGAAAATTCATCTTAAGACCTTGTTTTGCATGTCAGTTCCCCGGAGGCAACAACAACAACAACAAAAATAACAATAATGCAAGATGGTTGTATGATAAATTCTCCAGCAGTCTATTACTGTAACAGTTGTGTTCTGTATAGTTTTATTTTATAGTCATTGGGTCTCAGTCACTAATAATCGCATGGACTCTTTCATATTTGTACGCATAGGAGAACTTCTCACTGAAAATCTCCTCCTGATTCAGAAAACGTTCGTACACATGAATTTGTTCTTAACCTCGTTCTGATATTAGTGAATTTGGAGTATTCTAAATGAGCGGCCGCGTGCACGAGGTTAGTCATTTGCATAAAGCACGCTCAAACCTTCTCCATATAGGGGCTTTCCGCACACGCTTTCCTTACAGCCTTTCGTCACTCTCCTCAAACTTGCCGCTGTTCGCAGACGCGCTCTCGCCCCGGATCCTCGAGCAATGCCAAGTGTGCCATTCTCACCAGTTCTCACAATAAACACCTTTTATAAATACCCAGATTACAGAGCTCTCATTAGCCAGCTGTACATACACGTATATCTGCGTTATTCAGAGAAACCTTGCAGCTGAAGCTATAACGTAGCTTTTGTTACTCTGTAACTGTATATGACCGAATGTATTTAAAGGAACACGCCACTATTTTTGAAAATAGGCTAATTTTCCAACTCCCCTAGAGTTAAACAGTTGAGTTTTACTGTTTTCGAATCCATTCAGCCGATCTCCGGATCTGGCGGTAGCACTTTTACCATAGCTTAGCATAGATCATTGAATCTGATTAGACCGTTAGCATACAATTACTGCAATATACTTGATGTTAGGATGAAATATAACTTCTTAGCATGATTATAAAGCCATAATAAGTTCTTTTTGCATACGTGTGGTTTCAGGTAAAAAACAAACAAAAATAAATCTTTGGTGATTTGTAATTTGTTCTTAAAATCATTCGTGCACACATTTCACGCACAAATTTGTGCGTATGCATGCTTAGTGAATGGGACCCATTGTGTTTTGTAGGGCTGTCACTACTGCTCGATTCAATTTGAGTACTCAGTTTAAAAAAATCTTCGATTGCAAGTTACCTGAAAACTTCCTTGTTAGTCAAAGAAAATCTTTTATTGACACCAGGCCCAGCAAACGAGAGATCTCAGAATGTCGCCCATTGAGGTCATAGAATGCAGAAACGCCGCCTCAACAGATAAATATGTACGCCAGCTTCTGTAGCCGCGCCCATCGACTCGTGGCGCTAAACAGATCACGCTACAGAGCAATAAACATGCCGAAGATAGCAAGATATTGCACTGTGCCTGGTTGTGGAAGAACACAGTTGCTGCATAAGCTTCCTTCGGATTCTAATATTAGGAATGAGTGGGTGAACTTTATTTTTTAATCAAGAGCCAGCTCACGTGCGCAAGACGTTGCACGTTTGTTTGCTTCATTTCACTGCGTAATCGTTTGTAAATAAAACAGGTCAAGACTGGATTTGCAGACATATTGAGATTAAAACACAATGCTGTGCCTTCTATATTGGATCCGACAGGAATGGTGCAACACACTAAAAAACATGAGTAAAACATGTTTTTTTTTTTATATGTGATACTATTGCATTGTTACAGATCGTTTTGATTATGTATCTAATCGTTTTGATTTACGTGTCTAACAGAACATACCTTAGCATGCTGTTACAAGCTGGAGAATCCTTTATTTGTTGGTTCATTGCGATTCGGGATCAGACTCTGATGTGTATGTGCCAGGGCTCGCAAAGCCCAGCGTCCCGGGGCTATGTGTTTTCCAGACTGGCTACCAAAACGTAAGCCTGTCGGCAGGCCGGTGAATCTTAAATAGTGAAATAATATTCCTTTCTTGATCTATATATATATATATATAAAAGCCTTCAGTCAATTCAGTTCTTTGTTCTGTGTTGTTTATGTTTAAGTGATCGTTTAGTTTATTAAAGATTGTTTCCTTGAGTCTCCTGTGCTGTGCGTGTTATAAAGCCACATCAATACTGTGACAATTTCACACAAAAATAAAAGTTCTATACATCCGGCATAGTAAGTAACCTGTATAGTATTTGCTGACATGCTACTAATTACTTGGGTGGATGAATTTAAAAACATCCATGTTTTCAGATAATTTTGTTAAAGGTTTGAGAGTGAATCACGTTTTTTTTTTCATCCTTTTAATATACGTTGACCTCATCACACATGTCGTCTATAGTACACTTTTATTTGTCCAACATTAATAGCTGAGGACTATGGTGGCCGAGAGAGCTCAACGCGCTGCAACTGAAGAAAACACATGCAAATAGAAAAAAACACCAACAAATTAAGAAAACATCTTCATCAGTTTGACAACAGATGCACTGCAAAAGTTCACAACACATGCAAATACAAAAACGCTGCAAAAGTTCACAACGCATACAAATACAAACCTGATTCCAAAAAAGTTGGTACACTGAACAAATTGTGAATAAAAACAGAATGCAATGATGTGGAAGTTTCAAATTTCAATATTTTATTCAGAATACAACATAGATGACATAGCAAAGGTTTAAACTAAACTGAGAAAATGTATCATTTTAAGGGAAAACTAAGTTGATTTTAAATTTCATGGCATCAACACATCTCAAAAAAGTTGGGACAAGGCCATGTTTCCCCACTGTGAGGCATCCCCTCTTCTTTTTATAACAGTCTGCAAACGTCTGGGGACTGAGAAGACAAGTTGCTCAAGTTTAGGAATAAGAATGTTGTCCCATTCTTGTCTAATACAGGCTTCTAGTTGCTCAACTGTCTTAGGTCTTCTTTGTCGCATTTTCCTCTTTATGATGCGCCAAATGTTTTCTATGGGTGAAAGATCTGGACTGCAGGCTGGCCATTTCAGTACCCGGATCCTCCTTCTACGCAGCCATGATGTTGTAATTGATGCAGTATGTGGTCTGGCATTGTCATGTTGGAAAATTAAAGGTCTTCCCTGAAAGAGACGACGTCTGGATGGGAGCATATGTTGTTCTAGAACTGTTGTTTTCAGCATTGATGGTGCCTTTCCAGATGTGTAATCTGCCCATGCCACACGCACTCATGCAACCCCATACCATCAGAGATGCAGGCTTCTGAACTGAGTGCTGATAACAACTTGGGTTGTCCTTGTCCTCTTTAGTCCAGATGACATGGCGTCCCAGTTTTCCAAAAAGAACTTCAAATTTTGATTGGTCTGACCACAGAACAGTTTTCCACTTTGCCTCAGTCCATTTTAAATGAGCCTTGGCCCAGAGAAAACGCCTGCGCTTCTGGATCATGTTTAGATATGGCTTCTTTTTTGACCTATAGAGTTTTAGCTGGCAACGGCGAATGGCACGGTGGATTGTGTTCACCGACAATGTTTTCTGGAAGTATTCCTGAGCCCATGTTGTGATTTCCATTACAGTAGCATTCCTGTATGTGATGCAGTGCCGTCTAAGGGCCCGAAGATCACGGGCATCCAGTATGGTTTTCCAGCCTTGACCCTTACGCACAGAGATTGTTCCAGATTCTCTGAATCTTTGGATGATATTATGCACTGTAGATGATGATAACTTCCAACTCTTTGCAATTTTTCTCTGAGAAACTCCTTTCTGATATTGCTCCACTATTGTTGGCCGCAGCATTGGGGGAATTGGTGATCCTCTGCCCATCTTGACTTCTGAGAGACACTGCCACTCTGAGAGGCTCTTTTTATACCCAATCATGTTGCCAGTTGACCTAATAAGTTGCACATTGGTTCTCCAGCTGTTCCTTATATGTACATTTAACTTTTCCGGCCTCTTATTGCTACCTGTCCCAACTTTTTTGGAATGTGTAGCTCTCATGAAATCCTGAAAACAGAGCCAATATTTGGCATGACATTTCAAAATGTCTCACTTTCAACATTTGATATGTTATCTATATTCTATTGTGAATAAAATATAAGTTTATGAGATTTGTAAATTATTGCATTCCTTTTTTATTCACAATTTTTACAGTGTCCCAACTTTTTTGGAATCGGGTTTGTACAAAAACGCTGCAAAAGTTCACAACACATACAAATACAAAAACGCTGCATATAATCACAACACATGCAAATACAAAAATGCACTGCAAATAGGCCTGTTCATAATGCACATATGATCAGAATGTTAAGATAAACAAAACAAAACAAAAAAACTGTATTTGTATGTGTTGTGAACTTTTGCAGCGTTTTTGTATTTGTATGTGTTGTGAACTTTTGCAGTGTTTTTGTATTTGTATGTGTTGTGAACTTTTGCAGCATTTTGGGATTTGTATGTGTTGTGAACTTTTGCAGCGTTTTTGTATTTGTATGTGTTGTGAACTTTTGCAGCATTTTGGGATTTGTATGTGTTGTGAACTTTTGCAGTGTTTTTGTATTTGTATGTGTTGTGAACTTTTGCAGCATTTTGGGATTTGTATGTGTTGTGAACTTTTGCAGCGTTTTGGGATTTGTATGTGTTGTGAACTTTTGCAGTGTTTTTGTATTTGTATGTGTTGTGAACTTTTGCAGCGTTTTTGTATTTGTATGTGTTGTGAACTTTTGCAGAGTTTTTGTATTTGTATGTGTTGTGAACTTTTGCAGCGATTTTGTATTTGTATGTGTTGTGAACTTTTGCAGTGTTTTTGTATTTGCATGTGTTGTGAACTTTTGCAGCGATTTTGTATTTGCATGTGTTGTGAACTTTTGCAGCATTTTGGGATTTGTATGTGTTGATTCAAGTTTCAAGAGTTTTATTTGTCACATACACAGTTATATACAGAATATACAACCGGGAGTGAAATGTAAACAGGTCCGCTCCATGGACAGTGCAAATTCACAGTTAAAAACACAAGGAGGAAATTATAGTAGAAATAGAATAAAAAACTATACTATATATATATATATATATATATATATATATATATATATATATATATATATATATATATATATATACACTCACCTAAAGGATTATTAGGAACACCTGTTCAATTTCTCATGAATGCAATTATCTAATCAACCAATCACATGGCAGTTGCTTCAATGCATTTAGGGGTGTGGTCCTGGTCAAGACAATCTCCTGAACTCCAAACTGAATGTCAGAATGGGAAAGAAAGGTGATTTAAGCAATTTTGAGAGTGGCATGGTTGTTGGTGCCAGACGGGCGGTCTGAGTATTTCACAATCTGCTCAGTTACTGGGATTTTCATGCACAACCATTTCTAGGGTTTACAAAGAATGGTGTGAAAAGGGAAAAACATCCAGTATGCGGCAGTCCTGTAGGCGAAAATGCCTTGTTGATGCTAGAGGTCAGAGGAGAATGCGCCGACTGATTCAAGCTGATAGAAGAGCAACTTTGACTGAAATAACCACTGTTACAACCAAGGTATGCTGCAAAGCATTTGTGAAGCCACAACACGCACAACCTTGAGACGGATGGGCTACAACAGCAGAAGACCCCACCGGGTACCACTCATCTCCACTAAAAATAGGAAAAAGAGGCTACAATTTGCACAAGCTCACCAAAATTGGACAGTTGAAGACTGGAAAAATGTTGCCTGGTCTGATGAGTCTCGATTTCTGTTGAGACATTCAGATGGTAGAGTCAGAATTTGGCATAAACAGAATGAGAACATGGATCCATCATGCCTTGTTACCACTGTGCAGGCTGGTGATGGTGGTGTAATGGTGTGGGGGATGTTTTCTTGGCACACTTTAGGCCCCTTAGTGCCAATTGGGCATCGTTTAAATGCCACGGCCTACCTGAGCATTGTTTCTGACCATGTCCATCCCTTTATGACCACCATGTACCCATTCTCTGATGGCTACTTCCAGCAGGATAATGCACCATGTCACAAAGCTCGAATCATTTCAAATTGGTTTCTTGAACATGACAATGAGTTCACTGTACTAAAATGGCCCCCACAGTCACCAGATCTCAACCCAATAGAGCATCTTTGGGATGTGGTGGAACGGGAGCTTCGGGCCCTGGGTGTGCATCCCACAAATCTCCATCAACTGCAAAATGCTATCCTATCAATACGGGCCAACATTTCTAAAGAATGCTTTCAGCACCTTGTTGAATCAATGCCACGTAGAATTAAGGCAGTTCTGAAAGGTCAAACACAGTATTAGTATGGTGTTCCTAATAATGCTTTAGGTGAGTGTGTGTATATATATATATATATATATATATATATATATATATATATATATATATATATATATATATATATATATATATCTGTAGAATTATAAATAAATCAAGTAGAAAAAATAAATAAATAAATAAATGAAGTGGAATAAAATAAGTGAAATAAACTGTGCAGTGAGTAAACTGTAGACTTATAAATATGTGTTTAACAGAAATGTACAAAGTATAATGTGCAGGTTTATAACAGAAAGTGCAGTGCAATGTCAGTATGTCGATGTTTATCCTGAAGTGAAGTCACGTGGTGCTAAGTGACTGAGTTCAGGAGTCTGATGGCCTTGGGGAAGAAGCTCCTCCTGAGTCTCTCAGTTTTGGCCATCAGGCTTCGGAAGTGCTTACCAGATGGCAGCAGCGTAAAATGAGGGTTTGCAGGTTGATTAGAGTCCTTGATGATTTTAGTAGCTCTACCTTTGCAGCGTTTGGTGTAGACGTCCTGCAGAGACAGGAGAGCTGACCCTGAGGTACGCTCAGATAAGTGCACGACTCTTTGCAGGCCTTTGCAGTCATGACTGGTGCTGTTCCCATACCACGCTGTGATGCACTGAGTTAATACACTTTCTATCGCCCCTAAATAGAAAGTTTTCAGGATCGCTGGTGAAACCCTGAATTTCCTCAGCTGGCGCAGGTGGTACAGTCTTTGCCTGGCTTTTTTCACCTGTGTCTGAATGTGAGCAGTCCAGGTCAGGTCCTCGGAGATGTTTACACCCAGATACTTGAAGCTGCTCACTCTCTCTACTGGTGACCCGCTGATCATGAGGGGGGAGTATGTCCGTTGTTGTCTCTTCCTGAAGTCCACAATCATTTCTTTGGTCTTGCCAACATTCAGAGAGAGACAGTTGTCCTGACACCATGATGTTAGTTGCTCCACCTCGTCCAAGTATGCCGTCTCGTTGTTGGAAATGAGGCCCAGGACAACAGTATCATCAGCAAATTTGATGATAGAGGTGGAGCTGTGTGTGGACAAACAGTCATGCGTGTAGAGAGAGTAGAGCAGGGGACTCAGGACACAGCCCTGTGGAGCTCCCACACTCAGGGTGATGGAGGTGGAGGTGAACTGGCCTATTCTCATCACCTGAGGCCTGCCAGTGAGGAAGTCTTCAATCCAGTGGCAGAGAGAAGGATTCAGGCCGAGATCCAGGAGTTTGGCGGTTAGCTTAATGGGAACTATGGTGTTAAAGGCTGAGCTATAGTCAATAAATAGCAGCCTTACGTAGTTCCCACTTTTGCTGTCGATGTGAGTGAGGGAGGAGTATTTGTATGTGTTGTGAACTTTTGCAGTGTTTTTGTATTTGTATGTGTTGTGAACTTTTGCAGCGTTTTTGTATTTGCATGTGTTGTGAGTATTTGCAGTGCATGTGTTGTCAAACAAATGAAGATGTTTTCTTTATTTGCTGGTGTTTTTTTCTATTTGCATGTGTTTTCTTCATTTGCAGTGTGTTGAGCTCTCTCGGCCACCGTAGAGGCCTGTCAGCATCTCGCTTATGTTCAGAGACAGGAAGGTTGATCTTGAAATACGGTTGGATTTAATACTTGGGATTTGATTTATCTGCGACTCCCACCATGTACCCTGCACATTCACCCCAGTCTGTCAGACTGTATTGTGAGGGTCTTATGTGTGTCACTTCAGCTGAAGGTCTCAAAAGAAATGAAGACTGATTATTCTGGCATCTCCGCTGAGTGCTTTATTTATTTTTTTTATTTTTTAAGGACAAGAAGGAAATCACAAGTTCAGCGTCAGCTGCCAAGAGATCCACTGATCCTACCGTATCTTAATGGCTATTGTGGGAGAATAAAAGCTAGTCTGTTTCAACACCTCTGGGTCATTGTCCTGTCTTTGGAGTAGTGCAATCTCTTATGGATTCGTGCCACAGACGATTGTATGCTTTATAAACCTCAGAGATGTTGAAATCACAAAATGCCCATTCCCCGAATGTGGATGAATTAGGTCAAAGAGATGTTATCTGGACTTTTACTTTGTTCTGTGGCAATGAGTCAAAGTGAAGCTGCAATGTAGTTGTGATGAGGAACAATGTTGAGTACAATCCCGGTATTTCTTCTCAGCCTCTGAGAGAGCAAGATAAGGAGTAATTGCCTATTTACTCATCAGAACCCTGAATGAACAGGACAGCGGTATCTATCTGAGGCCTTTACCATGACAGGTCACAGAGAGACAAAAATAAATTACTTGTGGGAGGAGCCACATAACAAAAACACTCTGTACTAAATACTAATTTACATCATTTATGCATTTATTACTCTGCAATGCAAATTAAACTTTGTGAGTCTGTGTAACAGTAGTTGAGATCCTAAATGAATTGGTGTTTTTGAAAGATTTGTTTGGGTGAATGATTCAATGACACACTCATAAAGACAATGGACCCTTTTTACAGACCGTGATGACGTGTTACCATAGTTATCAACATTTAAAAACATGTAATACACATTTATAACAATATACTTTGTGTTATAATGCAATAAATTACAAAATATTGAATCTTTCTTTCTCCTGATCAACATAATCAATCTCTCAAGTCTTTTGGAAAGTCATGGAAATGCTATAATGGATGTTTTATTTTGCTATTGGTGCAAATGAGTATACAAAAATTATATTTGCTGTCATCTTCCGTTCACCACTATAGAAGTTTACCCAACTATGGCGACTTTCGCTTCTGAGAAACATGTAAATGTGAAAATCAGTGTTTTGAACCAATCACTTGAGATAAGATTCAGTGACTCACTTGTTGTCCCAAATTCTGGTGTATCAATGTAACCTACAGAAAGTGTCACCTGGTTGAATTGTTTTGTGGGAAATGTCGTGGAAAAAAGAAACTTTAATAATTATGAAGCTGGAATTGAAAAACACAAGCTAAGTGTCTTTAAAAGCTTTTATTCTTGCCAAGAAGGTCAATTCGGACATACAGGTTGTCTGCAGTCAGGAAAGACAAAAACCAAAGCCCCTCACTCATTCTTTTATACTCTTATTTCAGTGTGTGAAGGCTTGTTACACAAAACACAATAACAAACTCCTTAGTTGGTGTTATCTGCAGCTGTCACACCTTGAGTCAAACACACAACTTTCCAAGAACTTGTTCAAGGCTACAGACAATGAACACTAGTTCTATTGAGAAGAGTATCAAAGTTTATCAAACAAAAATGTGTTTACTACAGAAAACTATTCCCATTAGTTTTAACAAAAACATCTTATATGAGTTTAATAAAACACCTTATATGGTTTGATATAGTTTGTTAAAAATTTCCATTACAGAAATCAAGATTCTTGAGCATTTTTATTGGAAATTTAGGGTAAGTTTACACAACAGCTATGTACTAAAATGCTTATACTTCCTCTGTTTTTTTTCATGGACAGACGATAACATTATCAAAATGATCTCTGTTGACACAGATCCACAAAAACGCTGCTTCATTACAGTAAATGAACCACTACATTTCAATGTCATAAAGAAATTACAACAATTTGCACTGCACTAGAAATAACGTGTAAAACATCCTTTATGATGTATGAAGCTGACAAATACAACTTCCGAAGGATCCAGCCTTCGAAATGAGACAACGCATGCGCATAACTTCACAGGTTCCACAGATTTGTGTTTTTGTAGTTAACATGAAGACGATAATGCTGTCGGTTTAAAAAACTTGCACTTTAAAAAAACATTTTCGAAAGTTTGCATTTTCAGGCTCCCAAAACGCTGTTGTCGTGTAAATGAACAGTCAAAATGCATAAAAAGTTTCCTGTTTTTTGTTGTAAAACTAATAGCGCCCATTAATCTACAGCAGAGTTCAGCACCTTCTGTTGTAATTACTCAGGTCGGAAAGAGTTGTGTAATGACATTGGAAAAGTCTAAGCTGCAAGCAAGCAAGCCAGAGATATTACTAATCTGCAATTACATGTTTACATTTGAGGAGGAGCGGTGATATAGATATTAATATATAATTACCTATCTGAGGCTTGAACACGGCTTCGTTTCATTCTGCTAGTCTCATTAATTTTGAAGGTTAGGAACTCGTTTAATGACCTGGAAAATTTCTGAAGTCTTTATCTCAGTTTGTTCTACTGGTCCTTGCAGTTCAATTTGTGCCCTATTCGGCTGCCTTAATTATATTTATAGGATGCTCTTGTTGTTGGCACTAAGATAAGATATGGGGTTTCTTTGACAAGCAACATACTGTAGCCATTACATTGTGGAAATTTTTTTGGAAAAACATGACAAGGGCAACATTTAATAATTTTAGAGCATTTGAACCCACATTAGCATTCAGTGGACTCTGCATTACATTGAATTCAGCAAACAGGTGAACTTATCAGTGCATAATGCTTTTATTTGAATATTAATAAGTATATTGCTTTTAAAGAATGTTCTAGTGATAGTGATAGATCTCGTTCTCATTCTGAATGTTGGTGATTAAAACATCCCTGATGGGCCCTTGGGCTTGTGACCTTTCTGACGATATGTGTTTTGTCAAGATTAGAAAAGGTTTTGATTATAAAGTAGTTCAAATAAATGTAGTAATATGAAACCTGATACCACCCACTACTAGGGGAGGAGCTTGCATTAGCGTTGTCATGGTAACCATGAAAAATGTCCAATTTCAAAACGGTTTTCACAGGATGAATTTTGAGTTCATAAGCTTTCAAATGATACCTAATTGATGATTACTAAAAATTGTGATATGAAAAAGGCAATAAATAAACAGCACCAAAGTTAAGGGGTTAAGTGTATATCTTGTTCCTGAATGAGACTGAATATGAGACTTTTAAATTAACTGCTAGTGTGGTTTTCATCCTTTAATTACATTTTAATGTAGTAATTACAGTGTACATGACTGGGATCACACTGTAAGGGAAACAGGTCAATTTAGCTCAAAGGGAATTATTGATTCATTTATCTATCCATATCTATCCACTCCAAGGCACGGTTTGCTGCGTAGATTTGCTGGAGGTCGTTTATGCCTGGAATGATGTCTTAGAAGGCCAATCACGTTGGTGTGTTGGCGGATGACTGGAGGAATGGAGTCTCATGGCTGAAGTTTGAAGTTATGAGACAAGCAAAAACTGTAGAGTGTACTGCAGATTGGGGCAAAACTTAAAGGGTTAGTTCGCCCAAAAATGATCCCATGATTTACTCACCCTAAAGTCATCCTAGGTGTACATGACATTCTTCTTTCAGATGTATACAATCAGAATTCCAAGCTTTATAATGGCAATGACTGTTGGGTAATTTTTGAAGCCCATAAAAATGCATCTGTCCGTCATAAAACTACTTCACACGGCTCCAGGGGGTTAATAAAGGCCTTCTGAAGCGAAGCTACGTCGTCTGACATAGCGCAAGCATTTTGAACTGCGAGAGGCACTTCACTTTTTCCGTACCCTAATTTTTCAACCCTAATTTTCAACTAACGCTTTAAACTGAAAAAAAAGAATAGAAACTAATTAAAAGAAAGAAAAGCAAATGAGACGAGTTTTGATTCTCCACTCTGAGTTTTGATTCAATCATTTGTCCAGCCTCTTTGAGGAGTTCTGACCAATTAGGTATCGTTTTTGGTTCAAAGGTGACTGTTTCTCCTTCTCTCACATAAATGACATGTTATCACATGGTCTCTTAACTTTCCCGCTCTTAGCAAGAGTTCAACAATACATTTTACACTATTTCATTCATGCCACTGTTTGAGTTGTGAGCAGATATTCACGCTGAAGACACACTTTCAATCATTTAATAGTTATAACTGATATAATTGAATGAATGTGTGATCAAGCATAATATACACATATTTAGTCACATATATAGGTTGTAGATATGATATAGAATTATGAAGAATTTATATAATATAAATCCATCTAGCATTGTTTTGGAAGGATCAGATGCATTTCAATATGTTAAAGACATGTCTGTGGATTTCAGCTCTAAGTTAAGTTATATAATTATTATTTTTATTTTTTAATTTTTTTTAAAGGAAGAAGATCTGTTTTAAGTGTCTGTTTTTTTCTCTGGCTGGGATTATCTCTTTACTCTGTTTTAGAGTTAGTCTGTTTCAGACTGAATGGCGTCTCAAATGACAGATAATCTTATTTAGGGTCTGTAGTGTTGATTTGAAATTTGGCTCTTTTCACAGTTCTGAGGGAGTCATCTGTGTCTGATTCGCTCTCAGATACTACAAACCTGATTCCAAAAAAGTTGGGACACGGTACAAATTGTGAATAAAAACAGAATGCAATGATGTGGAAGTTTCAAATTTCAATATTTTATTCAGAAAAACATAGATGACATATCAAATGTTTAAACTGAGAAAATGTATCATTTTAAGGGAAAAATAAGTTGATTTTAAATTTCATGGCATCAACACATCTCAAAAAAGTTGGGACAAGGCCATGTTTCCCACTGTGTGGCATCCCCTCTTCTTTTGATAACAGTCTGCAAACGTCTGGGGACTGAGGAGAGAAGTTGCTCAAGTTTAGGAATAGGAATGTTGTCCCATTCTTGTCTAATACAGGCTTCTAGTTGCTCAACTGTCTTAGGTCTTCTTTGTCACATCTTCCTCTTTATGATGCTCCAAATGTTTTCTATGGGTGAAAGATCTGGACTGCAGGCTGGCCATTTCGGTACCCGGATCCTCCTTCTACGCAGCCATGATGTTGTAATTGATGCAGTATGTGGTCTGGCATTGTCATGCTGGAAAATGCAAGGTCTTCCCTGAAAGAGACGACATCTGGATGGGAGCATATGTTGTTCTAGAACTTGGATCCTCTGCAGAGGTGAGAGCTGATCCGTTGCTTGTGAACGAGTTAAACTCTTTCTACGCTCGCTTTGATTGTAATCGCGGCAGCGCGACTCCGCCAAGTGACGCGTCAGAGGGAATCACTCAGAGCAGCAACAACCACGTGATCTCTGTCTCGGAGGATGAAGTTCGGAGAGCACTCAAGCGTGTGGATGTCAGGAAAGCTGCCGGGCTGGATGGTATTTCAGGTCGTGTTCTGCGGTCCTGTGCTGATCAGCTCGCCGGGTTGTTTACATCCATCTTCCAGTCCCTCACTACATCTGTGGTCCCCACCTCCTTCAAAAAATCCACTATCATCCCTGTTCCTAAGAACAGTAAACCCTCTTGCCTAAATGACTGTCGTCCAGTGGCTCTCACATCTATAGTCATGAAGGTCTTTGAGAGACTCATTAAAAACACCATTTGCTCCTTCATTCCTGACACTTTGGACCCTCTTCAGTTTGCCTATCCTCCCAATAGATCGACTGAAGATGCCATCTTGCATATCCTCCACTCCTCCCTCACTCACATCGACAGCAAAAGTGAGAACTACGTAAGGCTGCTATTTATTGACTATAGCTCAGCCTTTAACACCATAGTTCCCATTAAGCTAACCGCCAAACTCCTGGATCTCGGCCTGAATCCTTCTCTCTGCCACTGGATTGAAGACTTCCTCACTGGCAGGCCTCAGGTGATGAGAATAGGCCAGTTCACCTCCACCTCCATCACCCTGAGTGTGGGAGCTCCACAGGGCTGTGTCCTGAGTCCCCTGCTCTACTCTCTCTACACACATGACTGTTTGTCCACACACAGCTCCACCTCTATCATCAAATTTGCTGATGATACTGTTGTCCTGGGCCTCATTTCCAACAACAATGAGACGGCATACTTGGACAAGGTGGAGCAACTAACATCATGGTGCCAGGACAACTGTCTCTCTCTGAATGTTGGCAAGACCAAAGAACTGATTGTGGACTTCAGGAAGAGACAGCAACGGACATACTCCCCTCTCATGATCAGCGGGTCACCAGTGGAGAGAGTGAGCAGCTTCAAGTACCTGGGTGTAAACATCTCCAATGACCTGACCTGGACTGCTCACATTCAGACACAGGTGAAAAAAGCCAGGCAAAGACTGTACCACCTGCGCCAGCTGAGGAAATTCAGGGTTTCACCAGCTATCCTGAAAACTTTCTATTTAGGGGCGATAGAAAGTGTATTAACTCAGAGCATCACAGCGTGGTATGGGAACAGCACCAGTCATGACTGCAAAGCCCTGGGCTTATCCAAGCATATCTCAGGGTCAGCTCTCCTGTCTCTGCAGGACGTCTACACCAAACGCTGCAAAGGTAGAGCTACTAAAATCATCAAGGACTCTAATCACCCTGCAAACCCTCATTTCACGCTGCTGCCATCTGGTAAGCGCTTCCGAAGCCTGATGGCCAAAACTGAGAGACTCAGGAGGAGCTTCTTCCCCCAGGCCATCAGACTCCTGAACTCAGTCACTTAACATCATGTGACCATTGATATACTGACATTGCACTGCACTTTCTGTTCTTGTTGTTACTGTGTAACAACCTGTTATAAACCTGTTTGCACATTATACTTCTTTGTACATTTCTGTTAACCACAGTTTACAGTCTACAGTTTACTCACTCACTGCACAGTTTCCACTTCTTTATTTTATTCCACTTGATTTATATTTTATATTTTTTTCTACTTGATTTATAACTCTACAGATATATATATATAATATTATCCTATTTCTATTATAATTTCCTCCTTGTGTTTTTAACTGTGAATTTGCACTGTCCATGGAGCGGACCTGTTTACATTTCACTGCCGGTTGTATATTCTGTATATAACTGTGTATGTGACAAATAAAACTCTTGAATCTTGGATATTCCTTTCAGCATTGATGGTGCCTTTCCAGATGTGTAAGCTGCCCATGCCACACGCACTCATGCAACCCCATACCATCAGAGATGCAGGCTTCTAAACTGAGCGCTGATAAGAACTTCAAATTTTGATTGGTCTGACCACAGAACAGTTTTCCACTTTGCCTCAGTCCATTTTAAATGAGCCTTGGCCCAGAGAAAACGCCTGTGCTTCTGGATCATGTTTAGATATGGCTTCTTTTTTGACCTATAGAGTTTTAGCCGGCAACGGCGAATGGCACGGTGGATTGTGTTCACCGACAATGTTTTCTGGAAGTATTCCTGAGCCCATGTTGTGATTTCCATTACAGTAGCATTCCTGTATGTGATGCAGTGCCGTCTAAGGACCCGAAGGTCACGGGCATCCAGTATGGTTTTCCGGACTTGACTTGACGCACAGAGATTGTTCCAGATTCTCTGAATCTTTGGATGATATTATGCACTGTAGATGATGATAACTTCAAACTCTTTGCAGTTTTTCTCTGAGAAACTCCTTTCTGATATTGCTCCACTATTTTTGGCCACAGCTTTGGGGGAATTGGTGATCCTCTGCCCATCTTGACTTCTGAGAGACACTGCCACTCTGAGAGGCTCTTTTTATACCCAATCATGTTGCCAATTGACCTAATAAGTTGCAAATTGGTCCTCCAGGTGTTCAATTTAACTTTTCCGGCCTCTTATTGCTACCTGTCCCAACTATTGTGAATAAAATATAAGTTTATGAGATTTGTAAATTATTGCATTCCTTTTTTTTCACAATTTGTACAGTGTCCCAACTTTTTTGGAATTGGGTTTGTACACCGACAACCTACTTCCTCCATGTTTCTCACATTGAGGGACAACATCAGATGCAGACATTTTGTATTTATTTATCTGTTGTCAAACACACATGTAAGTAAATACAAATGTGCATATTGAAAAACATTTTTTTAATATATTTTAAATACTAAAATCATGTTTTAATAATATATTAAAAACTATTATACATTTATTTGAGTCTAAATTAATAGTTTTAATTTGAATATGATAAGTACTGAAAGACAGTTATGATCACTGCATTAAAATTGCAAAAACAAACAAACATTAGAATCCCAGTGCTGCTTTCTAATATGACACTGAAGGTGTGAATACGTTATTGGATAATGATCAGTCATGTGTAGTCATTTCTCACCCAGAGATCACCGTGTTTCTATTGACCCATGTCCATGTCATTTCTTCAGCGCTGTCAGTCACACCAATCCAAACCTTGTTACCATCAATATCTTTTATAACATATGAACCAAGAGAACATGCATAGTTTAATGACTTGCTGAATAGACAGTGGGTCCACAATGAAAATATGGGTTTGTAAAATAAAATTTTTAGTATTTTGAAAAATGCCAAATAAAGAATGTAATGTTTAAGATCCCTCACTGTTTCTTGGCCACTAGTTAAATAAGCAAATTTGTCACTCTGACCACGTCAACTCCTTGTACAGACGGTCAGATGTTCTTAGTTCCATTGAAACAAAGATGCTATTTTGTACATTTTTACATACAACTAAATAAAATAAATTCTGAAATGTAAATTGTTCAGTTGCGCCAATTGTAATGCTAATAATATTCATGTTGTAAAGGACAAAATATGTAAATTAGAAAAATGTTTTAACTAGTGGTCTCAGACGTTTGGACTGCACTGTACCATATACTGCATTAGCACAAATAGTCTTCTCTCCATCGCTTTCATTAATACTGCTTTAGCAGCTTTCAGGCAAATAATGAAGGCTGTTTCAATCAGGTCGAAGTGTTTTAAACTGTCAGTGTAAAAGAGTATCAGACTGTGTCTGTGCAAGGGCACATGACTAGTCTGCTAATCACGCAATTATAATCTTTATAGGCTAGCAGAAGAATCATTGCAATACAGAATCTACTGAATATAAATTATTTAGATTTTCTGCCATTTTGAACATTGATATTATTCCATGTTTCTCTTCTGTGTGTATCCAGTTGATGAATGTTACTCTGTGAGAGGAGAAAACAAACAAAATATATATCTCCATCTGTATGAAGAGATTACAGTAGGAGATTGTTCATAAAGTTTGGACTGACTTCTCATTGCCTTTTTATTATTCTGTTTTTTGTGACTAGCTAGTGAATTTAAGATGAAGAATACATTTTTATTTTATTTAAATGAAAAAACAAAAACAAGGAAAATAGCAACTCTGAATCTATATAATATAAGAGGCAAACATTTTATTTTGTGATTTGCTTATCTTGACCTGTACTGTACTGCACTCAATCATCATTCCTCTGCTGTTTTTGGCTTTTAGCAGTAAAGAGTCTTTTTTTTTTTTTTTTTTATGTATGGACAGACCACTTATCTTATTTCTATGGTGCAGACAGATAACAGCCAAAGTGAGAGGGGGTGGCACAGGGAGCTGCTTGGGAAAAGTTACCCACTTAATTCATTTTCAGTGAGAGAGGAAAAGAGATTGGGTGGAATCCTGTGAAACTGGAGAGGGCGTTTGAGAGATGTCTCCACACACAATGCCTCGCACCACACCGGAAAATGCTGACGCTCTGTGTGACTTGATCACCACTGCTCAAAGTCAATAGTTTCACAACTTATATTTATTCTTTTTTTTTTTTTTATGGAGTTTAATACACTGTGAATGTTGAACTCAATACTACACCGATGAGCCAAAACATTATGACCACCTGCCTAATATGCTGTTAGTCCTCCGCTTGCCGCCAAAACCTGCCAAGGCATGGACTCTGCCAGACCCCCGAAGGTGTCCTGTGGTTTCTGCCACAAAAACATTAGCAGCACATCCTTCAAGTCCCGTAGGTTATGAGGTGGAGCCACCTTGGATTGGATTTGGATTTGGAGGCCAGGGCAACACCTTGAACTTTTCATCATGTTCCTCAAACTATTCCTGAACAAAGTCTGCAGTGTGACAGGCCACATTACCCTGCTGAAAGAGGCCACATCCACCAGGAATGTACCTGGTCTGCAGTGTTTACGTAGGTGGCACATTGACATCACACACAAATTGACATCCACATGAATGGCCGGACCCAGGGTTTCCCAGCAGAACATTGCTTTGAGTATAACACTCCCTCCACAGGAGTCCGGCTTGTCATCATCCCACAGTGCATCCTGGCGCCATCACTTTCCCACCTTCTTCCACTGCTCCAAGGTCCAGTTCCAACGCTCGCTTTCCCATTTTTGGCACTTTCGACATTGGACAGGGGTCATCATAGGCACTCTGATTGGTCTGATTGGTAGACTGCATCTGACACAGTAGACCTTCTGTTTGCTCAGGTCAGATGGGACAGCCTCCCTTGCCCTTGTGTATCGATGAGTCTTGGATGCCCAACACCCTGTTGCCAGTTTGTGGTTTGTCCCTCCTTGGACCACTGTTGGTAAATTCTCACCACTTCTGCAAACCCACAAGCCTTGCCGTTTCAGAGATACTCTTACACATTTGCCTTGCCATAACAATTTGGCCCTAGTCACTCAGATCATTATTTCTGCATATTTCTCCTGCACCCAACATGTTGATTATGGTAGCTGATTGTTTGCTTACCATCTAATCTAATCCATCTTAATATGTGGCCTTGTTAGGAGATGATCAGCGGCATTCACTTTACCTGTGCCTGGTCATAATGATTTGGTTCATCAGGGTAGGCTAGGGCTACACAGTGATATTTTATCTTAATATACACATACAAAACAAACAAAAAAAATTGTTTACATGTACGTTTAGTATTTTTTAAATGTTTTATTGTTTTTACAAAAACAAATGACCATACTTTATATTTTATAAGTGTCTTTAAAGGGATAGTTCACCCAAAAATGAAAATGACCCCATGATTTACTCACCCTAAAGTCATCCTAGATGTATATGACTTTCTTCTTTCAGACGAATACAATTGGAGTTATATTAAAAAAGTCCTGGCTCTTCCAAGCTTTATAATGGTGGTGACTTGTTGGTTAGTTTTTGAAGTCAATAAAAGTGCATCTATCCTTTTTTAATTAATAAATACTATTAAATTAAATTTAAAATGACAATTTTGCTAAATAAATAATCTAGGTCATATATTAAGTTCATACATATTTTAATATGAACAGCTATTATAGAAAATATCTATGAAATTATACTTTTTCTTATTGATGTCACACTGAAGCTGTGATTTTCATAGTAAACTCACCTTACAATATGAATTACAACAGAGTAAAACCACAGAACATCAATAAACTGTAAATTTATAAAATAATGGATTTAAAAGTATGAGTCAGTAATGCTTGTGAAGTAATATATTAGTGTAGCACACAATCTTATACAGCTAGTAAGCTAACTATGTTCTGTAGCATCCGCGCTATGTTGCTAAAACTATCTTTTGGATCTAACTGTAATTATTTCCCACATCCAGGTTCCAGGTTATAATATGCAAAAGTCTAAAGATTAATCTCTTAATTTTGCAATAAGAAGCTATACTTATCCAAAAATAAAGGCTTAAACATCTAAAAATGCACATTTAAGCGGCTCCTCTGGTGAAAGTTTTCAGACAGCTTTCAAAATGGCCCCGAGACAGTGTGAACACACAGATACCCATATCTCAGTGTGTAGTGGTCTGATTAGCTTGCAATTACATGAGGTATATAGTAACAAACACATCGTTTGGTTAAGGCATCAAGTAGGATGAGAAATATTTTTTTCTTTTTATAATCTGAGCTCAAAGATAGTAGTGTGCTTAATGGGAACTTGAGCTTAATAGGTATGTTTACCCTATCCCTTTAACTGCTAATGCATGTATTAACATTTGGATTAATCATTTGATACAATGCGCTTACTGTGTATGTGTACATGTACACTCACCTAAAGGATTATTAGGAACACCATACTAATACTGTGTTTGACCCCCTTTCGCCTTCAGAACTGCTTTAATTCTACGTGGCATTGATTCAACAAGGTTCTGAAAGCATTCTTTAGAAATATTGGCCCATATTGATAGGATAGCATCTTGCAGTTGATGGAGATTTGTGGGATGCACATCCAGGGCACAAAGCTCCCGTTCCACCACATCCCAAAGATGCTCTATTGGGTTGAGATCTAGTGACTGTGGGGGCCATTTTAGTACAGTGAACTCATTGTCATGTTCAAGAAATTTGAAATGATTCAAGCTTTGTGACATGGTGCATTATCCTGCTGGAAGTAGCCATCAGAGAATGGGTACATGGTGGTCATAAAGGGATGGACATGGTCAGAAACAATGCTCATGTAGGCCGTGGCATTTAAACGATGCCCAATTGGTACTAAGGGGCCTAAAGTGTGCCAAGAAAACATCCCCCACACCATTACACCACCACCACAAGCCTGCACAGTGGTAACAAGGCATGATGGATCCATGTTCTCATTCTGTTTACGCCAAATTCTGACTCTACCATCTGAATGTCTCAACAGAAATCGAGACTCATCAGACCAGGCAACATTTTTCCAGTCTTCAACTGTCCAATTTTGGTGAGCTTGTGCAAATTGTAGCCTCTTTTTCCTATTTGTAGTGGAGATGAGTGGTACCCGTGGGTCTTCTGCTGTTGTAGCCCATCCGCCTCAAGGTTGTGCGTGTTGTGGCTTCACAAATGCTTTGCTGCATACCTCGGTTGTAACGAGTGTTTTTTTCAGTCAAAGTTGCTCTTCTATCAGCTTGAATCAGTCGGCCCATTCTCCTCTGACCTCTACATCAACAAGGCATTTTCGCCCACAGGACTGCCGCATACTGGATGTTTTTCCCTTTTCACACCATTCTTTGTAAACCCTAGAAATGGTTGTGCGTGAAAATCCCAGTAACTGAGCAGATTGTGAAATACTCAGACCGGCCCGTCTGGCACCAACAACCATGCCACGCTCAAAATTGCTTAAATCACCTTTCTGTCCCATTCTGACATTCAGTTTGGAGTTCAGGAGATTGTCTTGACCAGGACCACACCCCTAAATGCGTTGAAGCAACTGCCATGTGATTGGTTGATTAGATAATTGCATTAATGAGAAATTGAACAGGTGTTCCTAATAATCCTTTAGGTGAGTGTATGTGTTTTGACCTTGTACGGTCCCACTTTATATCAAGTGGCTTTAACTATTATGTACTTACATTAAAAAAAATTAAACCCACTGTACTTAATTTGTTCATATTGCATTGCAAATATTTTTTTCTGCTATTGAGGTGGGATACGGTGAAGGTTGGGGATGGGTTTGGTTGTATGTGTAGGCTTAAGGCTGGGTTAAGGGGTAAAGAAAGAGGCAGCAGTGTTATTATAGATGTAATTACAGAAATTAATAACAGCTGTAGTTACATGCAGGTAATTTTTTTAAAGTATAAGTACAATGTAAAAACATGTATGTACACAATAAGTGCATTGTATCAAATTATTAATTTAAATGTTAGTACATAGTAGTTAAAGACACTTAATATAAAGTGTACTTCTATTTGTTCTTGTACTTATATTTAAGTATATAATTGTACTTAAAACAATATTTTTCAAAATGAGCACAGTCACCCATAGTCATAAACAACTTTGTAACTCTGAGCCTGTAACTGAGAGGGCTGGTTCTACATCAGTATATTTCCATTATTTTTCATCAGCAGGATTAATGTACAGTATATCCTGCTGTGCTGTGTACTCTGACCCAGTGCACAATGCTGTAAATGCATATATGATGACGGACGGCCTTATGACAACTGTCATTATGAAAAATAATGATAATGGAACAAAGTGTTTGCTACCTCTAAGACTAGCATTATCCTTAAAAGCAATGCATTAAGAGCACTATCTCTTGCTGTGCTAATCGTTCAGCATGCAGTACTTCAGTATATACGTTAAGTAATAATTGAATCTGTGAAACAAAACCATAAACCAGGTGCTTTGAGATAGGTGCTAAAGGTGGGTGCTCTCCACTGAATCCATTGTAAGAACGCACAATTTATGCATCACAGCCAACTACGGAACTACCGTCTCATTTTTATAGCTCCAGCATTGGATTTATGCAGTGAAAACCACATTGAGACAGTTTGGCAGCTCGCAGAAGTTGTCATTTCATGTATTCCATGTATTTAGTCCTCACATAAAGTTTATCTTTAAGGTTGTAATATCAAGTTCTGTTGTAAGGTGAACCTTCACAGCACCTCTTCAGTAGCATACAGCAGTTATAAAATATTACATTCACACTGAAGTATTGGACGGTCGCTATAATATGAATATGAGAACACCTGGGTCCATTCTTGTCTCAGTACTTAAAACACCTCAAATCCGTTCTTCACCATGACATACCTCATTCCTCATTTTAAGGGAAGCACTTAAAACACAGTGATAGCACCTTAAGCAGTGAAAATGACTTCTTCCATCATCAACCGCTTCAACAGGACACACCATCAGAAACGTTGAGCTTTAATATTAGCGTTGAGCGAAGACATATGACAAGCCTTCTCTAGGGGATCACACATCATCATTGTTTGGCTAATGGTCTTTGTCTGAGCTGCAAAAAAAAAAAAAAAAAAAAAAAACAGTAAGATTAATGATCAAATCAAATGTTCAAATTAAAAGTAATTAAGAGAGGGCATAGAAGTGGAAGCAATTAACTCCCATAGTTGGATTCTCTTGGTGGCATTCAGCATTATTATTTGCACTCTTTGCAGTCACTCCAGTGGAGTCCATGTGGACCTCTGTGTCCTTCATCTTTCAGTACCCTACTGTGTGCTACTTCCCAGAGGCCATTTGTCAGAGGTTGGCATGGGTTGCCAGAGACAAAGTGCGGGGCATCCCAGGGCACAGTCTATGAGATCTGCTCCCCGAAACGCTCTAATACCCTTGCAGTGGGACAAAGATGTTACTGAGCCTTACAGAAGTGTGTAGAGACCTGCTGGGAGCATTTATTGTACTGTAAGAAAAAAGAACAGGCGTCAATCTAAAGGTAAAGATGTTGTCTTTATTGTTGTGTAGCGGATTCAGACTGATCCTGAACATTCAAAACCCAAATCTTTATGCCAAAACTGTTTGCTGGCCACAATATAAATAAAATAATGCTTCCCAGGGCTCAAGAAAAAAGCCTACGGACTGGGAGAGTTATGTGTTATTTAGTTTAAGTTAGATATAATATAATTCTAGTTGTATTTAGTATATTTTTTCAGTTCTGATCACTCTTGAAATTCTTGAACATTCGTTTTGACATTACAGTCAATTCATCCTTAACATTGGACTATTTAAATGTTATTGTTTTTATATAATAATTAAATGTTGTCATAAACAGTCAGTACGTTGATTTGATGTTACAAGAATCACAGTAATTGGACAAAAATGACAGTTAAAGGGGTAGTTCACCCCAAAATTAAAATTATTTTATTAATTACTCTGTCATTAATTTGTCAGTCTCTGTAAATACAGCGCAACTCCTGCGTCATCATCACACATATGCTTTGTGGTGCTCACATGCACAGCATCGGCTGCCGTAGAACTCGAAAGTTGAGAGCGCTGCACTGCTTAGTGGAAACTGTGTAGGAGACTGGCACTGGCTAGAATGAAATTGTTGAATAAAGTCGTTATTTTTGTTTGTTTTTGCACACAAAAAGTATTCTCGTCGCTTCATAAAATTAAGGTTGAACCACTGTAGTCACATGGATTATTTTAACAATGTCTTTCCTACCTTTCTGGGCCTTGAAAGTGTTCATTAAATTGAGAGGTGAGAGAGTTTCGGATTTCGTCAAAAATATCTTCATTTGTGTTCCGAAGATGAACGAAGGTCTTACGGGTTTGGGACGACATGAGGGTGAGTAATTAATGACAGAATTTTAATTTTTGATTGAAAGATCCATTTAATTAAGGGAGTCCGTTTATGAATCATGGTAACTGACTGAATCGGTTCATAAATCTTTTCTTTGTGAATCTTGTCATGTGCTTTGTTTCGTGCTGCAAAATCTGGCAGACACACGGCTGAAAAGCCCATGGATGCACACTAAGATTTTAAGACTGTCGCTTTGTCACATTATGTCTGTTGCCCAGTCCCTGTTTTACAATTGGTGACTTTTTCAGGGTTTACCACCCTTGTGAAGAGACACCTGCCCTTCCTTTATAGACCTGCCTTTGTGTTTATTGTAGTGAAACCGTTTGGGGAATGACAAAATATATATATTGTTTGTTCCTGCTGGTGAAATGACAGACTTGTTTGCACCATTAGTTCATGTTTCTAGGTTATCATGCCATTGTCTTTCTTTCTTTCTTTCTTTCTTTCTTTCTTTCTTTCTTTCTTTCTTTCTTTCTTTCTTTCTTTCTTTCTTTCTTTAAATTACTTTCTTCAAATTACTTTCTTCATAAGGGTTTTCATTTTGGTTGGATGGATGGCCATTTATCATCAGACTGTAAGGGTGAAGGGTTTGCTGACCTGAAAAAAACAAACAAAAAAACATCAAACCCATAACTGATTTAATGTGTACATTATGTGTCTGTGGAAATCTAGTATGGAGCTGTGCAGGCTTAGTGTAAAAAGATTTGCTGTAAATAAGAATGGAGATTTAGACTATACAATTATTTCTTAGAAATGTACACTTCTCTGCTCAGTTTCCCATAATATCCAGCAGTTCTCTTGACATTTCTTTGTTGGTTATGATCTTCCATCACGAACGCAAACAGTGAGTTATGTAAATTCAACAATATACATCAATATACATGATTTATGTTCACACACAGTATGTCAGTAGTTAATTATTCATTAGTGGAGCATTTTCATGCAAATTCCTTTCACTTTCCTTTCAAGGATTACATTTACTTCAAGTAGACAGTCAACATATTTTATCTTCAGTAACCTTTAAATCTTTGAAATTCCTCTGGAAACTTAAGGTTTGAAGGTCCATATTCAAGTGGGTAACTCTAACAAGGTTTGTTGATGAGAGAAGGAGGTGGGAACCGGCAAACGTTAAACATAACTTTAATAATAAAATAAACGTAAACAACAAGACTAAAGCAAAGCAGAAGCCCCTCACGGACGACTGCCGCATAAACTAAAACAAAACATAAAGTCCGATGTAAAATAAGTCTCTGATGTCTCCAGAGTGTGTATGTGAAGTTTTAGCTCAAAATACCCCACAGATCATTTTTATAGCATGTTAAAATTGTCACGTATTTGTGTGTCCCTTTAAATGCAAATGAGCTGGTATTCCCGGCCCCCATTTAAGAAGAGGGCAGAGCTTCAAGAGCTCATGCTCCAGCATTCTGGCAACAACAAAGCAGGACAATCTCACACACTGAAAATGTCAGAAACTGTCCGTAGCTGTGTTCAGCCTTATATGTTTGAACCAGAGTAGGACAATGATGGAGAGACTCAAGAATCAACCTTTTTGAAAAAACACCATTGAAAAGACCCAAAATGATTGGCGCAAATGTATAAGACTTTAGTGATTTTCTTTCGGACATTTCCTTTGAAAATGAAATTTAACCTCAAAGTCCTCAGCAACTCAGATGGCAGGAATCTATGCAGACTCTTATGTGCATTGGTATATCCCAAAACACAACACTTGTAATGCCTCTTTGGCGCAGACAAATCAGCTACAGCTGCTATAGAAAGGATACAGAAATGGCGGACTCTTTGCTTCTTGTTTAGGTCCTCTTTAATCCATTTACAAGACCTTGCACAATTTTGGGTTAAGTATTGGCTTAAAGGTAGGGACACACCAAACCAACACCAAAGAACTAGCGCCGATGAAAACCGACTGTGTTGTCGACTCGTATCGCCTGCGTTGGGGGATAAAACAGCACATGAACACACCAAAAGGACTACAGGCGACTGTCAACTAGCCCGCGCATTCTGCACCTGTGTGTAAAGGAGATAACTGTCTATTTAAGCATATATAGCCATCTATATTCGTCATTCAAAAAGGGAAAGTGAAACTAAGACTGCAGGTATACAAACCATAAACAAAGCAGTGCTTGCTTACCGTTTTGAATATCAATCATGCTGATCACGTTCTTTGTTCCACTTTGCTCATGTTAATATGAAAATATTTGTGCAGTGTTGCTCGGATAAGATGATGTAAAATTATAACAGCCTTCTGTCTGGTCAGTTTTGACTTGCTCTTATTCTCGTTCTTAGACTTGTTCGCTAAGCTGAATAGCCAATCAGAGTTCTCTCTCACACTGACGGCCCAGCGATGATTCTACATGTTTAATGTAAAAAAAAACAAAAAAACAGACGGCATCCGACTAGAGCTAACGGTGCGGAACACACTGAAAAAACTAAGTCGGCCGATGTTGCCCAAAGTGTGGTGTGTCATTTCCAATATAGAATAATATATATATATAAATAAAAACTTAGAGACACATTATATTTGGAAGAATATATGGAAAATGTACCACTGATTGAGCTATTGGTGTTTGGACCCTGAGGATTGCTGCTATATTTGAGTTTGTTTAATTACACATTTTATTTGTTTAAAAATATTATGCATTGTGGATGTTTTATAATTGAAAATTGCAACATTGCATTAATAGAGGTGCATGGCATGGCAATGACAATGACAGTCTAAGCATCGATCTTTTCCCAGCCCTCTAATCGCTAATTCCCCTGGCAGTGACTTCCCTTGAGCTGGAATCCAAAAGACCTAGTTTCTGGAAATAAAGCTGCTGATGGTAAGTGCTCAGTGCATTCCCAAGAGCAGATAAATTGATTCAACACTGTAGCATTAGAAGCTGCCGCAGTGGCAGTGTGGGAACGCTGGTGGCAGATTTGCAGTGAAAATGGAATACAAGAAAAGGTGCAGGATGCCTGTTTATTAAAGGTAATTGTGACACGGACAGGCATCCTTTAGCATGTCATCTTTCATAGAAGTTAAATAACTTTTGACCGTTGTCTCTAATAGGCCCCCTACGTCTCTTACTTGTCTCGCTACTCGCTAGGCAGTGGCAGGTGGAATTATGGTATTTAATTGGACAGAAATCTACAGAGCCTCTGAAAGGGACATGGTTGTCGAAAAAAATATGAGATGAGAGGAATTTTTTAAACATATATTTCAATTCTTTTGAGTTCTCTCTCAAAAGTTTTGCGTTCCCCAGAGAAACTTTGCCTTCGATGCAAAGTTTCTCTGGGGAATGAATTTGGGGAATTTGCGAGAGAACGCAAAAGCATTGACCTTATTATTTTTCCTCGCATCTCATATTTTTTTACACCACCATGTCCCTTTAGGGGCTCCGTAGAAGTGTAGTGCATGCTGAGTCATCAATATTTTGATAAGTTTAGACTATGAAATTTAAATGTATATTTTTGAGGGTTTTTTATTTTAGTTCATGTAGACTAAAACCCATAAAAAAAATTATGCTTTCAAGAGGTGTTGAATGTGACTTCAAGCAACAATTTAAAATTTAAAAAAATATATACAACATGCCTCTGGCACCATTTCAGATCAGGTGATCTGTTTATATTTTAGCATTTAAAGACAGGATCTGTGTAGAGCACACTGATGTATTCGTGAAATGGCACATCATCTAATTGCAGGCTAGCTTCAGGGTAAAATCCATCTTATTTCCTCAAAATTATATATAATATCGACCGTATTATGTAATATCTGTAAGAACAGCAGTCCAAGTCCAATCTATGTATTTATGAGGACACTGCCGTCTCTTGACATTAGGTTTCTTCTATATGGTGTACATGATCGCTGTCATGGGAGGAATGAGCGAATGCACTGCCATGAATAATTGAGTTTGGCAGAGCAAACGCTTGCTCTTTATGAGCTGGTCTTTGGGAAGTACATTATGCTCCACAGTGAGATTGAAAGTACTGACCAAATAAAGGGCAGCTTTGTTTTAGCCTAAAATAGCCCAGTGTCCTAATTATGCAATGATGATGTGTTATATTTGGAGTTAAAATTGAGATGACCAGATGTCATTCTGTCACATACTGACTCTAGTCTTTGTAATATTTTCTGACTGCAACTTTTAGAAAGAATCAGCAATTTTTAACTTTTCTGCAGGGGCAGTTTTAAGCATGTCAACAAGCTTGACTTGAGTGATCCATCTACTCCAGCATCCTCAAATCCAATGTCTGTTTTTTGTTTAGTGTTTTTAATGTTGTGAAATATAAAAAAATGTATAATGATAAAATGTTTGTGAATATATTTTTACTGCCTGAGTAGGTACAGTAGGTACATATTCCTATTTATTTTGACTTGATAGCTCATGAAAACATGCACTTGTATACTACACTGTTAAAAAAAAAAAAAAAAAAAAATATATATATATATATATATATATATATATATATATATATATATATTTATTGTTGGTTTAACTTAAAAAGTAAGTAACCTGGTTGCCTTAATTTTGAGTTCATTGAAATTAAAAAAATGAGTTAATACAATGAAGGAAATGGGTTTAATAAATAGAAACTCAAAATATGATTGTATCTGAACCACATAAATAAATAAAAAAAATGTTGTGATAAATCATGAAAATAGCACAATTTGGCATGTTTCACTGCATTATAACAAAACACATATAAAACACAATTACGCAATATGCTTACAAAATCTTTTAATACTATTTGAATAAAGGGTTATGCCAATTCTCAAAAATGTTCATTGTATTAACTCAAATTTTTAATTTCAATGAACTCAAAATTTTAAGGCAACCAGGTTACTTACTTTTTAAATATTTTTTACAGTGTACTTAACAGAGAGCAATCTGATATGTTTACTGCTGTTATTATGATCAGAATCTTTTTAGTTTACAGATCCTTGTTTCTTTGTGTACCAATTCATCAGTGTGTCACTGTGTAGCAATTGATATTCTAAAATGGGTTTTCAAACTTTTTGATGCCCACAACCCCCAAAAATGATAAAATGCTGTTCTTTTTAATCTTTTGAATCTTGAATGGTTTCCACAAATATATTAAGCAAAACAACTGTTTTAAAATGTAAAAAAAAAGCTCTAAACCAGCATAATAGGATCACGTGAGACTAAAGATGGGAGTAATGGCTGCTGAAAATTTAGCTTTGCTATCACAAAAACAAATTACATTTTAAAGGTGCCATAGAATGCATTGATACAATATTTTAAATTGTTCTCTGATATCTACATAGAAGGTATGTGGCAAAAATACTCCAGATATAGTTTTACATGTCCATTTACAACCCTAGGATTTGTCCCTAGAATGAAATGGTCTGTTTTTGCCTTATTTGGAAGGGTCATGAATAATAATGCTGAGCTCTGCTTTGATTGGCTCATTTCAGTAGCTCACACAAGTGCAGTTATTCAGCAAACACAATTGCAAACAGCACAAGCAGCAGAACACAGACTGACTGAATGACACTTTAAGCAGAAAATCTCAAATGGAGATTGCTGAAATGCAGCTTACTTGTTTATTGGTGTTTTCAGATCATCTGCACGTGTGATCTGATGATTGCCAGATTGCATGTTTAAGTAAAACACAGGATAGAAAATCTCTGATTTGGGGGCCTTAAATTACTGAAATCTGGCAACCGCAAGCATGAACGCTCGAACGCTCCTCTTTTTTCCCCCCGATAAAATCAAAGAGTGCTTTTTGTTCAAGTGTTTATTTTTTAAACTACATTTTAGTCTCGTCTTTTTTCGTCAATGATATTGCATGTTTATGTAGTCACAATAATCGTTTAAGGACGTTTGTGTCATCTTGTTTTGTATTAGTAATGGAAAAAAAGGTTTTTCGTCATATTTTTGCTAACGAAATTGACACTAGAGCAAACTAACAACTTTGAATTCAATTGGTGCTGTATCCTGTTATAGATGAACATCAACCATGACTGTTGACAGTTCTGTTCTGTGGGAAGGGAATGAAAAGTGCTCTCATCCGCTGCACAGCCTGGAACATAACATTTATATCCCTTGATCTGCCTCTTTCACTATATTGTCCTCCTCTTCACAATACCTGCAGAACTTCTGTTTATTCGGTGCAGGTCCACGTTAATACTGCCTGGCCTTGGAACATGGGGTGGTTATATGCAAATTTGGGGAGGCGTAAATATTAATGATCCCGACTGTTGTCACAGTCTGTGTTATGTTGGGATTCACCCATTTTTCAATGCTCTTTTTCAAGCACAAGATTTAAATATGAAGGAGGAAACAATGGTGTTCGAGTCTCATGGTATATTAGTTCCATGTGCTGAACTCTTATTATTCAACTATGCCAAGGTAAATACAGTTTTCCATTCTAGGGCACCTTTAAAATATATTAAAAAAGAAAACAGTTTTAAATTGTAATAACAATCTTACTGTATTTTTAGCAAATAAATGCAGCCTTGCAGCAGCACAAATAGGGCACTATTTGAGGGGACAGCCATTTAAAGTGGTGTCCGAAACCCTAGTGGACGTTAATGAGTGCACATACACATACACATTGCACCGCAATAACGAGTGTAAAGCCGATGTAAACTCAATGGCTGTCCGATTTCACTCTCTTGTTTTCATTCACTCCTTCAAGTGAAGTGTATTAGTGGACTAAAGTAGGGAATAGTGATCGAGGGTTTAGGGGGCGATTTCGGATTCAGCCTCAGAAATATCTATGCTTTGGTTTAGAACCACCTGTCACGAACACACCAGGTGACACAACAGCTACACACGACGTAGCTGTGGCGCAGATATATAAATTCGGCTTTATTGAAGACAAGCAGTGAAAATTTTGCGCTGAAAAGGCATGGACAGTTATTTTTGCGGCTGCCCTTATTCCATATGCATTTGTAGGAGTTTTCTTTTCAGACGCAAAATTTATGGGAGGAGAGTATTTAAATGAATCATGCAAGGTGATTTAGTAATGTTTGCGCTCATCAATTTGCTGGTATTTGCGGCAATATTTACCGCCCCAAATACATACACTCACCTAAAGGATTATACTAATACTGTGTTTGACCCCCTTTCGCCTTCAGAACTGCCATAATTCTACATGGCATTGATTCAACAAGGTGCTGAAAGCATTCTTTAGAAATGTTGGCCCATATTGATAGGATAGCATCTTGCAGTTGATGGAGATTTGTGGGATGCACATCCAGGGCACAAAGCTCCCGTTCCACCACATCCCAAAGATGCTCTATTGGGTTGAGATCTGGTGACTGTGGGGGCCATTTTAGTACAGTGAACTCATTGTCATGTTCAAGAAACCAATTTGAAATGATTCAAGCTTTGTGACATGGTGCATTATCCTGCTGGAAGTAGCCATCAGAGAATGGGTACATGGTGGTCATAAAGGAATGGACATGGTCAGAAACAATGCTCAGGTAGGCAGTGGCATTTAAACGATGCCTAATTGGCACTAAGGGGCCTAAAGTGTGCCAAGAAAACATCCCCCACACCATTACACCACCACCAGCAGCCTGCACAGTGGTAACAAGGCATGATGGATCCATGTTCTCATTCTGTTTACGCCAAATTCTGACTCTACCATCTGAATGTCTCAACAGAAATCGAGACTCATCAGACCAGGCAACATTTTTCCAGTCTTCAACTGTCCAATTTTGGTGACCTTGTGCAAATTGTAGCCTCTTTTTCCTATTTGTAGTGGAGATGAGTGGTACCCGGTGGGGTCTTCTGCTGTTGTAGCCCATCCGCGTCAAGGTTGTGCGTGTTGTGGCTTCACAAATGCTTTGTTGCATACCTCGGTTGTAACGAGTGATTATTTCAGTCAAAGTTGCTCTTCTATCAGCTTGAATCAGTCGGCCCATTCTCCTCTGACCTCTAACATCAACAAGGCATTTTCGCCCACAGGACTGCTGCATGCTGGATGTTTTTCCCTTTTCACACCATTCTTTGTAAACCCTAGAAATGGTTGTGCGTGAAAATCCCAGTAACTGAGCAGATTGTGAAATACTCAGACCGGCCCGTCTGGGACCAACAACCATGCCATGCTCAAAATTGCTTAAATCACTTTCACATCTTTCCCATTCTGACATTCAGTTTGGAGTTCAGGAGATTGTCTTGACCAGGACCACACCCCTAAGTGCATTGAAGCAACTGCCATGTGATTGGTTGATTAGATAATTCCATTAATGAGAAATTGAACAGGTGTTCCTAATAATCCTTTAGGTGAGTGTATGCTGAATAAAGCATTGAAACGTACTCATGCTCCTATCTGTGACACCACCACTGCCTTTCTAAAACTTTTAAAACATTGTCTTTAAAAATATTGTAGAGTAGTCTTTGGTCACATTTTGAGTTTGGTCATGTTTAGAGTTTTGTTACGAACCCCACTGAAAAAAATGCTTGTGAAAGGGAGTAAGCAACATAAAAGGACACATGAAACAGAAAAGGCAATTGAAAATATTTATTGATAGCAACTACGGCGCTCACGTGTCAGGCAACAAATGAAAAGAAAAAGATCAGCTCAAACAATATTAAATAAACAAGCAAACAGAACAAAAACAGACCCAAACGAAATACAAAAGAAACACAGGACAAATATCACCGCTGGTCAGCTACCGCAAGGTCGGGATGCGCACAAAGCTCATGGAAACACAGGCCACCGCCAGCGCTGGCTGGGCAGCCAGAGACATCCCAAGGCTTCCCCTCGAGTGTGCACCATGCTCCCATTCAAATCATAACAGTGACTGTGGCGGTCAGGCAGCTGGAATCACAAAGGCAGCACAAGATCAGTTCCACCCCTGCGTTGACACTCTCCCGTCCTATATTCATCTCCGAGCGTCATTAATGAACAGGCAACAGGTGTACAGGGGCGGAGCTCACCCTCAGAAGAAAATCAAACCACAGTCAATTTAACACAAACCAAATAATAATAATATAAAGGATAGATAATAATAATAATTAAGAATAATAATAATAATAATGAAGGCTTGGATTGTAACAGTTTAGATGTCCTTTTCTGTTCTGTTCATGTCCGTTTCTAGGTTAGTTTTCTTGTTCTGTTAATTAGTCCTGTTGTCCTCTGTTCAGGGGCCTTTTAGTCTCCTAGGTTACATATGGGCTGCATCCAAAACCTGGTAAATGCTCCCTTTGGAGGACACATTTCAAGGTAGGAAGGGATCAAGACACGTCCGAATCTAATGTTTCTGATCGAGTTTTGAAGGCAACATAAATGTATCCTTCGCTACCTTTGATATCCCACAATCCTGTGTGTTCCATTCTGTGGCTGTGTCCGAAAACCTAGGCAGCTGACTCTTTGCCTCACTGCCTTATCAGACAGCGACTTGTAAGGCAGCGTTTGTGCATTAAGGCACCTCACGAAACTGATTTCGGACAGACTTCCAAGGCATTGTAACAGTTTAATGATCTACAGCAAAATAGAGAGAGCTTTGGTGAGAACTAAATAAATATTTATTTACTACAGTAGTAATTTCTTGCTAGAAATGGCATCAGAAGTGGACAATGTTGGTTAAAAAAACGTACATTTACACACAAACTGACCAGCAAACGCAACTTTCGGACAGCATCTTTTTTTTTTTTTTTTTTTTTTTGCTCAGCTGTCACAGAATGTAACGCACAGGATTGTGGGATATCAAAGGCAGCAAAGGATACATATATGCTGCCTTCAAAAATCGATCAGATGAAGGTCTCTCAGGAGACAGGAACTGAAGCTAACATTAGATTCGGACGTGCCTTGATGCCTTCCCACCTTGAAATGTAGCATTTTCTAGGTTTCGGACGCAGCCCCAGACAGTTGAGCTGGAGGAAATAAAATGGCGTTCGAAAGTTGTGTTTGCTGGTCAATTTGTGTGTAAATGTACAATGTTTTTGACCAACATTTTCCACTTCTGATGTCTGATAAGGCAGCGAGGCAACAAGTCAGCTGCCTAGGTTTTCGGACACAGCCATGGTTTGATTGAGTTGTCACGTGTTTTATGTTTCCTTGATTGGTTTGTTCTGTCTATTTAAGCCCTGCAAGAGTTTATTTCTGAATAAAGACTGCTGCTTCATTTCTTATTTCTGATGACTGCTTCATCTCTTCTGCAACCAACGTGTAACATCTTTCTTTTGGTCAAATTTTCAGATGTTGTAAAAGGATCAGCCATAGCTTTGCCTCCACTTAGCCTTCCTTTGAGAGAAACTCTCATAAAAGGGTTTTCATGGCACTATATTTCTGTGTAAATCTCAGACAGCTGCCTTACACAGTGGATGAAAAAACATCCACACCCTTCATCCATTATTGCTCTCTGATTTCTCTGACAGGGAAATTACCTTTACACCCCCGATTAACATATACGGCCATTAACTCCTTTACCATTGTGGCCTTGGAACTGTTAAATCTCTACCTAGGAATTGTGACTGTCTCGACCCCAGGTCTCTTTCTATGCTCTAATAATTGTAGTTGAGGATGTAATGGGTTGCTACAGTGTGATTCGCCAGCATTAGTGTGGTATTAAAGGTCACCACAGTGCATTCAGTGTAATTTAGTGTTGGTGTGGGTAATAGGAATCACCTGAATGCATGCACTTGACCCATGGACAGTTGACATGCACATTTTACTGCCACCATTTTTATTCCATTACAGGTGACAAGAGTGACTTTGGAATCTTCAAAATGTTCCCATTTCTTTGTGGGAATCAGTTCACACTTTGGATTCTCATTGCATGGGATGTTACTATTAACATAGTAGTTCATGCTTACTCATCCATGTTGTTTATATGACCAGTAGGGGTGGCACGGGTCACAAAACCCACGGTTCGGTTCAACAGGTGCTGGTCATATAATTAGAATATCATCAAAAAGTTGATTTATTTCACTAATTCCATTCAAAAAGTGAAACGTGTATATTATATTCATTCATCACACACATACTGATACATTTCAAATGTTTATTTCTTTTAATTTTGATGATTATAACTGACAACTAAGGAAAATCCCAAATTCAGTATCTCAGAAGATTCGAATATTGTGAAAAGGTTGAATATTGAAGACACCTGGTGCTACACTCTAATCAGCTGATGAACTCAAAACACCTGCAAAGGCCTTTAAATGGTCTCTCAGTCTAGTTCTGTAGGCTACACAATCATGGGGAAGACTGCTGACCTGACAGTTGTCCAAAAGACGACCATTGACACCTTGCACAAGGAGGGCAAGACACAAAAGGTCATTGCAAAAGAGGCTGGCTGTTCACAGAGCTCTGTGTCCAAGAACATTAATAGAGAGGCGAAGGGAATGAAAAGATGTGGTAGAAAAAAAAAGTGTACAAGCAATAGGGATAACCGCACCCTGGAGAGGACTGTGAAACAAAACCCATTCAAAAATGTGGGGGAGATTCACAAAGAGTGGACTACAGCTGGAGCCACTACACACAGACTTATGGAAGACATGGGTTTCAGCTGTCGCAGTCCTTGTGTCAAGCCACTCTTGAACAACAGACCGCGTCAGAAGCGTCTCACCTGGGCTAAAGACAAAAAGGACTGGACTGCTGCTGAGTGCTCCAAAGTTATGTTCTCTGATGAAAGTAAATCAGGGTCCCAGAGTCTGGAGGAAGAGAGGAGAGGCACACAATCCACGTTGCTTGAGGTCCAGTGTAAAGTTTCCACAGTCAGTGATGGTTTGGGGTGCTATGTCATCTACTGGTGTTGGTCCACTGTGTTTTCTGAGGTCCAAGGTCAACGCAGCCATATACCAGGAAGTTTTAGAGCACTTCATGCTTCCTGCTGCTGACCAACTTTATGGAGATGCAGATTTCATTTTCCAACAGGACTTGGCACCTGCACACAGTGCCAAAGCAACCAGTACCTGGTTTAAGGACCATGGTATCCCTGTTCTTAATTGGCCAGCAAACTCGCCTGACCTTAACCCCATAGAAAATCTATGGGGTATTGTGAAGAGGAAGATGCGATATGCCAGACCCAACAATGCAGAAGAGCTGAAGGCCACTATCAGAGCAACCTGGGCTCTCATAACACCTGAGCAGTGCCACAGACTGATCGACTCCATGCCACGCCGCATTGCTGCAGTAATTCAGGCAAAAGGAGCCCCGACAGGCCACACAATTGTAGCACAAGTATAAAAAGTGTGTTACCCTCTCTAAGAACCAAAAAGAAAAAAAAATACAAGAACAATACATACATACATTATAACATACAAAACAATAGCTTTGTGTGAGGTACAGAGCAGAATTTAAGTTGAAAATATCCCTATCCACGCTGTGAAGGCACGCATTTCTCATTCAAACGAAACATGTCATGTTGCGATCTTTGACAAAACCGGCGAAAGCTAAAATGAGCCCTGTTTACACCTGGTATTAAGAAGCATATTCATCAGTCTGATCTCAAGTGGACAATGCTACACTGCAAAAAATGCTCTTCTTATTTAGTATTTTTTCTTGTTTCCAGTCCAAATATCTAAAAATTCTTAAATCAGGATCCATTTACTAGAGAAGTAAAATGACATAAGATATTTTTGTCTTGTTTTCTGGGGGAAAAAATCTAAATGAAGTGAGTTTTTGCTTAAAACAAGCTAAATTATCTGCCAATGGGGTGAGAAAAATAATCTTGTTTCTGTTTGGGACAGAAACAAGAAACAAGATTTCAATCAGAAACAAGATTATTTTTCTCACCCCATTGGCAGATAATTTTGCTTGTTTTAAGCAAAAACTCACTTCATTTTGATTAGATTTTCAAGAAAACAAGAAACAATATCTTATGTCATTTTACTTATCTAGCAAATGTAAATACAGGTGTAAACCAGTGTCTAAAACATTTTGAGCTTGTCCACTTTCTACCACTTCCAGAGATGGTCAAAAAAGCATTTGTCCAGATTGCTTTAGTAGTGTAAACGCTAATGTGGTTGAATATGTTTGAACATCCACAAAAAAGACTTCCTAATCTCTGCCTACTGACCTAACGTGTAAACGTTATTGGAAGAGCGCAAGCCAGACGGGATTTACACTTAGTCTGCTGAAGACCCAAGTTTGGTTTGAAGATGAAAAACGTACCAAGCACAATGTTCGCTCACCATTCCTGATTTCTAACGGCTTTCAGAGCAAAGACGAAAGCTGCTGCTCTCCATGTGTTTTATTTATTTATTTATTTTTTGTCTTTTGACATTTTTACAATCAGCAGTGAGGAAGGAAATAAATATCACTAAGTTTGAATTTGAATCTGTTCCTGTAATAACTTGATAGGTTTAGGTTATAGAGATAGGTCTGAGAAATAGAGATTCATAATTTACTGAATGAGTTCAACAGCAACCAATACAATTAACCGCATCACAGTTGGATAATATCTATTTTTATTTTGGAATAATCATATTCATTTGAATGAAGTAAAACTGATGACAAATGTAAGACTAAGCTGCAGTTCATTTCATTCATCTCATACCAAAAGAAATATGAACAGGGACGTTCAAAAAATAAATGCACAATAGACACTTTGTGTCACTAATGTGTCAATTTTTGGGGTGTACTTATTATTCCAAATAAAAAGAGAGAAGTTATGTTTAAAAACCAAACACCACATCAAAAGGACTTGCCTGTGAAAGTTAGATAATCAAAGAGGTGTTTTGTTAATATCAAAACTGCATTTAAAGGAACACGCTGACTTTTTGGGACTTTAGCTTATTCACCATATCAGCACAGTTAAATCCATACATACCATTTTTATCTCCATGCGTGCCATAACTCTGTCTGACGCACCCTACTAGCCCAAAATGTTGCCGCTATTTTGTCACTTATTGAGCAGTAGGCTAGATGGAGCCGTTTACCTCCAGTCTTTGTGCAAAGCTAGGCTAGCGGTGGCTGCGTCAGAGTTATGGCATGCACGGAGATGGGAATGGTATGGACTTATCTAACTCTGGGGGATACGGTGAATAAGCTAAAGTCCCAAAAAGTCGGCATGTTCCTTTAAGAAAAAATTGATACCACCAAGTTGATAATTTTAATGGGTACATGATCGGTCCAGATACTGTGCATATTGGTGCATATATGTATATATACACATTCCTGGGCAAAAAATAAATAAAATGGGCCCAGCCAAAAATGGCTACATTTTTGTGGTCTTTTAATGTTTTTGCTTTAGTTATTTATTTTGTCCTGCACCTGAGCCCTGTTTGGGTTTGAGGATGTGCACACCTTCTTTGTATTTTTGACTTTTAATGGTCTTAACCATTTTAATCACAAATCACTGGTCAGGAAATTAGCAAGAATTGCACGAATACTGTAAAGTAACTTGGCACAGCATAGCCTTCCCCAGCTGGTAGACAACTTTTTTTCAGGAAGAAGAGTGCTTTCGCTGATAGATTGCCTAATAGATTTATCATTTATGCCACGCAGCGATTTTCACTTGATTGCACCGCACGTTTCAGAAGATTATTATGATGGCAGCTGACTTTGATGGAGGAATTTGCAGCTTTACTCGCAAACTACAATTCATGTTCGTCATTAAGGTGAGAACCAAGACCGTTATAAACCTAATTATACTTGAATTAATTGAAAAGGGTATCCAAGTAGTAATAGTTTGGTGTTTTCTGTCGTAATGATGACAGTAGTGCACAGCTGTTCCATGCTCCGGCGCAGTTAGAGATCACACTACAAACCTGATTCCAAAAAAGTTGGTACACTGTACAAATTGTGAATAAAAACAGAATGCAATGATGTGGCAGTTTCAAATTTCAATATTTTATTCAGAATACAACATTGATGACATATCAAATGTTTAAACTGAGAAAATTTATAATTTTAAGGGAAAAATAAGTTGATTTTAAATTTCATGGCATCAACACATCTCAAAAAAGTTGGGACAAGGCCATGTTTCCCACTGTGTGGCTTCCCCTCTTCTTTTTATAACAGTCTGCAAACGTCTGGGGACTGAGGAGACAAGTTGCTCAAGTTTAGGAATAGGAATGTTGTCCCATTCTTGTCTAATACAGGCTTCTAGTTGCTCAACTGTCTTAGGTCTTCTTTGTGGCATCTTCCTCTTTACGATGCGCCAAATGTTTTCTATGGGTGAAAGATCTGGACTGCAGGCTGGCCATTTCAGTACCCGGATCCTCCTCCTACGCAGCCATGATGTTGTAATTAATGCAGTATGTGGTCTGGCATTGTCATGCTGGAAAATGCAAGGTCTTCCCTGAAAGAGACGACGTCTGGATGGGAGCATATGGTGTTCTAGAACTTGGATATACCTTTCAGCATTGATGGTGCCTTTCCAGATGTGTAAGCTGCCCATGCCACACGCACTCATGCAACCCCATACCATCAGAGATGCAGGCTTCTGAACTGAGCGCTGAGAACAACTTGGGTTGTCCTTGTCCTCTTTAGTCCGGATGACATGGCGTCCCAGTTTTCCAAAAAGAACTTTAAATTTTGATTCATCTGACCACAGAACAATTTTCCACTTTGCCTCAGTCCATTTTAAATGAGCCTTGGCCCAGAGAAAACGTCTGCGCTTCTGGATCATGTTTAGATATGGCTTCTTTTTTGACCTGTAGAGTTTAACCCGGCAACAGCGAATGGCACGGTGGATTGTGTTCACCAACAATGTTTTCTGGAAGTATTCCTGAGCCCATGTTGTGATTTCCGTTACAGTAGCATTCCTGTATGTGATGCAGTGCCGTCTAGGGGCCCGAAGATCATGGGCATCCAGTATGGTTTTCCGGCCTTGACCCTTACGCACAGAAATTGTTCCAGATTCTCTGAATCTTTGGATGATATTATGCACTGTAGATGATGATAACATCAAACTCTTTGCAATTCTTCTCTGAGAAACTCCTTTCTGATATTGCTCCACTATTTTTGGCCGCAGCATTGGGGGAATTGGTGATCCTCTGCTCATCTTGACTTCTGAGAGACACTGCCACTCTGAGAGGCTCTTTTTATACCCAACCATGTTGCCAATTGACCTAAGAAGTTGCAAATTGGTCCTCCAGCTGTTCCTTATATGTACATTGAACTTTTCCGGCCTCTTATTGCTACCTGTCCCAACTTTTTTGGAATGTGTAGCTCTCATGAAATCCAAAATGAGCCAATATTTGGCATGACATTTCAAAATGTCTCACTTTCAACATTTGATATGTTATCTATATTCTATTGTGAATAAAATATAAGTTTATGAGATTTGTAAATTATCGCATTCCTTTCCCAACATTTTTGGAATCGGGTTTGTACATGCGTAACCCGCCCAAGCCCAACCAAATCGCGTCTGACCCACCTCTTCCAAGCGGGCCAGGACCAGCTAAATTAACCCGGGCATGGTACGGAGCACTCACACTAGTCAACCGAACCAGACTTTGGGGGTCAAACACGTCTGGGCATGGTTCAGATTGCCCAGTGTGAGTACACCCTAATTTGTTTGAGTTGAATGTGAGACCAAATATTCACTATAGTGTCAGCTCTGGACTCTGACGCGGCCAAAAAATGGGCCTGATGGGCTTGTTCTCAAACCACTTCTCTTTGCAATTTTATCTTAAATTGGACGTAAAGTGTACACTAGAGGCTTAGTAAATACTAGCTAGTTTGTAACTTACTCTGTACTTTATTTGGTTGCACCATTTGTTCTTGAGGCAGAACGTAACTAGTAGGACATAAGCTCTCTATAAAGTAATGCATAGTCGCATATGACGTTTACTCTCGATGATTCAATAGAAGCTGTCAAATATGTAAGCAGAAGTTGTGTTTAAATGCCATGAATTTCAGTTTATCCTTAATTCTAACTTCTTTTGCCTTATGTAACTAACGGTAAAAATATGTTTCCATTAAATACAAGACCACTTAAAGGGATAGTTCACCCAAAAATGAAAATTACCCCATGATTTACTTGGCCTGCCATTCACTGCCATTATAATGCTTGGATTAGCCAGGACATTTTTGAATATAACTTTGATTGTAGCTATTCGTCTGAAAGAAGAATGTCATAATATACACCTAGGATGGCTTGAGGTAAATCGAGTGAGTAAATTGGGTATTTTTGTGTGAACTATCCCTTTAATCATGAATAACATAAGTGTTTTTATCTGTAGGCTAAATAACAGAATATCAGAAACTGTATTTGAAATTAAATTAATAGGGATCAATCAATAAATACTGACGCACAAAAAAAAACTGTAAGCAAGTGAAAATGTCACCATTATCATATATTTCTAAAGAATGGAAGTCTGTAAGGTAAAACAAGAGCTTTTTGATGCAATTCAGTCAGTCTGCTGTTTTATTGCAACCGTTACTCCTAATTGGAGGCTTCTGTAAATATTTACTTTATACGTAGATTTATGCTTCAACTAAGTTTAATGGTGCAATGTAAAAATATTTAGTTGTAACTTAGTGCATTTATGTCTATGGTAAGTTGCAACTTACGCACAGCTGGTGGAACCAGCCCCTGTACTCCAAAGCTTTAAATTACTTTTAACAGTGAAGTAGTTCACCAATACCAGCAGCTTAAAATGCTCCCCACACAACATCTTCCTCCATGCTTCACTGCAGTAGAGATGCATTTATTATTATATTTCTCACCAGATTTTTGAACACAACGCTCTGGAGCATCACCATGCAACTCGTGTTTTATTGTGATTCATCATTGCCAAAAATGCATTGTCTTTGATGTTTTTTTCTGAGACAGCAATGGCTTTTATGCAATGCATTTGCTTTAATTTGGTTAATTTCCTGACCAATATAATCTGTGGTTAAGACAATTAAGAGCTTAGTGTTTAGCCATTTTGGGCTTGGCCCATTTCTTTAGCCCAGGAGTGTATGTATATACAGTCAGGTAAAAAAGAAAGGACACTCTATTGAATTCTACGATTTTATGTATGAGGACATCATAAAAAAAAATCATCTGGTCCTTAGCAGGTTTTAAAATTAGGTAAATACATCCTCAGATGAACAACACATGACATATTACACCGTGTCATTATTTATTTAACTAAATGGAGAAAGCCATGGGTGACAAACTAAGTACAACCTTACTGCTTGCATAGAAATGAAGAGGGTAAGTAGCAGTCAAACACTGCTAATCAAATTCCTTTGATTAATGGATCATCAGCAAGTGTGATCACCTCTATAAAAGGAGGAAAGACATCAGCAATGATCTTAGAGAAGCAATTATTTCTGCTCATCAATCTAGGAAGGGTTACAAGGCCATTTCCAAACAATATGAAGTCCATCATTCTACAGTGAGGAAGATTATTCACAAGTGAAAAACATTCAAGACAGTTGCCAATCTTCCCAGGATTGGACGTTCCAACAGATTCACCCCAAGGTCAGACCGTGCAATGCTCAGAGAAACTGCAATAAACCCAAGAGATACACCTCAGACTCTACAGGCCTCAGTTAGCATGTTAAATGTTAAGGTTCATGACCGTATAATTAGAAAAAGACTGGACAAGTGTGGCTTGTTTGAAAGGGTTGCCAAGAGAAAGCTTCTTCTCTCTAAAGAGAACATGGCAGCAGGCTTATGTTTGCAAAATTGCATCTGAACAAACCACAAGACTTCTGGAGCAATGTCCTTTGCACAGTCAAAACCAAAGTGGAGATGTTTGGCCATAATGCACAGTGCCACGTTTGGCTATGACCAAACACAGCACAAACACCTCATACCAGCTGTCGAGTATGGTGGTGGAGGGGTGATGATTTTTGGTTTGTTTTGCAGCCATGGGACCTGGGCACCTTGCAGTTTTTTTTTTGTCAACCCTAAACGCCTCTTTATGCCAAAGTATTCTAGAGGCAAATGTGAAGCCATCTGTCAGACACCTAAATCTTGGCTGAATTTGGTCCATGCAACAGGACAATGATCCCAAGAACACTAGTAAATCTACACCAGAATGGCTGAAAAAGGTGTTGCACTGGCCTCAACTTGATTGAAATGCTATGCATTTCACATAAACCTCACTGTTGCACTGATGCACATAAACCTCAATGAATTGAAGCATCATTGTAAATAATAGTGGACCAAAATTCATTCACAAAGTCATACAAACCCGATTCCAAAAACGTTGGGACAATGTTGTGAATAAAAAAGGAATGCAATAATTTACAAATCTCATAAACTTATATTTTATTCACAATAGAATATAGATAACATATCAAATGTTGAAAGTCAGACATTTTGAAATGTCATGCCAAATATTTGCTCATTCGTAGAGCTACTCATTCCAAAAAAGTTGGGACAGGTTGCCATAAGAGGCCGGAAAAGTTAAATGTACATATAAGGAACAGCTGGAGGACCAATTTGCAACTTATTAGGTCAATTGGCAACATGATAGGGTATGAAAAGAGCCTCTCAGAGTGGCAGTGTCTCTCAGAAGTCAAGATGGGCACTGCATCACATACAGGAATGCTACTGTAATGGAAATCACAACATGGGCTCAGGAATATTTCCAGAAAACATTGTCGATGAACACAATCCACCGTGTCCATTCACCGTTGCCGACCAACACATCTCAAAAAAGTTGGGAAAAGGCCACATTTACCACTGTGTGGCATCCCCTCTTCTTTTGATAACAGTCTGCAAACGTCTGGGGACTGAGGAGACAAGTTGCTCAAGTTTAGGAATAGGAATGTTGTCCCATTCTTGTCTAATACAGGCTTCTAGTTGCTCAACTGTCTTAGGTCTTCTTTGTCACATCTTCCTCTTTATGATCCGCCAAATGTTTTCTCTGGGTGAAAGATCTGGACTGCAGGCTGGCCATTTCAGTACCCGGATCCTCCTCCTACGCAGCCATGATGTTGTAATTGATGCAGTATGTGGTCTGGCATTGTCATGCTGGAAAATGCAAGGTCTTCCCTGAAAGAGACGACGTCTGGATGGGACCATATGTTGTTCTAGAACTTGGATATACCTTTCAGCATTGATGGTGCCTTTCCAGATGTGTAAGCTGCCCATGCCACACGCACTCATGCAACCCCATACCATCAGAGATGCAGGCTTCTGAACTGAGCGCTGATAACAACTTGGGTTGTCCTTGTCCTCTTTAGACCGGATGACATGGCATCCCAGTTTTCCAAAAAGAACTTCAAATTTTGATTGGTCTGACCACAGAACAGTTTTCCACTTTGCCACAGTCCATTTTAAATGAGCCTTGGCCCAGAGAAAACGCCTGTGCTTCTGGATCATGTTTAGATATGGCTTCTTTTTTGACCTATAGAGTTTTAGCCGGCAATGGCGAATGGCACGGTGGATTGTGTTCACCGACAGTGTTTTCTGGAAGTATTCCTGAGCCCATGTTGTGATTTCCATTACAGTAGCATTCCTGTATGTGATGCAGTGCCGTCTAAGGGCCCGAAGATCACGGGCATCCAGTATGGTTTTCCGGCCTTGACCCTTACGCACAGAGATTGTTCCAGATTCTCTGAATCTTTGGATGATGTTATATACTGTAGATGATTATATACTTCAAACTCTTTGCAATTTTTCTCTGAGAAACTCCTTTCTGATATTGCTCCGCTATTTTTGGCCGCAGCATTGGGGGAATTGGTGATCCTCTGCCCATCTTGACTTCTGAGAGACACTGCCACTCTGAGAGGCTCTTTTTATACCCAATCATGTTGCCAATTGACCTAATAAGTTGCAAATTGGTCCTCCAGCTGTTCCTTATATGTACATTGAACTTTTCCGGCCTCTTATTGCTACCTGTCCCAACTTTTTTGGAATGTGTAGCTCTCATGAAATCCAAAATGAGCCAATATTTGGCATGACATTTCAAAATGTCTCACTTTCAACATTTGATATGTTATCTATATTCTATTGTGAATAAAATATAAGTTTATGAGATTTGTAAATTATTGCATTCCTTTTTTATTCACAATTTTTACAGTGTCCCAACTTTTTTTGAATCGGGTTTGTGGATAAAAACGATTATGATGTTAAGTAAATTAATAAATGAAGTAATTGTGCACTCGGAAGACAGAAACTTAATCATGCGCATGCAATGCATACATATTTTGCTAAGAGAAAACAAAAATTAATATGTTTAAACTATGCAATGAATTAAAATATGAGTCTCGGAATCTGTAATTGCTAGCTTGCAGATTTCTTGTAATAATAAATCATTTCATGTTCATTAAAGGTCCAACATCATAAATCATCATTAGTGCTATCAGTGCTGGAAAAATGCTCAGTGAAAACTGTCATCATCCATTACGTAGTTTAATTACTTCATGTGGGATGTCTGAAAGATACAAACACAGGCTGTAGTATGGTAGCAGTTGGGGTGAACAAGTGTGCACGTTACGCTCCGCAAGACCTGCAGCTTGTGTAGAAGTGTTGCTCACATTCTCCTTAGGGCCTTTTACCTTTTTTCTCTTCATCTATTCTGTGTTCGCTCTTTGTTGCACACTATTTTTACTTTGTGTTTCTTGCAATATCTGCAGATTCCAACATTCTGTCTTTATTAATCTTGCTGCAGATTCTGTGCTTACCTGTTAGTTTTATGTGTCTGGGTTGCATACATTGTTCTGTTCTCCTGTGACTGACTATTTTTAAAATGAATTTGGAATTTTGGACTTTTAGATTTGAAATTCTTCATGTTTGTGACATTGCAGCATAATTTTGCATGTGTGTTCCTGTTGATTTGATGTATCAAAACCGGAATTGCATTTAATACATTTGGATTATATTACTAAATGGGTTGGAATGAAACTGAGATTTAGCTTCACATTGTTATCATGATTCGTATGTTATCATTCAAGTTATTTCATTCCAAAAGTCTCCCAAATAATGATGATTATTACTAAATATAATGGCATGTCTCTCTCTCTCTCTCTCTCTCTCTCTCTCTCTCTCTCTCTCTCTCTATATATATATATATATATATATATATATATATATATATATATATATATATATATATATATATATATACACACTCACCTCACCTAAAGGATTATTAGGAACACCTGTTCAATTTCTCATTAATGCAATTATCTAATCAACCAATCACATGGCAGTTGCTTCAATGCATTTAGGGTGTGGTCCTGGTCAAGACAATCTCCTGAACTCCAAACTGAATGTCAGAATGGGAAAGAAAGGTGATTTAAGCAATTTTGAGCGTGGCATGGTTGTTGGTGCCAGACAGGCCGGTCTGAGTATTTCACAATCTGCTCAGTTACTGGGATTTTCACGCACAACCATTTCTAGGGTTTACAAAGAATGGTGTGAAAAGGGAAAAACATCCAGTATGCGGCAGTCCTGTGGGCGAAAATGCCTTGTTGATGCTAGAGATCAGAGGAGAATGGTCCGACTGATTCAAGCTGATAGAAGAGCAACTTTGACTGAAATAACCACTCGTTACAACCGAGGTATGCAACAAAGCATTTGTGAAGCCACAACACGCACAACCTTGAGGCGGATGGGCTACAACAGCAGTAGACCCCACCGGGTACCACTCATCTCCACTACAAATAGGAAAAAGAGGCTACAATTTGCATGAGCTCACCAAAATTGGACAGTTGAAGACTGCAAAACTGTTACCTGGTCTGATGAGTCTCGATTTCTGTTGAGACATTCAGATGGTAGAGTCAGAATTTGGCGTAAACAGAATGAGAACATGGATCCATCATGCCTTGTTACCACTGTGCAGGCTGCTGGTGGTGGTGTAATGGTGTGGGGGATGTTTTCTTGGCACACTTTAGGCCCCTTAGTGCCAATTGGGCATTGTTTAAATGCCACGGCCTACCTGAGCATTGTTTCTGACCATGTCCATCCCTTTATGACCACTATGTACCCATTCTCTGATGGCTACTTCCAGCAGGATAATGCACCATGTCACAAAGCTCAAATCATTTCAAATTGGTTTCTTGAACATGACAATGAGTTCACTGTACTAAAATGGCCCCCACAGTCACCAGATCTCAACCCAATAGAGCATCTTTGGGATGTGGTGGAACGGGAGCTTCGTGCCCTGGATGTGCATCCCACAAATCTCCATCAACTGCAAGATGCTATCCTATCAATATGGGCCAACATTTCTAAAGAATGCTTTCAGCACCTTGTTGAATCAATGCCACGTAGAATTAAGGCAGTTCTGAAGGCGAAAGGGGGTCAAACACAGTATTAGTATGGTGTTCCTAATAATCCTTTAGGTGAGTGTATATACATACTGTGATATTGTAAAAGAGTGATGTACTGTAAAGACATGTTGTTTGCTAAATGTAATTATTGATTGAATTTTAATTATTATTTTACTGAAGCCAACGCAAAATCAAAATATTAATATCATCTGTAAAATTTTTCTTTGTTTTAAATGTATCATTTTGCCCAACACATTAGAGTTATGTTAGATTGATAGGACAATATATGTTGTTCCAGAGCAGATTTAGCTGCAGTTTAAACACTTTTCATGGACCCCCTTTAAAAATCCTGCCATACTGAAAGTCAATATGAGTAAAATCTACAATGCATAATATGGTATGCCAGTAAATCTGAAGTCTTACTATAGCAATTATTGATCCTAATTGCATTTCCCACATTATAGTCCAACCATATTGTGTTGGGCTATTATTGCTTTTATAGGCATCATCAGTTGTAATGGTAAGTCTAAGCCTTGACCAAATCTAAACTTATTTAATGTGATTTAAATTTGTGGTTCATATAACAAATAATACTTTCTGTTAGATAATGGCAATAATAACTCTCAATCCATACACTTGGAACATTAGTGCATTAATTACAGATATATATACATTTGACATGTTCAAGACTCTCCTTTTTGGAAAGCCCACCACTAAAAAAGAAACATGAACGGGATGATTCATATTATTCACAATGTTTTAAGTTTTGCCCAATCATGTCGCCACAGGGTGCTCTTCCTGTAAATGTTACGAGTTTTTACAACATTTGGACGCCCTCCAATTTAGCCCTGGCATCCACTAAGTGCACCTGAAATGTTGTTCTTTGTCTGAATGATAAATATTGAAAGAACACACGAGTCATCTATCTCTGGGTGTAGTCATGGATAATACCACAGCAGGGCTCTGGCGTGTTGTGACCCCGAAATGTCTTAAAAAACCAACTTCATTTACATGACACAGCAGTTTCCCAGGTGAGTGAAATACCACGCATCGCACAGTCTTTGTTTGTGTTTCTATTCAAATTTATCCCACCATTCCATTACAGATACCCTAAATATAATACGTCGATCAAAATGACCTTTTACATATGTATAAGCATTTTCCTCTGTTACCTTATGTTCTCTGAAACAATCACAGTAAGCTTTAGGGGGATTTGTGAATGTGTTTGTAGAATCTATTACTGACAGATGCTGAAAAAAAATGTAATTCCATTGTGCCCCAAAAAGCTGATGGACCTAGAGGCATGTTAAACACCAGCTCTGTGGAAGTGTCCTGAATTATATTGAATAGACGCTCTTAAAAATAAAGGATATTTTTTGGCATTTCTGGTTCCATTAAGAACCTTTAACATCCATGGAACCTTTCCATTCCACAAAAGGTTCATACAGGGATAATTTCCTCCAAAGTTCTCTCAAATGTATGAACAAATGTTCTTAACAGTTATCTTGTGCCATATTCACAAAACATCTTAAGGTTAATAGTAGCTCCTTACTTGCAGAATTAGAAGGAACTCTTAAAACTAATGGTCCTAATTTTAGAACTCCTGTGTTATTGCTCTAAGAGTATTTCACAAAGCATTGTAGTGCTAAAACCAGCTCCTAAATCTGTGAAAAGTTAGAGGTAGTCAAAGGGACTCCTAAGACAAAATCATAAACAATCCTAAAATGGCTGTTGCTGGCAATCCACCCAAAGACACGGTACACACCATTGAGGCAATAGGCGATAGAGCCTTGCGCAGAGCCTTCTCCCCTTATAAATGCAATAAATATTTAGATTTATAGATTTTAATCTGTGATGACATAACATAAAGGTCCATTTATGTATGGGCAAATGCATTGAATTATGGAGAATAAAACATTGCAGTCAAGTTGAAAATAATGTCCCATCGTCTGCGCTGATAGCCTTGTGGGCAGCTTGGATAACCTGAGTTCGAGTTCCGGCGCATGGATTTTTTCCTCATATATATACATATATATACAGCCGACTCACCTAGTTTCCTTGACAGTTTTCTGCATCTGCATACACCAATCAGGCATAACATTATGACCGTGAAGTTAATAACATTGATTATCTCTTCATCACGGCACCTGTTAGTGGGTGGGATATATTAGGCTGCAAGTGAACATTTTGTCCTCAAAGTTGACACGTTAGAAGCAGGAAAAATGGGCAAGCATAAGGATTTGAGCAAGTTTGACAAGGGCCAAATTTTGATGGCTGGACGATGCAGCTCCTATGGGGTGTTCCCAGTCTGCAGTGGTCAGTATCTATCAAAAGTGGTCAAAGGAAGGAACAGTGGTGAACCGGCGACAGGGTCATGGGAGGCCAAGGCTCACTCGTGCACATGGGGAGCGAAGGCTGGCCCGTGTGGTCCAATCAAACAGATGAGCTACTGTAGCTCAAATTACTCAAGAAGTTAATGCTGGTTCAGGTGTCAGAATACACAGTGCATCGCAGTTTGTTGCGCATGGGGCTGCATAGCCGCAGGCCAGTCAGGGTGCCCATGCTGACCCCTGTCCACTGCCGAAAGCGCCAACAGTGGGGATGTGAGCATCAGAACTTGACCACGGAGTGATGAAAGAAGGTGGCCTGATCTGAATCCCATGTTCTTTTACATCAAAAAATGTTTTGTGAATACGGCCCCTGGTCAAAACATTAGCAAAACAACATTATTTATACATTGATCTTGTAACATTTTTAAATATTACTACTCGTTTCAGAATGTTTAGAGAAAAAGTAATGTTCCCATAATGCTAAATGGAATGTTTCCTTAACATTTGCATAACCATGAAAAAACTTTTAAAAGCATTTAAAAAATACTGGACGTTTTGAATGTCTAAAGAACATTCAGAAATAATGTATTAATAACTTATAGGGAATGTTAGCAAAACATTCTTAGAACATATAATATGTTCATAAATCAGTTATTTTAAGAACCTTTTGAGAAACCAAAAATTGTAGTAGTACAGGACACTGTCAGAGTACCAATATACTGGAAGTGAATACATTCTGACATGGATTTAATGCTGCACTATAATACTTAATATAATAATTGGTGTAGTCGGTCAAATGACTCCTATGAGTCGGTTCTTTTCGTGAACGATTTCAAAATTGAAATGTTAAAGTGTTTGCTATACAGGGACAATATAGAGACTGTAAATTCAACATTCAGTTGATGAATTAGTTTAGAATTTTTTTCCAAATCCCTGTGCATTGTGTTGATGGTAAAGTGTTGTTTACTCTTGAAAGTTTAGTCAGGATAAAGAACATGAAATAACAAGGAATATTAACAAAATATGAAGCAATTATCGGGCAGCATTTGTGGACATAATGGACATTTTGGACCACTCACACAAACAGAACAATGCTTTGAAAGTGCCACAATGTTTGCAGCATCATCATCATCACACACACACACACACACACGTTTGTTTTTGTGAATTGTGGGGACATTCCATAGACGTAATTGTTTTTATACCGTACAAACCGTATTGTCTATCCCCCTACACTACCCCTACCCCTAAACCTACCCATCACAGGAAACTGCACATTTTTACTTTCTCCCAAAAAAACTCATTCTGTATGATTTATAAGCCTTTTGAAAAATGGGGACATGGGTAATGTCCTCATAAATCACCCTCTCCTTGTAATACCCATGTCATACCCATGTCATTATACACATTTGTGTCCTGATACGTCACAAACACACACACACACACACACACACACACACACACACACACACACACACACACACACACACACACACACACACACACACACACACACACACACACATCATAAGTGCCCATTTTTTCAGTGGTGTTTCAGTTGTGTACTTTACCACATACCTAGTTTGCATGTGGAGAAAAAATGGTCCAGATTACAATCTCCTCATCAGGAAGCGATAAAGGTACAATCTCAATAGACGCACCTTGTTCTCCCAGAGAAGTAGACAGTAACAGAAACATCCACATTCTCAATTTCTAGTCAAAAAAGTAGACATTAACAGAAACACCTGTAACAAGATTAGACCTTCTCGAAAAGACCTTCCCTCCAAGGTTCCTTCAGCTGCGTGTTCCAGACTGTTAAGGACTTTCTGCACTAGCGGTCAGTGCCTGACCCTTACAGCTCCTTCAGCTACGTGATTCACACTGTAAAGGCTCTCTTAATGCTCCAGGAGTTCCGAATTTTCCAGCATGTCATGTTCAAGGTTGCTTAAATGGAGTCCAGCTCCTTAACCACTGCAGTGTGTCCCAGCATGACCTGTGGAGGACATCACTTCTTTCGTTTGGAATGTAAATATCACTCATTGAACCTCTTTCCAGACACCTTGACGTTAATCAATGTTGTCAGTACATGGTTATCTATTATGCTTTTATATTTATATATATATTTTTTTATTTAGAAACATGGTTCTTTATCTTATTGCATAAGATAATGCTGCTATACATCGTTACATCCAACTCGAAACAGTTTCATTATCTGTATAGTTTATATTTGTACCTTTTAGTAATTGTATCATTTAACGAAACTCATTTAATTAAATTTGTCTTTTTTTTTGTTGTTGATACAATCAGATGCTTTTAAATTAACTAGAATATATAAAAATATTTAAAAAATCAGATAAATCTGTTGACAAACTCCTCCAATTTACATAATTTGAGATTATTAAATAACCCTCTTAGATCATTCCCATAGTATTAATGTGAAATTCCTTATCTGGAGCTAAGCAAAGGAGAGGGGCCTCATTTGACTCTCAAGCTGCCTTTGCACTGCCTGTGTCTAATTTTGAAGGCAGCATTTGTCGACTACATTGGAGCTGTCTCATTTCAGAAGAGCTATCAATATATTCCAAATTAAGATTTTTTTTCCGCTTTTCTGAAATGAGACACTCTTGATGATGTATGTGGCTTGGCTGACATGCGGACGCTGGCAGGCACAGCCTTGTAAATAAGACACAGCTACTCTAATAACAGACCGGAAGTCATCCATTCCCAATGGAGAGTAGTACGAGTGCTGCGTGAAGTAACATATGCAATTTTTTTCTGAGACATTTTGAGCTTTAGTTGTAACGGCTCACTTGGATCACATGAGGCACCTCAGCCTATTATGTAATGGCAGTGACATCAGTGCCCACCGTTCAAAGTTTTATGACAGTCAGTTACAGTTTACGTTAATCAGTTTCTTGAGAATTAGCACGTTGGTCCTGTAAATAAATATTTTATGTTTGGTGTTATATCGCTAGTAAAAACAGTGAGGCTGCATTGTTTGTGGAATGTGCTTTCCTGTGAAAAAAAAAAAATATTATCTCTATTAGCTGCATAATATCAGCGTCATATGCATACATGCAGTTATAATAGTCATTACAGTAAGTCTTATAACTGGTAAAACCTGAAAGCCAAAGAAAAAAACATTGGTATATTTTACAACCTTTTTTCTTTTTTTTTTTTTTTGGACAATATATCATACCAATCAATATTACTATTAAATACTATGGTAATGCTATAAATTAGTTTTACCTGTCGCAACATTCCCTTCTCTACCTTTTCTTATAAAATAACCTTTTTATCATAGTATCATTAGTGGACAGGCAGTTGATTCAATAAATGATGAGCTATTTACTCACAAAAATTGTTTATTCAGTGTAGTGAAGCCTCTTCTCCATCGACATCCATTAAAAAAAAGGCCTCTGGTCTCCATCCCTGCGTACTGACAAAGCCACAGCATTAGCATTAGCCGTTACTCTTTTTTTGGCTAAAGGTCGCAGGCTTGCCTTTTAGTGGCTTTGCCTGTAGTTTTCAAAAAGACCTGAAGGACTTGATTAGCTGGATCGGGGGTGTTTAATTAGGGTTCAAGCTAAACTCTACAGGGCTGTGGCCCTCAAGGAGCTGAGTTATGCACCTCTGATATACACATGCATATATAATATGAATATATTTATGAATACATACATATTTACTTTTACTGACATCTGTAACCCATTCATATTTCATGTTAATATAAACCAGACACCTGGAAACGGACCCATGCACTCTCCCAATTACTTTTCTACAAAATCATGTTATTATAATTTATTACATTGTTGTCTTTATCAATATTTATATTATTACAATTATTAATGTTAATACTACTTCATCATCCCTCTTATTATCACGGCTGGAAATGATGGTAGAAGCAGTAGTATTATCATTGTTATTATTATTATTGACATAATAATGGAACTACTCTTATATACCCTTATGTATAGTTTTATTACATGATTTTGGACCACTGTTATTATATTATCATAGAATATGACTTGTTAATATAAAAAATGGATAGTTTATGAATATGTACAGCAGATGTAAATCAGAACAGGTCAAGGTAATGTTTTCCCAACCGGACATGTGAGAATGTAAAAGAAATATGAAAACTGACTTGCAGAATAATTGTAGGTTTCAGACGGGATGGAGCAAGTATCTCAGAAACCAGTAATCTCCCGGGATTTACACAACACAATAGTGTGAGAAAAACATCCAGTGAGCGGCAGTTCTGTGGGTGAAAACACCTTGTTAATGAGAAAGGTCAGAGAAGAATGGCCAGACCTGTTCAAAACTGACAGTTTATGACAATAACACCTTGTTTACACCTAGAAGATCCATTTCAGGTGATCTGATCCCAAGTGGACAGGCTAAATGCAGGTGTAAACAAAGTCAAATGGTATGATTCAGTCACTTAAATCGCATTGACGTACCTTTGACCACTTTGCATCTGTAGCGTAAACGCTAATCCATCCCGATGTGTTCTGACCAACAATGATGGATAGCATATGTCAATAAACCAGCTAAAACAGTTGTTGAAAAATGGATATGCACAACCCTGAAAGAAAAAAATATTGCCTGTTCTGATGAATCTCATTTCTGCTGGATCATACATATGGATGGGTATGAAGTTGGTGTAAATAACAAATCCATAGGTCCATCCAGCCTTCTATTATCAGTTCAGGCTGGTGGATAATGCACCATGTGAAAAACCATCACATCCCAAGCTGGTTCCAAGAAGATGAAAATGCATTCATTGTACTTCAGCAGCCTCCACAGTCACCAGATATCAATCCAGTAAGAGCATTTTTTTTTTTAGATGCAGTGGACAGGCAGATTTGCAGCAGTATTGTGTGATGCTATCATGTTAGTAGACCTGGCCTTTATATTTCAAGCAAATTCAGGCTGTTCAGAGAGCAACCCTAATAAAGCGGCCATTCAGGATATTTATTCTAACATAATCTTTTTTTGTTTTGAATATTGATGTCTGTGCCTGATTTATTAGCATATTATTAATAATCTACCCTACCGTTCAAAAGAAAGTTATTAAATGGATCAAAAGTGACTTTTACATTGTTATAAAAGACTTCTGTATTGATTAAATGCTGTTCTTTAGAACTTTTAAAAAAGTATCACTGTTTCCACAGAAATATTAATGAGCAACATTGTTTTCAACATTGAGAGCACCAAATCAGCTTATTAGAATGATTTCTTAAGGAGCATGTGACTGTCACGGTTAGCTGTAGTAGAATATCGAACAAGAACGATATGTAATGCAGAAGGATGATGACTATATTTGGTAACACTTTAGAATAATGGTCTATCATGAAATGTTTTATTAACAAAGTTCGGGAGGAACATCAGTAATCAACATGTCAAGATTCAAGATTCAAGAGTTTTATTTGTCACATACACAGTTATATACAGAATATACAACCGGCAGTGAAATGTAAACAGGTCCGCTCCATGGACAGTGCAAATTCACAGTTAAAAACACAAGAGGGAAATTATAATAGAAATAGAATAAAAAAGTACTATATATACATCTGTAGAATTATAAATAAATCAAGTAGAAAAAAAAAAAAAAAAGAAGTGGAATAAAATAAGTGAAATAAAAACTGTGCAGTGAGTAAACTGTAGACTTATAAATATGTGGTTAACAGAAATGTACAAAGTATAATGTGCAGGTTTATAACAGGTAGTTACACAGTAACAACGAGAACAGAAAGTGCAATGCAATGTCCGTATGTCGACGGTCACGTGATGCTAAGTGACTGAGTTCAGGAGTCTGATGGCCTGGGGGAAGAAGCTCCTCCTGAGTCTCTCAGTTTTGGCCATCAGGCTTGGGAAGCGCTTACCAGATAGCAGCAGCGTGAAATGAGGGTTTGCAGGGTGATTAGAGTCCTTGATGATTTTAGTAGCTCTGCCTTTGCAGCGTTTGGTGTAGACGTCCTGCAGAGACGGGAGAGCTGACCCTGAGATACGCTCGGATAAGCGCATGACTCTTTGCAGGGCTTTGCAGTCATGACTGGTGCTGTTCCCATACCACGCTGTGATGCACTGAGTTAATACACTTTCTATCGCCCCTAAATAGAAAGTTTTCAGGATAGCTGGTGAAACCCTGAATTTCCTCAGCTGGCGCAGGTGGTACAGTCTTTGCCTGGCTTTTTTCACCTGTGTCTACCCATTCAGCGCAAGTGGAGGATTATATAAATACCCAGTCAACTCACCAGTGTTCCTCAACAGTTTTTCAGCATCCCTCCACCACCCCGTCTTCCTCACACTCACTTGGTTACTTTCCCAACCAGAGATACGGGGGGAGTACTCGGGGTTCGGGCCAAATACAAGAGCTCGGAGCCCTCTCCTCGGACAGCATGCCAAATACGCATATTATTACGCATACTATTACGCATTCTATTATTCTATCTAATTATTTGTAAATGTGAACTTGTGAATAGGTAACTATGCTGGATGTAATGCAGGACAAATGAGTAGTATTACATTAACACTTGAACTACTACTATTAATTAATATGGAAACAAGATTAACTCATTGGTAAGTAATATCAAATTTAGGTCTGAGGAAGTTCCTTATTAGGTAATCAATAATTACTGAATGAGATTGGCATCATTATGAACTAATAACTATGACAAATTATAAAGAATTAACATGCCTGAGATGTGAGCAGTTGCCTTTACTCTCAATGTTGTTATAAAACGCATCAATTATTACTTGTTAAAAAGTACTACCTAGTCCATTTTCAAGAACTACTAGTGGTCTGGATCACTAATTAGTGATGCATTTTATGACTATTTTCAAAGTAAAAAGATGAAAAGACACATGATACTGTTGTGAATAGTAATTAATTGTTTATAATTTGTCTTTGTTAGTTATTAATGCTAATCTCATTTAGTAATTATTGAATGCTAATCTCATTCAGTAATTGTTGTGTTTAATGTGGCTTAAGAAAGTAGTATTAAAAGACCAAACTTGGTAAACACCAAACTAACAAAGCAGGCTACAGAAAAACAGATGAGTCCAAAATATGAACACAACACGTTTAATTACGTTAAGTGTTCTCCTCCCATAAGACCAAGAAAACGCTTATAATGAGGCTTAATGGACCAACAGTTATAAAAAAAAGAAAAAACGTTATAGCCTACATTATAAATAAAACACAGGCAGATTTAGTGATTTGCAAAAAACTCCTCACACTTAGAGTGTCATAAACACAGAGGCAGAACTTTTCCAACAAGCTCTCTCACCCTGAACACAAATTTGTGTTCTTTCATCATATTCTGGGCTCATCTGCTTTTCTGCACATAGCTTTGCTTTATTAATAATTTTGTTTACTGAGTTTGGTCTTTTAATATGACTTTCTTAGTACATTAAGCCAGTTAAGTGTTTTAGAATGTCCCCATCAGGGGGAAACAGACGATTCGTCACGTGGGTGTAATGTTAGCTATGTCAGAATTTAGTCGGCAAATGCATTTCCATTTCCCATTAATTAACATAACTCTTTTTCGCACTAGTCAAAAAACAAAACGAGCGTAAGAACGTTTTTTTTTGCGAATTTAGGGATTATTTTGCTAAATTTGGCGTTTCCATCACTCATTTCTGATGCGATTCTTCAAAATGCCACTAAAAACAGGGTGATGGAAACATAGCTAGTGACACTGAAGTAATGGCTCATAAAAATTCAACTTTGCCACACTAAGTGAAAATAGAATATTTTCTTTGTAATTGTAAATAGTAGTTAGATGCTATTTATACTTATAAATAGAGGCAGACACTATTTGCACATCAGTGTTGTTGTACATTACACTGTATGCAGTAAATTATTATATTTATTAAAATTATTAAGGACACCGGACACCGGGTCGTGTCATGTTGGCCTCCTCAGACCAGGACCTTCAGCGTGCACTGGGGCGGTTTGCAGCCGAGTGTGAAGTGGCCGGGATGAGAATCAGCACCTCCAAATCCGAGGCCATGGTTCTCAGTCAGTTCTCAAGGGTGGCTTGCCCACTTTAGGTTGGTGGAGAGTTTCTGCCTCAGGTGGAGGAGTTCAGGTATCTTGAGGTCTTGTTCATGAGTGAGGGAAGGATGGAACGGGAGATTGACAGACGGATCGGTGCAGCTTCTGCAGTAATGCGGTCGATGTACCGGTCTGTCGTGGTGAAGAAGGAGCTGAGCTATAAGGCAAAGCTCTCGATTTACCGGTCAATCTACGTTCCTACTCTCACCTATGGTCATGAGCTGTGGGTCATGATCGAAAGGACAAGATCCTGGATACAGGCGGCCGAAATGAGCTTTCTCCGCAGGGTTGCTGGGCGCTCCCTTAGAGATAGGGTGAGAAGCTCAGTTACTCGGGAGGAGCTCAGAGTAGAGCCGTTGCTCCTCCACATCGAGAGGAGCCAGTTGAGGTGGCTCGGGCATCTATTTCGGATGCCTCCTGAACGCCTTCCCGGGGAGGTGTTCCGGGCATGTCCCACCGGGAGGAGACCCTGGGGAAGACCTAGGACACGCTGGAGGGATTATGTCTCCCGGCTGGCCTGGGAACGCCTCTGGGTTCCCCCGGAAGAGCTGGAGGAAGTGGCTAGGGAGAGGGAAGTCTGGGCGTCTCTGCTTAGACTGTTGCCCCCGCGACCCGGCCCCGGATAAGCGGAAGATAATCATCATATTTATTAAATTGCTTGTTGTTATTTGGATTATTAATGAATGTTCACCTTTTGATTATTATTGTTGCCTCCAGTGTGTCTGATTTTTAATTTCCAACTTAATTTGAGTTTATTTTAAGCCAGCCATATAGTAATTTTAAACAATAGTTGGTTAAATAAAACTGCCCAGCACGTTGGGCAAAAATGTAACAACTGCTGGGCTAAAACAACCCAATCATTGGGTTTGTCCAACTTGGGTTGTTTTTAACCCAGCATTTTTTAGAGTGTATATTATTAAACACACGTTAGACACCTTTTTCCACTTTCAGAATGTTTTCTTTAATTTTTTTTTTTTTAAATAAATGGCTTTCCGATATGGTATGTGATTGGAAAAGGGAGTAGAGCGAATTTGGTAAAAGGCGGATACGAACACGGGTCGATTTGCATCAAACTTTCTGCCATGCACTTTACCCCTACCCTATTACTAGTGATGATAATGTAGTGTCTTCTGTAATTTTGTCTGGCCCAACCATACACCAGTGGGTAGTTGGGGGAATGGGGTGGGGAGGAAATCGCGCTTGGGCATGGGACAGGACAACCATGCCTAGTGTGAGTACACCCTTGGTGTAAATAGTCTGTTTAAGGAAATATTAAAAAAAGAAGATGGTTGTTTTAAATTGTAATAATATTTCACAACATTACTGTTCTTACTGTATTTTTTTTATTAAATAAATGCAGTAGTATACAACGCTCATCTGTCTTTTAAGAAAATCTTTACAGACAATGAATAAAACATATTAGAGTTCCCTTGCGATACTACACGATTACTGCGTTGTATGTCTTATTAATATAAATAAGACAAAACGCATAAGGAGAAAACTCCTTTTTCTCCGATTCTGAAGCCTTTATACAATCACGCAGTGAATACTGCATGTCGATTGGTTCAAAAAGTTAAAGAAATTGAAGCAATGACGGTGCGGAACACACGAACCAATGGTGAGCAATCCCGTTCGAGCCCGCCAAAATGGGCAGAGACTCGTGCTATAAAAGCGGCCGTTTTACCATGGCAAATCGATTAATTGTCCTTCAGCGACGCAGATAACTTCTCTTTGTTGGAACTCGGATTGAAGCTGCCTTCACCTTCACTCGCCCGTGCAGCCATCACTTTTCGAGCAGCCACAGCACTTTCAGCTCGCAGCTCAGACTGCCGCTCACGTGCAGTGTTCGCTCTACAGCAGCCAGATCAGATCGCCGCTCTTAAGCAGCCCTGTTCTCGCGCTGCTGTGTTACAGCCGGATCAGTGCTTCGCCCATGAGCCGACTGCAGCCGAGCGAGTGCACTTCGGTGTATACTTTTATAAGAGCTTTAAGAGAAAAGAGCAAATTTTCTGCGACGTTGTTGCATGTGACAATTGTGGCATGTGCAGAGCCCCTCTGCACGTTGATGATGGGCACAGCGAGTCTGTGCAATGTCTGGGTGAGTCCCACGCAGAAGCCGCGCTCGCTGATTCGACCTGCTTCCACTGCGAGAGTATGAGTCTCTGCAGTCGCGACAGCATTGTTTTTAGAATGCGACTCTGTCCCTTGCGCCCTCTCATTTTCTTCCTCCCGGGAACCCTTTTGCTTTTGGCAAATCGGATCATGCCGCCATTTTCCTCACACCAGACAGACAGACAAAGGCTCGTTCAGGAACCCCCGGTGAGGCGGGAAGTTAAACGCTGGTCACCCCATTCAGAGACCGCACTACAGGCAGCTCTTGATGACGTCGACTGGGACATGTTCCGGGCGAGTTCATCTGACGTCAGCAAGTTCACGGATGTGGCGCTTTGCTTCATCAACACGTTTACAGAGCAAGCCACACAAACAATAACAATAACGTCTTTCTCAAATCAGAAACCGTGGGTGGACAATTCAATACACGCTGCAGTGAACACACGCACTGCCGCATACAACGCCGGTCTCCTATCGGGGAATATGACTGACTACAAATAATCCTGCTATGCTCTCCGACGTGCAGTTAAAGCCGCAAAGCTCCGTTATAAGGACCGAGTGGAGTCTCATTTCCAACTCAACGACTCCCGGCACATGTGGCAGGGACTGAGGTCCATCTGTCCTTTTGGATCTAAATCCTCTGCAGAGGTGAGAGCTGATCCGTTGCTTGTGAACGAGTTAAACTCTTTCTATGCTCGCTTTGATTGTAATCGCAGCAGCGTGACTCCGCCAAGTGACGCGTCAGAGGGAATCACTCAGAGCAGCAACAACCACGTGATCTCTGTCTTGGAGGATGAAGTTCGGAGGGCATTCAAGCGTGTGGATGTCAGGAAAGCTCCCGGGCCGGATGGTATTTCAGGTCGTGTTCTGCGGTCCTGTGCTGATCAGCTCGCCAGGTTGTTTACATCCATCTTTAATGAGTCCCTCGCTACATCTGTGGTCCCCACCTCCTTCAAAAAATCCACTATCATCCCTGTCCCTAAGAACAGTAAACCCTCTTGCCTAAATGACTATCGTCCAGTGGCTCTTACATCTATAGTCATGAAGGTCTTTGAGAGACTCATTAAAAACACCATTTGCTCCTTCATTCCTGACACTTTGGACCCTTTTCAGTTTGCCTATCGTCCCAATAGATCGACTGAAGATGCCATCTCTCATGTCCTCCACTCCTCCTTCACTCACATCGACAGCAAAAGTGGGAACTACATAAGGCTGCTATTTATTGACTATAGCTCAGCCTTTAACACCATAGTTCCCATCAAGCTAACCTCCAAACTCCTGGATCTCGGCCTGAATCCTTCTCTCTGCCACTGGATTGAGGACTTCCTCACTGGCAGGCCTCAGGTGGTGAGAATAGGCCAGTTCACCTCCACCTCCATCACTGTGTGGGAGCTCCATAGGGCTGTTCTGAAACCTAGACATGGTTACGTTACAGAAATCTATCTACCCACTTTAGGGCGCAGATGGTAGTTCTCTCCGCCCTTCCTCCTTCTCAGGATGAACAGGAGTTGAACCTTCTCTGCCCTGTCAGAGCCCTGAGGACGTACATTGATCTCTTTTCGACAGGCGGAGCAGCTCTTTGTTTGCTTTGGTGGCCACACGAAAGGTCTTCCGGTCACAAAGCCTAGACTATCTAGATGGATAGTAGATGCCATAGCTCTTGCATACTCCTCTTTGGGCCTTCAATGTCCCTTGGGAGTCAGAGCACACTCCATGAGAGGCATGGCCTCCTCGTGGGTGTGGTCATCCAGCGTTTCCATTGATGACATCTGTGCAGCGGCCGGCTGGGCCTCACCGTCCATATTTGTTAGATTTTATAATCTAGAGCTTCAATCGCAGGTCCTTTCTACATGAACTGTTGTACTCACATTTTTAGAGGTCCTAGTAATGGGGTCATGGTGAATGACTTATACTTAGTGTCTTGGAGCCCTTGGTTTAGTGCTTCTCGCTGTATTTAGTCGTCATCTTACCTAGCATGGCGTGATTGTATTGTCCCCATATGCGTCTTATTTAAATTAATAATGACACAGTACTCGTGCAGTATTACAAGGGAATGTACTCGGTTACTAACGTGTAAGGGTGGATCGCCTACAGTGGTTCTGACTGCAGGGTTGCCGAACGACTAAAGAAACGTTATCAGCAAGATGATAGAAAACTTACATTTCTCTTCTTTACCACCCACTGCAGCTTATACCAACGACGGAAATAAGCGCAGTTACAATAGCTAAACGTGGGAGAGCATTGCTATAATGTGACTATATTGTATTGCAATAGGTAACACTTCAAAGTCAATACCAAATCAAAACTAGTTAGCACATCATTTGTAATTGAAAGAATTTAATGACAAAATCTAGTTATGGTTACACTTAAAATAGTTACAAAATAAATGTATGAGATGATGAAAACTTATACCATTAATCGTACCCAGCATGAATGTTACCTGAGGGATAGAGAGAGAGACAAAGAAGAGAGCAAAGAAGAGAAGAGCCCAAGAGAAGGCCCCCAAGAAGAGAGAGTCAGAGAATAAAAGAGCGTGAGAGCAACAGTTACAATCTTCTTTTATCTATTCCTTGACCATGTGACTGAAACCCTAATGTGAGACATTCAAACGGACCAATCAGACCAAACTTCCCCCACGGTGCTACAGGTGTGACATTTGGCCTACAGGCCTTCAGCATTTCTTTGTCTTTAGGAATTCCAAATGGCCCTTCTGGTGAGAAAGATGGGGGTTGAAAACAGTAAAGCAAATGTCTTTGTTCATTTTCAAAAATCAAATATCTTTGATTATTTTCAATTCTTTCAAACGTAACCTCAGTTCCCTTAGATATGTAACGAGTACTGTGTAATTTGCCATGCTATGCGCAATAACGACGCCTCTTGTGTTGCTTCAGTCAAAACCAATCGATTTGCCATGGTGAAACGGCCCATTTCGGGCTCGAGCTGGCTCACCATTGGCTCACACGTTCCGTGCCATCATTGGTTAAATTTCTTTAACTTTTTGAACCAATCGACGTGCAGTATTCACTGCGTGATTGTATAAAGGCTTCAGAATCGGAGAAAAAGGAGTTTTCCCCTTATGCGTCTTGTCTTATTTATATTAATAAAACGAAAGACGCAGTACTTGTGTAGTATCTAAGGGAACCGAGGTTACGTTAGTAACCGAGTACGATTCTTTACACTAGCATGCTGTATTTAAAATGTATTCATTCACTTCTACACTCCCTCTTTTCATCTCCAAGGTTATCAAATGAAAACCTCTCTGAAAATTAAACACACACACAAACATAAGCAATGTGATTTTTGCAGAATGCATATAAAAAGTGAGAGAAAATGTCACTAATTAATTTATATAATTTAAACCTAAAATCTTGCTGGTGATTTAAAAAAACAACTAGATGTACAATGAGTGCCAACACCTATTCTTTGACTGTTTTCTGATGTCAAGAGGAAACATATTCTGACTGTTTTAGGTGGGGATTTTTAGAGTGGAAGACCAGCAGGCATCATGAGGTAATCAAGGAGTATATAATCAGTGATGTAACCATGGCAACATGTCAAAAAAGCATTAGGAAGAGTAATATTTAGATAATAGCAACAGGAGGAAAATTGCCTTATGTAGCTAAATATGGATGGGGAGAAACAAATAGGTGTGTGTTTGTGTACTATGAAAGTGGTCAATGGATCTCATGTTTATCATGCTGGAATATAAATCAGAAGTTCCTTTGAAGTTTCAGTGCGAGCACCTACCTCCAGGATTGGAGATACCTGCTCCATATTTTCTGCTAGTTGGGTAACCATCGTAAGTTAGTCAAGCAGATGCAAGTGATCAAAACCCATGGCCCTATTCACAGCTGGTATAAACCCGATCACAAGTGGTCAGAGGAGACAGATCGCTTGTTGTCGCGTGTCTCAAATGCCTCCTGTGACGACTTGTGAATTTAAGTCAACAGATTGTTGCTTTCAAACATACAGTGGTGATTATTAGAAAATTATTAGAACACTAGGCATCTGGGAGTCATCTTATTGGGCCTGGATGTATTTTCCAAGAGGACAATGACCCGAAACATTCTTCTAACTTTTGCCGGAATACCTGCTATGGGAAGGAATCTGCTGGAACATTGAAAATGATGGACTGGCCCCCTCAAAGTCCGGACCTCAACCCCATCGAGCACATTTGGGGCGAGATGGAAAATAAACTGGACAGATCTGTACATTCAAAGAAAAGCCTTTGGCTTGAGTTGCAGAAGGCATGGGATAACATTAGTGTTGTTCTCAGAGGAAATATACTGATACTATGCCAGAGAGATGTGCTGCTGTAATTGCTGCAAAAGGTAGACATACCAAATATTAAAGTTACAAGTGGATAAAAACAGTATGACTCACTTCATCTGATATTTGATGGTCAGAGCAACCATCTGCATGTTTCATGAACATTATGAAATTAAATTATGTTTTGGAGGCAAAACAAGGTGTTCTAATAATTTTGGCCACCACTGTACTTTTTTATTTTAATCTCAATTAAAAAGTGATGTTTTAAGAAAAAAATATCAATGTTATTTTAGACGAGCTTCTGTAGTAACACTGGATATGCATTTTTAAAGGAGCTCATTTGCTCAGGTGCAGTTTCTAAGGACTACAACTGTTGTCTTATTTGTCAAGTATGTCAACTTCATTATTATAGTTGTAGTCTATATTTAGCAACTTACATTTTTAGCAGCTGCAGCTCTAAAAATTCACGCTTGGAGCATGAATGTGTTTCATTTATTTTGTAGAACAAAACATGACAATCTCTTTAAGTAGACTCTTCAAGTCAACTTAACACTTACCAAAATCTTTTTGTACTTCTTGTAATTAGCTTGATCATTACATGTGCTCATAATGCCAAGCATTTTAATAATCCTTTTTAATTCTGTATTCAAGGAGTGAATCAAAATTTCATCTTGAAAAAATAAATAAAACAAAGAATGGGCAGTTTTTTTTTCTTGGTTTTTTATGGAATATTATATATATGTCTTATTGTTTAAATCTGTTTTTCTTGATTTACTGCAAGTACCATGTTTTACCATGACTAATACCAATCTAGCTTACTGTAGTGTGCAACAAGTGTCTCATAGTTTGTTTTTGTTTTTGGTTTTTTTTTCAACTGTCTCTTAGCAGCCGCTGAGCGAACGCACAGAGTAGCATTATAACATAACTTTCAACAAACTCCAATAATGCATCTAATATGTTAAAACAGCGCTGCGTTACCCCACATGCATAGAACCGGAAGAAGCGGAAGCATTTGTCTGTGGCATAATAAAAGCTCCACTGCTCTCGAGCAGTGTCGCGCTGGTCTCTCATTAACAATTGCTCCTGCAGCCTCGTTCTGCTCTGACGCCCCACCCTGCTTCATACTAGCATTAATAAATCTTTAATACATTAGTATTATCATCCATGAATATGATTTCTGCTCGAGTCCCTTTGGATTCTTTTCCACCGGCTGTGAGGTGAAGACAACAACTCCCATAATTCTGCGAAATCAAGGCATCATCAAGCTACACCTTTGTTTTGAATAAGCGACCTCTAGTGGCAGAAATTACATATTGTGCCTTTAATCAAAATGACTGCATCGCATTTGCAGCGGATTCTTTTCTCTGATTAATGCTGCCTTCACGTGCTAAAGGAAATTTGATAATTCCCACTTCTGAAGTCATCAACACGAAATGGGACAGCGTTCATGTGCAATTTTTACCTAGGAAACTTGTGTTTATGATAATTCCGAGAGCACGTGAAGGCAGCATAAGTATTTTAGGCGTGAGGACGGTGCCTTTTTTTTTCTTTTCCGAGAAGCCGTTTCACTCGGATATATACACAATAGGGAAGAAAATACCTTCCAAACTTTCATTTCATGCTGGCAAAAATAGTAACGCAGCAGTGAGGGCAAGTACTCTCGTTGGTTCGTGTTCTTGTCTACACTAAAGTAGGCCTAGGCCTACATTTGTGGTTACAAGTGAACAAACAACACTATAAAATGTGTCCTCCTCATAAGATGGGATAACGGTGAAATTGAGATACGTAGTTCTCAAAATGTACGAATCTTTCATATCAGTGAGCAACCTCAATGCCAGTGCGCATGCGGAAGGATTTCACAGTTGGACGTTACTTTCTAGACACGATCGCTCCTTCAAATCAGACGGATATTTTCGCTGATAAATAACCGGCAAACCTCATACTCCCTTACTTTACCGCAGTGGGTGATTGAAAGGTAAATAGATGGGCATTTAATTTTGGGACACATCTGCACTTAGCATTTACATTGCAGTGCTGTATCTGGTCACATTGTTACTGACTGCAACCATATGTGGTTAATCACAGAATGTTTTGGACCCACCTACACCTAGAGCTGTTTTGTGATAGCTGGATAGCTCACAGCATATGTTAGGTGTAAAAATATATTTAAAAATAGCTTAGAAAGAAAGAAAAATTAACAAATGAATGACAAGTGCTATTCTGAGAATGTGTAAACGTGGTGTTATGTTTTCCCCTTTTTTGAACTTGCGTCTTAACAAACAACTTGCCCTCCATCATGAAGAATCACTCACACTCTTTCAAATGAATGACACTCGCGGGCATAAGAAGAAAACACATCTATCATCCAATCTAAGCTGCTGGGAAATATGTGTAGATTGGAAGAAAGGTGTGTTTGGAAATTTTCTTTTATTGTTTTTAATGAGGAACAGTTGGTGAGGATTTAAAAGCGGTTAAGTGCGTATCCATAGACAGGATAATGTGAATCACATTAACAGATTGATTAAGGCACATACTCAATCACATGCTTTTAAAGCTGTACGTTAAAAGAATTAGACATTATGAGAAGACACTTGATGACAAATTATCACCGGGTGAATCAGATAAAACCTGACAAAATTTTCCAGGTCTCATTTAATCCAAAACAAAATCTTTGTTTTGCTTAAAGAAAATGTATACTATTATGACTTTGTTTTTGCGTTGTGACAATATTTTCAGGGCAGTTACAAGTACATTTTACACCATAATTCTTATTACTGTAATGTGTCTGGTATTGTCTGTTACACACACACACACACACACACACACACACACACACACACACACACACACACACACCCCATACTATAGTACAGTATTTATTTAACTGTATTATAGGGGAAAACTGTTTTGAAAGGATTTGTTTTATTCATACACTTCTGTACTATAATTATACTAAATAGTTAATTATACATTCTGAAGTCACACATTTCAGGATAACTGCTACAATGTAGATTTATCTTTATTTTTCAATTACAGTATTTCACATTACAGAAGAGCTACAGTATGATTATGAGAAATCATAATTGTTCTTAAAATAATATCACAATGCAATTTTTGTGGTAAAATGTGACTGAAACGCAATGAAAGATCAGGGAAGAAGGAGGCGGGCACCGGCGAACATTTAAAAACTTTAATCAAAAATAAACAAACAAAATATAATGACGGCGACAGCCCCTCACAGACGACTGCCGCCTAAAAACAAAACAAAACCACAACATAATAACAGCGGCAGCCCCTCACGGCCGACTGCCGCCTACATACAAAACAAAACGCAACATAAAGTCCAGGCCTGGTCCTCTCTCGTCTTACACTGTCGTCGCTCCTCCTTTTATGCTCCCATCACTCCTCCGTGAGACGAGACCGGTGTGGCACCTCAATTCACCTCATTACTCTGTCAGCAGGACTATGGTAGGATTGACCTCATTACTCTGTCAATGATTGAAAGTCCTTTATTTCTTTTTTGTTGATTTGAAAGGTTGCACAGCAGTGCTATTTTAGTATTATTTATATGAATTTATATGATTCAAATTTGTAATTATATCAGTTTTCATTTTAATGTTAGTTAAGTTTTATTAATGTTATTATGTGTTCTTGTCATTTTTTTTGTATTTTAGTTTTAATCTATATTCTATTCTATTTCGGTTCTAATTTTAGTACTTCAATAAACTTCTTTCATTTAGTATTTTAGCATTATTTAAATTGAATGAAAACCATTTTTGTTTTAGTTAACAATACCAACACTGTTGCACAGTACCATGTAGCCGCACTTGACCTTTAAGGCTTGCAGTATATGGCATCATACACTGCAGATGATGTTGTGCGATTACATAGCTATATATTTCCACATTTCAAAAAACCAATAACTTTTGTCACGTCAACGCTTCTGCCAGTTTATAATACCACCTTTGACGGTATTTCCATGTTGGTGAGATTTATAAAGGTGTGAAGCATTGATAAGAACTCTCCTGGGCATGTGTGATTGACTTCTTGGCAATGAATTTGATCTTACTGGAGAGACTATGTAAGAGTTTATGGGCCATTTCAGTTCATTTTAAGGCTGATCCACCATGTACCATAGGTGCTGTCTGGGAATTAATCCAACATTATAACACCAAGCCGAAGCGGTGATGCAACCAGAAAGCAACGTTTTCATGCAAAACTTCCTAACCTAGAAACATCCTTCTCTCTGTAGTATTCAAAATATTGTTGTTGGTGTTATACACAATAACTGCTTATGATGCAGAGATGTTACTTCTTTCTTTGCATGCACTTTCCTGTTTCACTGAATTGGAATTCTGTGCTAATTGTATCAATTGCACCAGATAAACTTGCTTGCCCATCGATTTTCCCTGAAATCAAATATTCCCTGACCGCTTGCTTTGAATGAATGAAGTTGGCATGGTTTGCATAATGGATTTTAAAATGGGGCACCGTCATGAACTGAAAGTTACGTTTTGTTAGACAGACAGTGGAGAGCTCAGGAGGAAAGAGAGCAGCGGAGCAGTCTGGACTCTGAGATCAAAGCTGCATTTCTCTGGCTCCTCTCCAGCTCCTCTCCCCTCTTTATGTCTCGGCCTGGATAAGCAGACAGATCTGCAGGCACTGCAAACTACTGTTCTGCGTTCTCAAGCAAGATGTTGGCATGAAAGAACACCACATTTAATCAGGTTCTCTTATAATGACATCGTGTTTTGGCAGAAGACCAAAACCCAGAGATGAAACCAAAAGTATAATTAGGGCTTATTAGAGTGGAAAAAAGGTCATCAAGGCTGATTAGGGTAATATGGCTTTGAACAGATTTTGGTGTGTGCGAAAAGCAAATGATAATATTCTTCAACTACCGGTTCTGTTTCAGGATTATTTTTCTTACAAAACCTGGAAACCTAAGTGGCTAAAATGGGCATTAAATAAGAGGTCAGTGATAGATGACTTGTTCTGTTCTCATCCATATCTCATCAAATACTGAAGCATGGACAGAGACACTTTGAATTTGTTATGATGGTGATCCCTGCAACCCTGCTGCGTTCAATTACAAACATGCTTCAGTCCACCAATACAAAAGGGACATGAAATGAGCGTGGCCCACAGGCTGTGTATGCCATAAATTCAGTGTAATCAGATCTATCATTGTCATTATTAAATTAATTTCAAATAAAATTGCCTTTTAATTTTGCAGGTGGAAATGTGTCCAGGTCCATTACATTTTAAATTGCTCAAACTTTGTAAAAAAATAAATAAAAAAAAAACCCAGCTGTTTCTTAATCTGCAGTCACTAGGCCTACAGTATTGGCAAACCTGCATAGGCTGATCACTAATATTCTGTAGAAATTTAGGGTGCATTTACACAACAACAATGCACTTAAAAATGTTTTTAAGTTTCGTGTACAGACGTCAACATTGTCAAAAAGATCCCAGTTAAACGTATCCGGGAAAATGACTAAAAACGCTGTATTATACATGCCAAACCAGTAGTTGGCGAGGTCAGAATTAGTTGGTGATGTTAGAATTTGGCGTGTGTAAATAATGCGTCTCTGGTAAACGAGTTTTCTCGTTCCCCGCCAGCATTATTTAAAAAAAAGTTGCCAGCCACTGCCAGCATTTTTGATCATTTAAACAAAATTTGTATGGTCCCCCAGAATATTTTGTTGTATGAATATCTGAACATGCATTCAATCAAAAGAAAGAACAGACCCTCTGCTTTTAAACAACAACAAATGGCTTATTATAACTCAACGCATTGTAAGGGTGGATCACCTACAGTGGTTCAGGCTGAAAAGTTGCCGAATGACTAAAGAAACATTATCAGCAAGATACATTTCTCATCTATTACCACCCACTGCAACTTATACCAACGACAGAAATAAGCGCAGTTACAATAGTAAAATATGTGGGAGAGCGTTGCTGTAATGTGACGATATTGTATTGTAATTGGTAGCATTTCTAATTAGCACATCATTTGTAATAGAAAGGATTTAATGACAAAATCTGGTTATGGTTACACTTAAATTAGTTACAAAATAGATGTATGAGATGATAAAAACTTATACCATTCATTTTACCCAGCATTTGTTACCTGAGGGATAGAAAGAGAGAGAAGGGAAGTGTGGAGAGAAAAGACAAAGAGAAGAAGTGTGAGAGAGAGAGAGAGAGAGAGAGAGAGAGAGAGAGAGAGTGAGTGAGTGAGTGAGTGAGTGAGTGAGTGTGAGTGAGTGAGTGAGTGAGTGAGTGAGTGAGTGAGAGACAGAGACAGAGACAGAGAATCAAGAGCCAGAGCAACAGTTGCAATATCCTTTTATCTCTTCCTTGACCATGTGACTAAACCCAAATGTGAGACATTCAAACTGACCGATCAGATAATTTCAACTTCCCCCGCTGTACTAAAGGTATGACACACATTTTGGCCTTCAGGCTTTCAACATCTTTTTGTCTTCAGGAATTCCAAATGTCCCTTATGGTAAGAAAGATGAGGGTTGAAAACAGTAAAGTAAATGTCTTTGTTCAATTTCAAATATCCCTCTTGGCACCGTTGGCCACATTCATGGAGTCCAAAGGTGGCACAGTCCACGAAGACATGCTTTCTGTTGTGTGTAGATGTCATCTTCAGACTTCTCGTCCAGACTGGTCAGTCCTCAGTCTTTGTTCTCATTTCAGCCCTGTATGAGAAGGCTCCATCAAATGGTGTTGCGCCGATCCTTGATATGCAAAGTCCATTGAATACTTCACACCTCAAGAACAGTCACTGAAGATGAGAGCAAACGCTTGTCCCTCTTTTGAGGCAGGACACAGGATGTGAACTTGTGCAGCAGGGATCCTGTGATTTAAAGAACATATAGCACAACAAAGAGCAAAAGCATACATGGCATTTGTCATTGGTCAGAAGTTTGATGTGGTCAAATTAAAATAGTCTCTGGCAATAACCCCTTAAATCGATGTACTAAGTAGTCAAGGCTGTGAATAAAAGAAGATCTCACAAGCTCTTATACTCTTTCTGGAAACATTGAAATAAATTGCATTATAACAAAATAACAATCATTGTTGGTTTTAAAACCCCCCTTTTTCATGAAGAGTATCAGCAAAATATTCAGTGTAACCAAATACAGAGATTCAATTAATGAATGTCCAAAAACATTGTTGCAAGTAAAATGGACAACATTTAAAAAAGCAGAAATCAAATAAGTTCAAAATCTAATGCATTATTACAATACATACAATGATAATACACATTTTTGTGCTTAGGTAAGAATGAGAAATACTAACGTAAATTTTGATATTTAACTTGGTGAGACATAATAACTAATTGATTTAGTAAATCTCAAGAAAAACAAAACAAACAATAACTGGAAAAAATTCACAGTTGTAATACAGTCTAGATGTAAAGACATTTTGGCTGATGCAGATGTAGATCTGACTCTGTGTGAAGATCACATCTATGTGGCTACATTTAGCTGTGGCTATGTGTAAATGCGATCATGCTCTAAACAAAGGTGAGGAGGTTTTACAATTGTGATGTAAATTTGGTCCTTGTAACAGGCAGCCAGAATGAGAATGTGAGTGAGGTGTGATCTGGCGCAAAATCTTCCCACACCAATGTTTTTGTTAAAGGGTTACTTCAGCGATTAGCATTAAGCTTTGTATCAGTGGAAACCCAGTAGTATATTCGAATTGTCGTACTTTACCCCCTTATATCTCCCTGAGACGAGAGAATTATGCATTTTATTTCTGGAAAAAATATCTTCCGATGGCGCAAATATCGTCATTTTGCATCATCTGAGGATTTTTTGGCCAGAGGCTAGAGACTACAGCCAGTAGTAGGAGCTAGTTCCGCATGTTTTCAACCTGCCCATAGGGGGTGGGATCTCACTCACAGAATGTAAATGCACACGGCCGCTCGGCTCGGGCATTCATAACGGAGCGGTGTGGAGCAAAGTGAGTGTTTCAACTTTTCAATGATCTGAAAACGCACCAGACTGAACACGCACCGTGAATGTATGCCGCATCTGCGCTTACCTCAGCTCTGCTCAGCTCTTCACTCTCGTGATGAATGTAATCTGACTCATTTGGCTCACTCACACTTTATTGAAAAGACACATTCAGTTTTAAATTGTAGTGTCTATTCTCTAACTGAACGAAATTATTTTATTACTATGAAAATTACGGTGGGGGAGGTGTCATGGTGGGCAAGTGATAACCAGTAGCCGTGGCTTTGGGAGTGGCCTTGTAGGGCAGCGAAGCAAGTGCATTCTGGGAGTTGTTGTCTTTCATCCACATGAGACAAAAATTCATTTTCTGGCTTTTCTATGTCTAGAAGGCACCAAATTCAAAAATTATTTCACATTTCTACTACATAAATGACCCAGTTTAAATACACATTCATCTTTCCAGCGTTGAAGTGCCCCTTTAAGGAGCATGATAAAGTGCAAAGTTCAGAGTTATTGAATCCTGTTCTGAGGAAAACATTTTCATGGTTAATGCAATTGTAAATTACACTGTAGCTATATGGAAAATAGCAGTGTTCCACTCAGGAGACAAACAAATTCAACATAGACACGCATGCAATTTGAAATTGCTATACAATTCTAGTACTACAATTATTCCAGTTTACACAAGATACATGGCATCTACTACCTTTATCCTAAGTGTTTCATACAATACTTACAGTAAAGCAATCATGTGTTTTAAAGAATAAACTCAACTATAGTCTGTGTATCTATTAGCAAAAACAACTATAATGTGTGTTCTATGAGCATACTGTGTTTAGTACAATTACAACTTTGAAAATACAAACAGGATCATTGCAATTTGGATGTTTAACTATTAAATACGGTGGCCGAGAAGTGCAAAACAAAATCACAATTCCGGAAACAAAATAACAAATTCAAAAGCAAAACAACAAATTATAAACGCAATGGAAAGTCTAAAAACAAATTAACAGTTAGAAAACGCAATAACAATTCCGGAAACAAAATAACGAATCAGAAAATACAATGACAAATCTGAAAACAAAATAACGAATCAGAAAACACAATGACAAATCTGAAAACAAAATAACAAATCAGAAAACACAATGACAAGTCGGACAAAACGGAAAAGGTAGGTATATGTGGCGAATGGACTACTGACCACTGATTGGACGAGACATCTGTCAATCAAGACATGCAGAACGTACAGCAGGCTGCGGCAGGAGAAAGTTGACTAGCGTGTGCATGTGTAAACATTAGAGATGTATCGTCTATGATAATAATTATTTGAATGATCTGCAAAGCTGCGAGCTAAAATTATTATGACACTCACTTTGCAAAAAACAAAAACACTAATAGAAAGCAGTCTATCATACATCAAACATATAAAATGTTGCATAGAAACTGTCCAACGTTTGGTCTAAGATCATTTCTCAAATGTGTGTACGTGTGATTCCAAAAAATTAACGTACGCACAAAAAACGTGTGTAGCCTATAATTTAATTAAAAGTAATTTCATATATCAATACTCAATAAAACAAAACAAAACATTACTCTTATAGCATGCAGTGCAAATGCATTGTCTGAATTCCATTTCCTTGCCAATGGAAACTTTTCTTAATTTAAAGTTGGCAGAGGCTATTCTAGATGTGCAAGACGCCATTTAATGGAAATAGATTATCATATTGTAGGTCTATTAAGTAGACCTACGCTACCTGTAAGACACTTTATTTTTATTTTAAATTAAATGCCTCTCCAAGCTGATGAGCGATAGGGAAAAGAAAGGGACTCAACCAGACAGTGGTAGGCATATTTCATATGAAAAGTTTTTCTTTCTCCATAATTAATCTCACAAAATTCGCCTGTAAAAAAAGAGACAGCTCTAATATTTACACATGCACACGCAAATCAACTTTCTCCTGCTGCAGCCTGCTGTACGTTCTGCATGTCTTGATTGACAAATGTCTCGTCCAATAAGTGGTCAGTATTTCAGTATTCAGTATTCGCCACATATACCTACCTTTTCTGTTTTGTCCGACTTGTTGTGTTTTCTGATTTGTTATTTTGTTTCCAGAATTGGGATTTGTTTTGCACTTTTCGGCCACCGTAATTAAACTCGTTGCTATGAGGCTGCTACTAGCAAGTGAAGTTAATTGCTGAAGGCCTTGCATGAACAATGCAGTTAACTCACTAAATTTTACCTGGAAATGATTTTTGCCTTTAGAAAGTGATTTCCTATTTTTTCTGAAAATAAGGTGGAGGTCGACCCCTACCCAGTGACCAACATGTTTCCTCTGTATGGCCTTTTTTTCTGACAGGAACTGCAAAACCTGCTCTCTTTGCCATTGGGTTGTCTGCTATGTTCTCCTGGAGTTTGAGGATATTCATGATTCTAATGCCTGTACACCATGCGTTCTTGTAAATGACTCTGGGCTTTTGCGGTACTGCATCACCTTAAAAGCTGAAATAGGCACACTTTCTTGAGTTGCACATGCATTTTCTGAATTAAACGTTTCAGATTCATTAGAGCAAGTCACCTCATCTAAGAAGTGAATATGCTTTTTAGTCCCATCGCTGTTAAGTGTTTTGGGAGGCATGAGCTTTTTAGCATTCAGCTTAGCCTTGAGATCTGCAATGGTTTTCAGTCAGGGCTAACTGCTCAGCTAGTAATTTATCTAGCTGTGTTTGAAGATTGAATCTTTGCCTCAGACTTTTCTGCTTCTGCATTTTTAGAATGCACTACTTTACATTTAGCCTCTATACTTGAAAATAGAAATTTGTCACATCACGTAGCCTTGTACAACTTATGAAGTTTAAAGCCTCAGTTATTTCACCACGTTTCAATTTCTTTTGATGTTTGCCAATTATGTCCTAATATGCAAGCATTTCTTCATCTGAATTGAGATTATTTGGTATGTATTTGCTTTTCAAGATTTTCAACTTTTTTGCTCCATAAACCAAACAATACGTCACTGTTATCAAAAATGTTCCCTTCCATCCATGAGGAGATTATCTGAATGTTCTCAGATTGTACAGTAATGGGACTATTGAAGATATTTAAAACCTTCTAAGTTCTGTTTCATGCAGTTAATTCAAATGGAGACTCGTATCATACCATTAAACAATGAAAACAGACTTCAAAATATGTGGTCAGAAGGTCAGCTTTAATCCATTCACAAGATCAACTGTGAAAAAACAAAGTAAATTTCAGAAAATTCACTGCAAGGGATCCTGGGTTTTGGCACCATCTGTAAGGGTGGATCACCTACAGTGAATGACTAAAGAAACATTATCAGCAAGAGGGTAGAAAGCTGTATATTTCTCGTCTATTCTATAGAAAGGATTTAATGACAAAATCTGGTTATGGTTACACTTAATTTAGTTACAAAATAGATGTATGAGACTTATACCATTAATTGTACCCATTTGTTACCTGAGGAATAGACAGAGAGAGAGAGAGAGAGAGAGAGAGAGAGAGAGAGAGAGAGAGTGAAATGTAGAGAGAAAGAGACAGAGAAGAACAGAGCAAAGAAGAGAAGAGCCAAAGAGCAGGCCCCGAGAAGAGAGAGAGAGAGAGAGCCAGAGAATCAAGAGCCAGAGCAACAGTTGCAATATCCTTTTATCTCTTCCTTGACAATGTGACTAAACTCAAATGTGAGACATTCAAACTGACCAATCAGATCATTTCAATGGTATACATATGCTATCACTTGATTCTGCTGTTTTTTTACATGTGTTTTGATCAGGAAATTCAGTACTCTTTCAGAAGATGTGTCATACCGCCCCCTAGTGTATAACAGTGAAAACATGGAAACCCGGAAATTTCCGTCAGTGGCAGGGAAAGAGTTAATAATTTCAGTATCTTGAGCACCACAAACAGTCCTTGCACATGCTGAACAGGTAATATGCATGCATATACGTCACGTTTTCAAAAGTTTGCATTTTCATCTTAGCTGAAACCAGTGTTGTGTAAACAACCCCTTACATTGATACTTTGCTGTTGTCTTGTGATGGCTGACCAAAACACTTACTGTAACACAAAGCAACAAGCCTGCATGATGCACTTTGGCTACTACTGTACTCCCATTCAAAAGTTTGGGGTCAGAAAGATGTTTAATGTTTTTGAAAGAAGTCTTTTATGCCGATTTTGGTCTTCACCTCACAGGCGGTGGAAAAGAATCGGGATAGGACTCGGGCAGAAATCAAGTTCATGGATGCGATTATTAACGTTACTGTAGTTTGAAGCAGAGCAGGACCGAGAGTTGTGGGAGCTGAGCAAGGCCGCTGGAGTGATTGTTAATAAGATGAATGCAACACGTCTCGCGAGCATCAGGACTTTTATTATGCCACAGTCGCCGGTGCCATTTCCGCTTTTCCAGTCATGAGTATGAGGTAACGCAGCTCTGTTTATCATATTAGATACATCTGAGTGTGTTGAAAATTAAGTTATGACGTTACTCTGTGCGTTTGCTCGGCGGCTGCTATGACACTTGTTGCACACTCCAGTGAGAGCAGAAACCGAGGGTAACACAGATATGACACAATTGACAGGCGACTCCCTCACACGTTGGTTAAAATAGCAATTTTTTCACAATTTACAAATAGTTGGAAACATTTGGGATATTGTAAGTACTCAATTGAGCGAAATATATAACACTGGCCTAGTGGTTTTTGTATATTTTACTGAAAAAATGTACATAGTGCCCCTTTAATTGAAATGCATAAATCTGAAGAAAAAAAAAAGGTGTACAACAAATGTGATTCATCCTAAGGAGCGAATAACCTGACAAGATTGTAGAATTGGTCAGAAACGAATGAGCTTACAGAGATGTAGGTCAGACACTATGATACAACAGAAAGTCAATAATAGTATTTTTTATAGAGGTCAAGTGTATAAACAGCTGTAAGTCAATTGCTCACAGAGTAGTTGTATCTTTCAGTGTTGTTTGAAGGTACAGAAGGGTATTCTGATGGAGTTAATTCCACCTTTGAGAAGAATTTGAAGGATTTATTTTGTCTCAATGTTATGTTGATACACAAGTTGCTGACTGCACATTGGTTATGTATAAAAGAAAATTCCACCGTTGTATTCGTTGCTTGTTATTCGCAGATGATGTGTGTCAGTTGGTGTAACTCAAACACCGTCAGTTAATAATGTAACAGTCATTGGTCTGCTCACAGATGGTGAGGAGGCCGAGTACAGAGAGGAGGTTAAGACCCTGGCAGTATGGTGCCAGGAAAACAACATCTCTCTGAACAAGACCAAGGAGATGATCACAAATTACAAGAAACATCAGGCAGGAGCCAACACACCTATTTTCATCAATAGGATTTTTAGATAGTAGCAGAAAATTCCCAGAGACAGCTGTAGCTGTACCATTTATCTAACAAGCTCCAAAGCATATAATAGTGTGTGTATATTAATAGTTACATGCACTGTGGTTCCCAAAACTTTTGAACGTTTAATTTTCCATGGTTATATGTATGTTATGTATATGTATATTTATATGTATGTATTTGGTTTCCATGACATACATGAAAAAATAGGTAACACTTTAATTTAGTGTTAGACCATTGTTAGATCTCTTACATGTAGTTACTATAGAAATACAGTAGAAAACTGTAGATTATGCTTAATTACACCCAACTAGCCTTAAACCAAACCTTAATCCTAAACCTACTTTACATTTACATAATATTAATCAGTACTTAGACTTAGGACACCTTAAAATAAAGTGCAACTAAAATTGTTTACAAGTTTTTTCAAAAGAAATTAATACTTTTATTTAGCAAGGACATGTTAATTTGATCAAAAGTGGCAGTAAAGACAATTATGATGTAAAAAAAAAAAAAAGTTTGATTTGATTATAAAATGCTCTTTTAAATATCAAAATTCATAAAAAATCGTGACAAAAAGTATTCGTTTCCACAAAAACATTAAGCAGCACAACCATTTTCAACTATGATAATAATAAGAAATGTTTCTTGAGCACCAAATCAGCATATTAGAATGATTTCATGACACTGAGGACACATTATGTTTAAAATAATACAAAATATAATAATAATAATTTTTTATTTTATTTTAAATAGTAATAATTTTTTCACAATGTTACTGTTTTACTGTATTTTTGATCAAATTAATGCAGCCTTGTGAGCATAAGAGACTTCAAAAAAACATCAAAATCTTTGTGTATGTATATATTCATTAGTTATGAGATGTTACGATTGAAAAAAAAAAAAAAATATATACAGTAGGTAACAAATGTTCCAAGAGAATATGTGGGTATGTTACACGTTATATGCTTAAAATGTTACTTATTTGTTCACTTGTTTATGCGTGTATTAATATGTGGACAATTCTCTGTGGCTATTAGAAACTCTGTGGGGTCGATGAAGACATTTGCTCAGTCAGTAACCTCTTCACCTTGGCTGCATCCTCTGCTTTGGGCAATAAAGCTACTGGGTCCAGAAGCTAGACCTCCTCTTGTGGAGAACACCTTGGAGGAGGGAGCATGTTCCTACAGTGCAGCTCAGATTAAGGTGTTATGTGTGCTAAAGACCGATTCCCTTACCCTTTGAGAAAAGTGTGAAGTAAAAACCATGATCAATTCTTTGCTTTCCAGAATCGAGATACCACAGGCTTCTTTCAACTAGCTGGGCAACATGCCATGAAACAGCTTGGCAAGAGATTCTTGTATTTACTTGAATGATTTTTCAGATGTTCAGTTTTCGGTTTAAAGTGGACTCCCTATATTTGTGAGTGCAGCAGTGATTAGTTGGTGTTTCTGCATAGAGCCATGTGACCCTGTGATCAATTGTAAGGGTGCTTCTGCACCACACTTCAGATAAATACATATTTTATATAAGGCCAGTATTTACTGCACTTACCACAGTTACCAACTGACATGTTTTTTTTTTTGTGAAATTCTTTGGTGAGAAAATTCTTTTCTATAGTTAATTAAAAACTACGTAGGCTATATGGCCTGTGAATAAAGCCTGATTCAGCTGCCTCACTGCCTATTTTGTCAAAACAGACAGTGAAGGCACCTTTGGTTTCAGATGTTTTTTCAAGGAATTTCTAATAATCTAGAACAAATTCAAAAAAAGATTTTGATATAACCAAGCAAAGACTTTTAGTGACTACAATGCTTATTTTCTCAGTAAATGGAATCATTGTGAAAAGAGAGACAACTTACTTTTTGTAAGTTTCCAGATGGAGCAGGTATCATCCAGACATATAGATGTGCATATAGACAGGATATTACGTAAACATTGGATTTGGAGGACCTACTTTATATTAGGTGTCTTTAACTACTATGTACTAACATTTTAATTAATAATTTGATACAATGCACTTATTGTGTACATGTTTTTACATTGTACTTAAGTTTTAAAAATGACCTGCATGTAGTTACATCTGTAATTAATTTCTGTAGTTAGATTTATAATTACACTGTTGACACTTCCCTTACACCTAACCCTACGCTTAAACTTACCCATACCGCCACACCTGTCCCTAACTTTACCCTTAAACTTACCCATACCGCCACACCTGTCCCTAACTTTACCCTTAAACTTACCCATACCGCCACACCTGTCCCTAACTTTACCCTTAAACTTACCCATACCGCCACACCTGTCCCTAACTTTGCCCTTAAACTTACCCATACCGCCACACCTGTCCCTAACTTTACCCTTAAACTGACCCATTCCGCCACACCTGTCCCTAACTTTACCCTTAAACTTACCCATACCGCCACACCTGTCCCTAACTTTACCCTTAAACTTACCCATACCGCCACACCTGTCCCTAACTTTACCCTTAAACTTACCCATACCGCCACACCTGTCCCTAACTTTACCCGTATCCCACCTCAATATTAGTGTTTTGCAATACAATATGAACACAATAAGTACATTGTACTTATTTTTTGATGTAAGTACATTTAAGGCCACCTAATATAAAGTGGGACTGATTTGGATGTGCCTTATTTCATTTTTCAAGTTTGTTTAGCACTTACAGGCATGTTTTTTTCAGGATGCTGCTTGGCTGCAAGTGGAAGATTCACATGGTGCAACTTCCTCCTAATCTTGCTTAAAATCATGTCTAGATTTATCCCAGCTATGAAAGTGTTATTTCTGAATGTTCAAAACCCATCCATTCCATCCATTATCTTCCGCTTATCCGGGACCGGGTCGCGGGGGCAACAGTCTAAGCAGAGACGGCCAGACTTCCCTCTCCCTAGCCACTTCCTCCAGCTCTTCCGGGGGAACCCCGAGGCGTTCCCAGGCCAGCCGGGAGACATAATCCCTCCAGTGTGTCCTAGGTCTTCCCCGGGGCCTCCTCCCGGTGGGACATGCCCGAAACACCTCCCCGGGAAGGCGTCCAGGAGGCATCCGAAATAGATGCCCGAGCCACCTCAACTGGCTCCTCTCGATGTGGAGGAGCAACGGCTCTACTCTGAGCTCCTCCCGAGTAACTGAGCTTCTCACCCTATCTCTAAGGGAGCGCCCAGCAACCCTGCGGAGAAAGCTCATTTCGGCCGCCTGTATCCGGGATCTTGTCCTTTCGGTCATGACCCACAGCTCATGACCATAGGTGAGAGTAGGAACGTAGATTGACCGGTAAATCGAGAGCTTCGCCTTACAGCTCAGCTCCTTCTTCACCACGACAGACCGGTACATCGACCGCATTACTGCAGAAGCTGCACCGATCCGTCTGTCAATCTCCCGCTCCATCCTTCCCTCACTCGTGAACAAGACCCCAAGATACCTGAACTCCTCCACCTGAGGCAAATACTCTCCACCAACCTGAAGTGGGCAAGCCACCCTTTTCCGACTGAGAACCATGGCCTCGGATTTGAGGTGCTGATTCTCATCCCGCCGCTTCACACTCGGCTGCAAACCGCCCCAGTGCACGCTGAAGGTCCTGGTCTGAGGAGGCCAACATGACAACGCCATCCGCAAAAAGCAGCGACGAAATCATGTGGTTCCCAAACCGACACCCTCCGGCCCTTGGCTGCGCTTAGAAATTCTGTCCATAAAAATTATGAACAGAACCGGTGACAAAGGGCAGCCCTGCCAGAGTCCAACATGCACCGGGAACAAGTCCGACTTGCTGCCGGCAATGCGGACCAAGCTCCTGCTCTGGTTGTACAGGGACCAAACAGCCCTAAGCAAGGGGCCCCGACCCCATACTCCCAGAGCACCCTCCACAGGACACCACGAGGGACACAGTCGAATGCCTTCTCCAAATCCACAAAACACATGTGGATTGGTTGGGCAAACTCCCATGAACCTCCAGCACCCTGGAAAGGGTATAGAGCTGGTCCAGTGTTCCACGACCGGGACGAAAACCACACTGTTCCTCCTGAATCTGAGGTTCCACTATCGGCCGAATTCTCCTCTCCAGTACCCTGGCATAGACTTTCCTGGGAGGCTGAGAAGTGTGATCCCCTGTAGTTGGAACACACTCTCCGGTCCCCTTCTTGAAAAGAGGGACCACCACCCCGGTCTGCCAGTCCAGAGGCACTGTCCCCAACCGCCACGCGATGTTGCAGAGGCGTGTCAGCCAAGACAGCCCCACAACATCCAGAGACTTGAGGTACTCAGGGCGGATCTCATCGACCCCGGTGCCTTGCCACCGAGGAGCTTTTAACTACCTCGATGACTTCAGCCCGGGTGATGGATGAATCCACCTCTGAGCCCTCAGCCACTGCTTCCTCAATGGAAGACGTGTTGGTGGGATTGAGGAGATCCTCAAAGTATTCCTTCCACCGTCCGACGATATCCCCAGTTGAGGTCAACAGCTGCCCATCTCCACTGTAAACAGTGTTGGTAGGGCACTGCTTCCCCCTCCTGAGGCGGCGAACGGTTTGCCAGAATTTCTTCGAGGCCAACCGATAGTCTTTCTCCATGGCCTCACCGAACTCCTCCCAGGCCCGATTTTTTGCCTCCACAACTATCCGGGCTGCCGTCCGCTTGGTCTGCCTGTACCCGTCAGCTGCCTCAGGAGTCCCACAAGCCAACCAGGCCCGATAGGACTCCTTCTTCAGCTTGATGGCATCCCTTATTTCTGGTGTCCACCACCGGGTTCGGGGATTTCCGCCTCGACAGGCACCAGAGACCTTACGGCCACAGCTCCGAGCAGCCGCGTCGACAAGGGAGGTGGAGAACATGGTCCACTCGGACTCAATATCTCCAGACTCCCTCGGGATCCGGTCGAAGCTCCGTCGGAGGTGGGAGTTGAAGATCTCTCTGGCAGGGGGCTCGGCCAAACGTTCCCAACAGGATGTAATATTCAAAACATCCATTTAAAAAAAATCGACATTGGCCCTGTCCCCATTGGCACACTTCATATGCACTTTCAGTCTTGTGGGCTTACAGTGGCTGTGGTGTGCGCGCGTCTGTTAAGTCCATGAGAACGTAGGGTGTCCCATTTGTCATTTCAGGTTTCAGAAGGGGGTGCTTGCGAGCACGATGCACACTTTTGCTGCAGTAGACTTCTTCCCGACAGTCAAAGAGGCGTTATGTCGCGAAAGTGCGGACTTGGAGGAAGACCGCGAGTGTTTAGGGTGCCATTTGGGACAGGGCCATTTCTGCAAAATTATATTACGTTGTGTCTTGCGTGACTCATGACATTTTCAAAGTGAAATGTCCAGTGAGTGGCACTAAAAGTGTGTTCAGTTCAGTTATCCAAAACAGATGAATGTGGCAACGTTTTATTACGTTGGTTGTTGTACGTATCGCAGCAGTTCTGAATTGAAATGTCAATTGTGAGTTGCACTAAATGGTTACTATAGTAAAAGTGTTTTGAGGTCATAAGTCAAATCAAGTCAAGTCACCTTTATTTATATAGCGCTTTTTACAATGCCGATTGTTGCAAAGCAGCTTCACAGTATTAAACAGGAAAATAGTGCAACAGAATTTGATTCGGCTGTACAGCCGCTCTGGGTGATGTCATCCAGCTCAGTTCAGTTTTGAGGTATAGGCATGTTTTTTTAATTAGCCGGTGTTGATAAATAATTTTTTGTGCTACATTATTAAAGACCAGATAACTCTGAACGAAAGTTCTATTAACATTTAATGGAAGAATGTTTGCTAATAACTTTGAGAGAACCTAGCCAGAACATTAGCCAAAGTTCTGAGAATGTTCCCTATTAGCTGGGATGTTTGGCCTTTCACATCAAAGATGAATGATTGAGGGTGAAAAATATAGGTTTATAACTGAGAACATAGGTAACTGTACAGAGGGAAAAGATGAAAATTGATGAAAAGATTTGCCATTGTTTAATTATGTTGTGCATTTATTTCAGACTGCATAATTGGACATTTATTAGCTAATGCATCTTCAGCTACAGTTTCAGCAAATGGGTTTCAATAATGAGTTACTGGTTTCAGCTCAGGTCAGTACATGTTTTTTTATGGATTTATAACAGGAACTGGAATAGTAATTCAATTTAATTAAAGGGGTCATATGATGGTTCTAAAAAAATTATTTTGTGTATTTGGTTTAATGCAATGTGTTTACATGGTTTGAGGTTAAAAAAAAGTAATTATTTTACACATACTGTACATTATTGCTGCTCCTCTATGCCCCTCCTTTCTGAAACGCGTCGATTTTTACAAAGCTCATCGTTCTGAAAAGTGCGGTGTGCTCTGATTTGGCTAGCGATCCAGTGTATTGTGATTGACCCAAATACCTTAAGCATCTGACAGGAATGTAACGCTTCTTACCATTTTTGGAAAATCTTCTCCCAAAGCAACACAATATTGACAAATGGTAACGTCGGTCCTACCTTATCAATTCGAGCCCGAATCTGATCCGGATGATGCAGATGACCAAGCTGATCGATCAACGTTGCCACCAATTTGATATAACCGCATTATGAATATTGTGTTGGTCCCCCATTTGCTGCCAAAACAGCCCTGACCCGTCGAGGGGTGGACTCCACTAGACCCCTGAAGGTGTGCTGTAATATCTGGCACCAAGATGTTAGCAGCAGATCCTTTAAGTCCTGTAAGTTGTGAGGTGGGGCCTCCATGGATCGGACTTGTTTGTTCAGCACATCCCACAGATGCTCGATTGGATTGAGATCTGGGGAATTTGGAGGCCAGGTCAAAACTTTCCAGAACCATTTCCCTGCTTTTTGGCAGAGAATATTATCCTGCTGAAAGAGGTCACAGCCACCAGGGAATACCTTTTCCATGAAAGGATGTACATGGTCTGCAACAATGCTTAGGTACGTGGTACATGTCAAAGTAACATCCACATGGATGGCAGGACCCAAGGTTTCCCAGCAGAACATTGCCCAAAGCATCAAACTGCCTCCGCCGGCTTGCTTTCTTCCCATAGTGCATCCTGGTGCCATGTGTTCCCCAGGTAAGCGACACACAAGCACCCAGCCATCTACATGATGTAAAAGAAAAAGAAATTCATCCCATACAGCCCCATACGCAACAAACTGTGATGCATTGTGTATTCTGACACCTTTCTATCAGAACCAGCATTAACTTCTTGAGCAATTTGAGCTACAGCAGCTCGTCTGTTTGATCGGAACACACGGGCCAGGCTTTGCTCCCCATGTGCATCAATGAGCCTTGGCCGCCCATGACCCTGTCGCCGGTTCACCACTGTTCCTTCCTTGGTCCACTTTTGATAGATACTGACCACTGCAGATCGGGAACACCCCACAAGAGCTGCAGTCTCGTCTAGCCATCACAATTTGGCCCTTGTCAAACTCACTCAAATCCTTGAGCTTGCCCATTTTTCCTGCTTCTAACACATCAACTTTGAGGACAAAATGTTCACTTGCTGCCTAATATATCCCACCCACTAACAGGTGTCGTGATGAAGAAATAATCAGTGTTATTCACTTCACCTGTCATAATGTAATGCCTGATCGGTGTAGAAAACTTATTTAAAAGCATAATATTTCATAATACTTTCTGTCTTATGCCGGATTTATTGATTTTATTGAAAAAAGAAGAAAAAAAAGAAGAAAAATCAATGTGGACCCCCTGAAGACCCTAAGTGTGTGTGTGTGTGTGTGTGTGTGTGTGTGTGTGTGTGTTTTTACATACCTTCAAAACAATCAAGTGAAGCCAAAAAAGGAAAAAAATATTGTATGTGTGTTTAGATAGATAATGTAACAAAAGTCACAAAATCTCATGCCACTGAGATGAATGGAAATTTTGTTAATGATGTAAACAAAAGCCCCAAAGCCCCAAATACCATATGAGGGTTAATGTTGTTTACAACAGCACAGTTGCAGAAAGCCAAAACCCGGTGATAACTATTATGATGATTATTACGGTAAAGCATGTATAGCTCGGTATATGCATAGTCTGTTGAAAAGACTGTGTGAATGATGTTGGACTCTCTATAAATCATTTCTGTAATATCTAAATAATTTCTTTCAATATCTGTCTGTCTACAGTGCATCCAGAAAGTATTCACAGCGCTTCACTTTTTCCACATTTTTTTTAGGTTGCAGTCTTATTCCAAAATGAATGAAATTCATAATTTTTTTCCCTCAATTCTACAAACAATACCTCATAATAACATTGTGAAAGAAGTTTGTTTGAAATCTTTGCAAATGTATAAAAAAAAACAAAAAAAAAAACACAATTATTACTAATACATAATTATTCACAGCCTTTGCTCAATACTTTGTTGAAGCACCTTTGGCAAGCAATTACAGTATGATTCTACAAGCTTGACATCTATTTTTAGGCAGTTTCTCCCATTCTTCTTTGCAGGACCTCTCCAGCTCCATCAGGTTGATGGGGAGCGTCGGTGCACAGCTATTTTCAGATCTCTCCAGAGATGTTCAATCGGGTTCAAGTCTGGGCTCTGGGCTGGGCCACTCGAGGACATTCACAGAGTTGTCCCGTAGCCACTCCTTTGTTATCTTGGCTGTGTGCTTAGGGTCATTGTCCTGTTAGAAGATAAACCTTCATCCCAGTCTGAGGTCCAGAGCACTCTGCAGCAGGTTTTCATCAAGGATGTCTCTGTACATTGACGCATTCATCGCTCCCTCGATCCTGACTAGTCTCCCAGTTCCTGCCACTGAAAAACATTCCCACAGCATGATGCTGCCACCACCATGCTTCACTGTAGGGATGCTATTGGCCAGGTAATGTACGGTGCCTGGTTTCCTCCAGACATGACGCTTGCCATTCAGGCCAAAGAGTTCAATCTCTGTTTCATCAGACCAGAGAATTTTGTTTCTCATGGTCTGAGAGTCCTTCAGGTGCCTTTTGGCAAAACTCCAGGCGGGCTGTCATATGCCGTCTGGCCACGCCACCATACAGGCCTGATTGGTGGAGTGCTGCAGAGATGGTTGTTCTGGAAGGTTCTCCTCTCTCCACAGAGAAACGCTGGAGCTCTGTCAGAGTGACCATTGGATTCTTGGTCACCTCCCTGACTAAGTTCCTTCTCCCCCGATCGCTCAGTTTGGCCGGCGGCCTGCTCTAGGAAGAGTCCTGGTGGTTCCAAACTTCTTCCATTTACGGATGATAGAGGCCACTGTGCTCATTGGGACCTTCAATGCTGCATACATTTTTCTGTACCCTTCCCCAGATCTGTGCCTTGATACAATCCTGTCTCGGAGGTCTACAGACAATTCCTTGGACTACATGGCTTGGTTTGTGCTAGACAACTGTTAACTGTGGGACCTTATATAGACAGGTGTGTGCCTTTCCAAATCATGTCCAATCAACTGAATTTACCACAGGTGGACTCCAATCAAGTTGTAGAGACATCTCAGTGATGATCATTCGAAACAGGATGCACCTAATCTCAATTTTGAGTGTCATGGCAAAGGCTGTGAATACTTACGTACATGTGAGTAAATTTTTTTTTTTTTCGTTGTTTATTTTTAATAAATTTGCAAAGATTTCAAACAAACTTCTTTCACATTGACATTATGGGGTATTGTTTTTAGAATTGAGAAAAAATATATGAATTTAATCTATTTTGGAATAAGGCTGTAACATAACAAAATGTGGAAAAAGTGAAGCGCTGTGAATACTTTCTGGATGCACTGTATATGGTGAGGGATCTGAGGATCTGAGAAGAGTTACACCATCTAAATGTAAATAGACCAAAACAACTTTGCTTCATCTAACTTTACAGCTACCAGAGTAAACTACAGTACAGGACAAACATGGTGTGGTTACAAAAATAGATGAGAAGTATTGACATTGAAATAAAACTATTAGAGCTGTCAGTCGGTTAAAATGAACTGAATTAACAAATTAATTGTTTATTTTTCTGTAATCAATCATGATTAATCACATATTGATAAAATATATTATGTTGTCATAATTTCACATTGAATCTCAAAATTAATGTAGAGATAAAGATTACGGGCCCTATTTTAACAATCTAAGTGCATGGTCTGAAGCGTGTGGTGCAGATGCACTTATCTGAATCCACATTTGCTTGTTTTTAACGGTGGAAAAAAAAACGATCTGCGCACCAGGCACATGATCCAAAAGGGTTGTACCTAGTCTCTTAATGAGTCATGAGTGTGTTTTGGCCATAACGTGCAATAAACGAGTCTCATCTCCTATTCCCTTTAAAAGCCAGTTGCACTTCAACCATGGCGGATTCGCTATATACATGGCGGAATTTGCGAGCGGAAAAATGTAACGCTTCTCCAGAGAGGATTTTTTTTTTTTTTTAAATATTTAAAAATGTTTGTGTGCTGCTGCGCGTCCCTGTGTGTGTAGTAAGGGTGTGCAGGTTGTGCACTCGCCTATAGGCGCATGTTACTAACGTGCCCTTTAAATAAAAATAAAAAATACTGTACTAGACCAGGTTTTTGTTGGTCAATAGTGCAGTCTTTTTCAGTTGCCTCAAAATAGCAACGCACCAACAATGCGCCTGAACACACCTCGTTTTCGGACCAGCACACCCATTGGCGAACAGATGGGTGCGAGTGCATTTGCTACTTGTCCGCCTGAAAAAAAAAAAACACTTGATCGCATTGCTCCAGGTGTATGATAGGGCCCTAATACTGATATCTCTATTAAATAGATTTTTTTCCTCAATTTTAGCCATTAATTATTGCCATTACAGTATAATTGAAAGCCCCCATTTGTAACATTTATATACTTCAACAAAAAATAACAACTTATAATTTGAATTAGCTTAAAACAATCTTCAAATAAACTAGAAATTGTATATGCATAAACTAGAAATCGAATATAGATTAATCGTTATTCAAGCTACAAAATTGAATCATTGAAGAGCAGTGAGTGAATTCTCTTTTCTCTTGATCTTTGATTTACATCAATGACTGTCACTGTAGGCTGCTGTCACTTTAAGCACATGATGCGCATCTGATTTCCTCCCAACTCTTTATGGTCATTTAAGACTTCTTAACTAATTTAAGACAGTGTTTATGAGGACAAGCATTCTGACATAATTTTGTGTGTTTTTGTCTGTTCAAGTGCATTGTCTGAAGCAGCTTTCTGTCCACGCATGTCGGATGTCTGTGTTCTCTTTTGTGTCTTATCACGTTTGATAGCATGATCATATAGCCTACAGTAATGCTAGCCAAAGGATGCCAGGGAAAAAAAGAGTGCTGCATTAATTGAATTAAATATTTTTAGCGCATTAAACTGAATTTGTTTCACAAAATTAGCACTTTGATTTTGACAGCCCTAAAAATGCATTACTGAATACATGGTTCATATACACTGCTTTTTATTTTTATGCTCACTAAGGCTTCATTTATTTGATCAAAAATACAGTTTTAAAACAGTATTATGAAATATTATGATTTTCTATTTTAATATATTTTTCAAAATGTAATTTATTTTTGTCATGGCAAAGCTGCATTTTCAGCAGCATTACTCCAGTCTTCAGTGTCACATGATCCTTCAGAAATCATTCTAAAATGCTCAAGAAACATTTATTATTATCATCAATGTTGAAAACAGTTGTGCTGCTTATTATTTTTGTGGAAACCATGATTTTTTTCAGGATTCTGTGATAAGAAGTTCAAAAGAACAGCATTTATTTGAAAAAAATCTTATAAATCTTTTATAACATTATAAATGTGTCCTTGCTGAATTAAAGTATTACTTTCTTTTTTTACAAAATATATTTTTTACTTGAAATTTCATGAAGTTCATCACTATATTCAATTAATCTAATCTAACCTGTAAGTCTGTACAAGATGCTTTGTAGAATCACTGATTGCAGCAATGATAAAAGATTAAAATTTAAGAGGATCAACATAATGATATGATATTAAGTCCATTAGTCACATGTTTAAAATGATTATGTATTTTAAACATGTGACTTTATCTCCATTACCCTGATGAAATAATTAATTTTTGAATAAAACTGCAAAAAGATAGCGTAGTGTTTACTGAATATTTATTTAATGACTAGTCTTAAGATGGTTCTTGTTCTGAAATGCATGCATGCCTTTTTTCCTCATGAAACAACAACAGTCTTTAAACTAAAAGATTATCTCAGCTGCTGCAAACAGTGGAAATAAGAAAGGGTTATGGTCCTTGCTTGGACCCACAGTATCTCAGAGTTTCTCTTTCATATTTCTCACTCTGTTATAACCAGTTAATGGATAACAACCAAGCACAATCCATAACCAGGCCTTGTGGGTAAAAATGAGTATTCCCTTTGAACTCTGTGGCCTGAATAAGAGGGCTGCATGATAAAGATTGTGTATTTATGACCTTATGTGATTGTATGTATGTGTGCATTGTTGTATGAGTAAGCGAAGAGCCTCTAATTAGATTACTACTCTAGTATTTCACTGAAAGGCACATCCTTCAAAGGTTAAGATGGCACACGATGTAAACAGTGTTACAAGCAAAGATAAGTTAGGTCGGGTGGGAGGTTATGACAGTTTGCCATTTAAAATGCGTACTAAATTTTCATGTGAACGTTTATGAAGTGATTTCAATCATAACCACAAGATAGCAGTCATATTTCGTGCCTGAGCGCAATGCATTTGTTTTAAAGCTGTTGAACAGAGTTATTAAGATAAATTTCCTGTGCCTGTAAATCAGGGCAATTAAGATGCACTAAGATCAGTTCTTTCCTTTAATCTCTTTCTTTGTTTCCCTATGGAAAATGCAGAAATGGGATTTTCTTTCTTGTTTTTAAAAGCTGATACTATCTTCTTTCCAGAGGCCATGTTTAATAATTAAAGGATTTAGAAAATGGCCAAATACGTTTCATTCAGCTGTCAGAAAGTCTCTGGCTCTTGGCTCAAGCCAGTTACTCCTTTGAGAATTAAGAAGTGGCATGTGGCTTCCTGCAGAACATTATGTTTATGTTAAACCAGAGAGGATAAAATCACAATTATTCTTGTAAAAGTGGTGCTGTATGATTTATATAGCACTCAACATGAAATCAAAATTGTCCCTGTTTACTTTCTTAAAGGGGACCTATTATACTCCTTTTTACAAGATGTAATATAAGACTCCGGTGTCCCCAGAATGTGTCTGTGAAGTTTCAGCTCAAAATACCCCACAGGTCATTTATTATACCATGTTGTAAATGTCCATTATTGATTGGAAGGAAAGACATGCTGTTTTTGTGTATGTATCTTTAAATGCAAATGAGCTGCGGCTCCCCACCCCGCTTTCCAGAAGAGGGCAGAGCCTTTACAGCTTGTGCCTCGGATACTCTACCAAAATCTAACAAAACATCTGTTTGGTTTTGATTATCATCTCTATTGTGGTCAAGCTCATGTGACATTGCAGTTCTTTATCATCACGGAAGTTTATTATCTGCATGCGTTTTAAAGCCATATCAGTCTAAACTATAGGTGCTGGTCATATAATTAGAATATCATCAAAAAGTTCAAAAAGTGAAACTTGTTTATTATATTCATTCATTACACACAGACTGATATATTTCAAATGTTAATTTCTTTTTAATTTTGATGATTATAACTGACAACTAAGGAAAATCCCAAATTCAGTATCTCAGAAAATTAGAACATTACTTAAGACCAGTACAAAGAAAGGATTTTTAGAAATCTTGGCCAACTGAAAAGTATGAACATGAAAAGTATGAGCATGTACAGCACTCAATACTTAGTTGGGGCTCCTTTTGCCTGAATTACTGCAGCAATGCGGCGTGGCATGGAGTCGATCAGTCTGTAGCACTGCTCAGGTGTTATGAGAGCCCAGGTTGCTCTGATAGTGGCCTTCAGCTCTTCTGCATTGTTGGGTCTGGCATAATCGCATCTTCCTCTTCACAATACCCCATAGATTTTCTGTGGGATTAAGGTCAGGCAAGTTTGCTGGCCAATTAAGAACAGGGATACCATGGTCCTTAAACCAGGTACTGGTTGGTGCCAAGTCCTGTTGGAAAATGAAATCTGCATCTCCATAAAGTTGGTCAGCAGCAGGAAGCATGAAGTGCTCTAAAACTTCCTGGTATATGGCTGCGTTGACCTTGGACCTCAGAAAACACAGTGGACCAACACCAGCAGATGACATGGCACCCCAAACCATCACTGACTGTGGAAACTTTACACTGGACCTCAAGCAACATGGATTGTGTGCGTCTCCTCTCTTCCTCCAGACTCTGGGACCCTGATTTACTCTCATCAGAGAACATAACTTTGGAGCACTCAGCAGCAGTCCGGTCCTTTTTGTCTTTAGCCCAGGCGAGACGCTTCTGACTCTGTCTGTTGTTCAAGAGTGGCTTGACACAAGGACTGCGAAAACCCATGAAACCCATGTCTTGCGTAGTGGTTCTTGAAGCACTGACTCCAGCTGCAGTCCACTCTTTGTGAATCTCCCCCACATTTTTGAATGGGTTTTGTTTCACAATTCTCTCCAGGGTGCGGTTATCCCTATTGCTTGTACACTTTTTTTCTACCACATCTTTTCCTTCCCTTGGCCTCTCTATTAATGTGCTTGGACACAGAGCTCTGTGAACAGCCAGCCTCTTTTGCAATGACCTTTTGTGTCTTGCCCTCCTTGTGCAAGGTGTCAATGGTTGTCTTTTGGACAACTGTCAGGTCAGCAGTCTTCCCCATGATTGTGTAGCCTACAGAACTAGACTGAGAGACCATTTAAAGGCCTTTGCAGGTGTTTTGAGTTCATCAGCTGATTAGAGTGTGGCACCAGGTGTCTTCAATATTCAACCTTTTCACAATATTCTAATTTTCTGAGATACTGAATTTGGGATTTTCCTTAGTTGTCGGTTATAATCATCAAAATTAAAAGAAATAAACCTTTGAAATATATCAGTCTGTGTGTAATGAATGAATATAATATATAAGTTTCACTTTTTGAATGGAATTAGTGAAATAAATCAACTTTTTGATGATATTCTAATTATATGACCAGCACCTGTATATGGTTTTCTGAGCGCACACATCCGAAGCATGCACATAGAAACCTGCCTGTCAGACAACGCGTACCATGAGTATTAAACTAAGTTCTCTTTCACGTCAAATACACACAAGGTTATGTAAAAACACACAAAATTCACATAAACACAGTCAGTTATGTCTGTGAATATAAACAGCAGGGAAAAGTAATATCATGTGTATATTAGATCCGCAGTATTAAAGTGAAAGCAGCGCAATATACAGTACCTACTGCTATGATGTTAATATGAATCAAACAACAAAAGAAAAACAGAAAATCACTTACTGCTCTTGACTGAATTAACTTTAGTCTTTGATAAGAATATATTTTTTTACTTGAATGCTACTGTTAAAGGATTAGTTCTCTTCAAAATGAAAATTCGTGAAGATGTTCATGTCTTTCTTCAGTCGTAAATTCAGTACATTTTTTTTGCTTTGTTTTTTTGAGGAAAATATTCCAGGATTTTTCTCCATGTAATGTATTTCAATGGCGATCAATGGGTTGAAGGTCCAAATCAATGCAGTTTCAAAGCGGTTCGAAAGGCTTCAGAGGCTCTGCACGATCCCAGATGAGGAATAGGGTCTTATCTAGTGAAATCATCCATCATTTTCAAGAAAAAAAAAAAAATTGTATATACTTTTCAACCGTGAATGCTCGACTTCAGTGTTGTGATTCGTCACAGCGTATGACGTCATGATGTTGGAAAGGTCACTTGTAGGTGGAAGTACCTATCAAGTCCTATCCTACTTTTTTTTTCTCACTGAATACCCTTTTTTATTAGAAAAAATTTATCACATTGCTAAAGTTGATTTTAAATTGGCTGCAAATTGTGATTTATCTATACAAATATCTTTTAAGTTATTTAGACAGACAAACTAACAAAAGTACATATAATTTAAATAATGCATTATAAAAAGATTAAACTGCAACCAGTCTCTGAACAGCAAAATCTATGGTATCAAACTGCTGTAAGGCTGGAGAAGCTTGTGTAAGCTCCTTTTTGTTGATCTAAAGCTCTAGAAAGCAGATGGGTATAATATTGGAGCTTGTGGGATATGTCATATTGTTTTGTCCCTGTGTTCTCAAGAGGGATTTGAGAGGCTGAACCCACGGAGACAGTGTTCCAGATGCACCATGACTGATGACATCAGAAAGAACGTCAGCATGGCACGAGTGTATTTATGGGAGCAGGTTTTGGCTGTGTAGATGCTGAGTTTGAGCTGCAGCAAAAACAGTAAGTAATAGGTCAATGAACTTGTTTGTAGTGAAGTAATTACATCAGGTCACATATTAGCTCTAATCATGCATTGACAGGGAGGTGTGAGGTGCTTTTCAGACTTTCTTTAAAATACAGGCTGAGGAAAAAAATTGTGTCATTTCTGTTCCACCAAACTGAATATATAGTACCCTATATACAAATGTAAGAGAAAGTAGCTATTTATACTACAAGCTTGCTACATTTGACGTTATTTAATCATTTTCAACATTTTCGCATCATAAGCATTGTTAGCCAAGATCTGTTGTTAACAACCTAGTTCAAGAATTCAGTATTTCCAAAAATGATAGTTCCAACCACCATTTGCAGTTGTATGCTTGGAACTACAGTTCCCAACCTATGGCTAGAAGCACAATTTCTTGTTTGTATGACATGTACATCAGACTTAAAGATACTATATGTACTATACTATATGTTTTTTATTGCCAATGTGTCAAAAGCTTGTAACGAAACTTAAAAAACGTGACCTTCCCCGACTTCCTTAGGTTGTCTTAGAAAGTCTGTTGACAGATTTTTATATGAAGGACTCAGGATGTTTTTGCTGGGAATATCAAAAGGATGTGACATTTCTGCATGCTCACATAGTCAGATATAGTCTAAAGTCTCACAAATACTTTATAATCACACTATCATAATCATTTTAATTACCTCATTTGTCGGCAGGATGCCGGTGATTCGCAGAGCTGGTGCAAACATCCACATCGATATGATCTTATGCTTTCTTAACTGTTGTTCCCTTTTGAAGTAGAACTCAACACTGCATCTAGATCAACGCTATGGGGAACGGCATTAGTGTGACCGGTGTTTGAAGCATGTGAATACCCACAATTTAATAAGCCTACAACAGTCCTTGACGTCACGTTTGTTTGTGTTGGCTGAATGCATTTATCATGGATAAGTACTCAAACAAGCATTTCAGGAAGTGTGTGTCTACGTGTTTCAGGTTTTTGACACTTGAGGACACATGTAACTTGTGCGTTATGTGTTTGGGTGAGGAGCACGCGCGTTCAGGAGCTGAATCACCCATTGTGAGAGATTCACAATGAGGAAGCTCCATTCTCTCTTAGCTCTATTCTCGAGGAATGTGGGACAAGTGTCTGCTCCCCACGGCTAGGGCCCTGTGGTTGCTGAGGCACTGCGGAGACTGAAGTCATGGGGATCGCAGGTCAACCTGGCTGAGGAGTTCAAAAAAGGTATGTCTCTTTTAAAGAGAGGTCTCAGAAGGTCAGGCAGGTGGTACCTTGCACATTATAGCCTGATGATGCTGCAGGCAGACCAGACAGACCTGCTTAAAGATTTGGATCAGGTGCAGGGATTGGTCTCCTGAAGCTGTCACTGAGCTGTGCTGAACCAAGGATCTAGCCCTCCAGGCCGCCAAACAAACAGCTGCTGCCACTGGTCGTTTAATGGCAGCGATGGTGGCTCAGAGAAGCAATAGGATAAACTTTCTTCTTGATGCTTCGGTCTTGGCCTTGGAATTTTTTGCCACGTCTGTAAAGATGGTAGTCTGTAAGTTTATTTCAGAGGACAGAGCACAGAGGAGGCAGGATGCTAGGAGGAAGAGACAAAATCTCAGCGAAGTCATCGAAAAAATGTATTTGGTAAATACGGCCGAATTGCTGAGGAGAAATAACATCCCTCCTCCTGCCCTAATTTCTATCTTTATCAGCACCATGAGACTGGTAGCTCAAGTAACCTTGCCCCCTTTCTGGTACGGTACCCTCCCAAACAGCTTGTGGTGATGTAGGGGTTGTTGGATAATTTTTAAAGTTTGGTGAGGTGAGGGAGCGGTTGGTGGCTTTCAGAAAGTACATCCAGTGCCGATCTAAATCTTCGCCTAAGACCTCTGGAGGTCCTGCCAATCACAGTCTGATCTGAATTTGAATCTGTTTCCCAAGATAATAGTCGTCTTCTATAATACCTGATGAGTTTGGAGAACACCTGAAAAGAGATCAGAGATCAGAATACTTCATACAGAATTTCTCCAGATCCTTCAGATTCCCAGCTCCATGTTGGTGCTACTTCTCTTGAGTTCTTCCCACTCATTTTCTATAGGGTTCAGGTCAGGGAACTGGGACGGCCATGGCAGAAGCTTCATTTTGCACTGTGACACATTTTTGTGTGGATTTTGATGTTTGTTATGGATCACTGTTCTGATGGAATATCCAACCACAGTCCATTATAAGATTTCTAGCAGAAGCCAGAAGAAGTCAGGTTTAGATTTTCTTTTTTTTTTTTTTTATCTGTTGGAATTTGCTAGAATGCATGATGCCATGTATCTGAACAAGATGTCGAGAACCTCCAGAAAAAAAAGTATCTGGCATTATATTTAACTGTGGACATTGGGTGCTTTTTATCCCTTTTTGCTCCAAACCCATCTGGTGGAAATATATATTTTTAGCTTCATCTGACCAGTTCCAGTCGTGTTTCACATTTGAATATAGAGGATTTTTCTTGAAACCCTCCCAAACAACTTATGGTGATGTAGGGGTTGTCTGATAATATTTTTAGGCTTTCTGACCCCAATAAATTAATCTCTGCAATTCTCCAGCTGTGGTCCTTGGAGAGTCTTTGGCCACTCAAACTCTCCTCCTCACTGTGCATTAGGACGATATAGACCACTTCCAGTCAGATTTGTAACATCTTTAGTTGATTGGAACTTCTTAATTATTGTCCTGATGGTGGAAATGGGGATTTGTTTCAATGCTTTAGCTATTTTCTTACACACAGGATTTGAGTGAGTTTGACAAGTGCCAAATTGTGATGGCTAGACGACTGGGTCAGAGCATCTCCAAAACTGCAGCTCTTGTGGGGTGTTCCCGGTCTGCAGTGGTCAGTATCTATCAAAAGTGGACCAAGGAAGGAACAGTGGTGAACTGGCGACAGGGTCATGGACAGCCAAGGCTCATTGATGCACGTGGGGAGCGAAGGCTGGCCCGTCTGGTCTGATCAAACAGACGAGCTACTGCAGCTCAGATTGCTCAAGAAGTTAATGCTGGTTCTGATATAAGCTGTAAAAATACACAGTGCATCACAGTTTGTTGCGTATGGGGCTGCATAGCCACAGACCAGTTAGGGTGCCCATGCTGACCCCTGTCCACCACCGAAAGCGCCAACAGTAGGCACGTGAGCATCAGCACTGGACAACGGAGCAATGGAAGAAGGTGGCCTGGTCTGATGAATCACATTTTCTTTTACATCTCGTGGATGGCCGGGTGCGTGTGTATCACTTACCTGGGGAACACAAGGCACCAGGATGCACTATGGGAAGAAGGCAAGCCGAAGTCACCCTGGTGTGCTAAAATATTTTTTAAATATGAATGGGCATACACGTCAGAGATATTTTACTCATAAGAATTTCTATAATTTGTGCATTGGAGAAAAACATTTAGTGAAGTTATTAAACGTAATTTCGGGAGGAGGACGCCCATCTAATCTTCCAATTAATACCTAGGTATAAAACCAGCAGCTTACCTCTTCCCGTTGTTAGTTCTTGCAGCATCCCTGCTCCTCCCTTTTGTACAATTTTGCCTGTTATGGGGGACAATTGGGGGGCAATCGGCAATCTAAATGTTCTCTAGTACCCTGAGGGAACTGTGGAAAGCTGTGATTGAATCAAACATCTGTAAATAAAGAAAAGCAACGGAGAACAAAAATAATGATAATCTATTTTTATCAATTCAATCTGACATCAGTTGTATATCATATCGAATTGATGTCAGATAATCTGACATCAATTCGACCTTGAAGCAGCTTTGTTCGAATGACTTTACCATACGATTTCTGGAAACAATTGTGGCTAGCTAGTTAATTTCTCTAATGATTTACGTTAAGCGAGCGAGTTGCGCTGTTGTATGGGTAACACAGCCCTGATCACTTTAAACTAACTTGTGACTTTTCTGATTCAGACCAGTTTAATTGACTCATTGAAAATAACCACATCAAAAGAGTCATTAATTCCTGAATCGTTATTGAAAGCTGCATAGTTTGATGCTGTCATCTCGCTACAGAGAATTGTAATCAAATGAATAGCTTTTAACATTCAGTGACGCTGCTGCCCAATGTGTTGCCTTTTATTTGCAGAAAGTTGCATTTCCAACTGTTTCTATTGCATGTGTCATCAGCTCTACAGGACATACTCCCCTCTCATGTTCAGCGGGTCACCAGTAGAGAGAGTGAGCAGCTTCAAGTGCCTGGGTGTAAACATCTCCGAGGACCTGACCTGGACTGCTCACATTCAGACACAGGTGAAAAAAGCCAGGCAAAGACTGTACCACCTGCGCCAGCTGAGGAAATTCAGGGTTTCACCAGCTATCCTGAAAACTTTCTATTTAGGGGCGATAGAAAGTGTATTAACTCACAGCGTGTGCTTGCATCACAGCGTGGTATGGGAACAGCACCAGTCATGACTGCAAAGCCCTGCAAAGAGTCGTGCGCTTATCCGAGCGTCTCTCAGGGTCAGCTCTCCCGTCTCTGCAGGACGTCTACACCAAACGCTGCAAAGGCAGAGCTACTAAAATCATCAAGGACTCTAATCACCCTGCAAACCCTCATTTCACGCTGCTGCCATCTGGTAAGCGCTTCCGAAGCCTGATGGCCAAAACCGAGAGACTCAGGAGGAGCTTCTTCCCCCAGGCCATCAGACTCCTGAACTCAGTCACTTAGCATCACGTGACCATCGATATACTGACATTGCACTGCACTTTCTGTTCTCGTTGTTACTGTGTAACAACCTGTTATAAACCTGTTTGCACATTATACTTCTTTGTACATTTCTGTTAACCACATATTTTTAATTCTACAGTTTACTCACTGCACAGTTTATTTCACTTATTTTATTCCACTTTGTTTATTTATTTATTTATTTATTTTCTACTTGATTTATTTATAATTCTATATATATATATATATATATATATAGTACTTTTTTTATTCTATTTCTATTATAATTTCCTCCTTGTGTTTTTAACTGTGAATTTGCACTGTCCATGGAGCAGACCTGTTTACATTTCACTGCCGGTTGTATATTCTGTATATAACTGTGTATGTGACAAATAAAACTCTTGAATTTCTCTATTTTAAAATGAACAATGTCAGGTCACTGTCAGTGTGAAATCCCCTTAAGAAGCCAGATCTCGGCAGGATAGTTTTCTCTTAAACCGGTATAGTAGAAGTGTTTTAACATCAAGATTCAAATGTGGAGAGGGATCAATTTAATTTTGAATCTTTAATTTTAATTTGCAATGTAACTGAGTCAAGAGGCAGTTCCAGTATAGCCCATCATGTATGATGCATCTTGCATCTCTTCATTATGAGTGGATACCAGTAACAGAGCCTTGTGGTCCGGCAGTGACTCACTGCTTTCAAGATATCTAATGGGAATTGTCAGTGTGCTCTCCTTTTCAATAACACCGCTCAGCCCTGAGCCCCGAGCCTGTGTTATCAACAGAGAAAAGTTAATAGCGAGCTTCCTTAGTGGTCGTCATGACGACCAATGTTAATATGCACAAATGCAGGTCTGTCAGTGGCACTCTGCAGGAAACTACAGGGGGCACAAAGTCACATGTGGTCCTGTCTGGTACTGTCACAGTGTGTGATTTGAAATCACAGTGTACAATCAAGATGTGTTAGCGACAGTACTCAGAACATTGGACTATGACTTATTGAACATGTAGAAATCCTCGTTTTTAGGTTGCTCTGGATAAAAGCATCTGCCAAATAAATAAATGGTTTGTCTCGCCTTCGCACCAAAAAAACACACCATCAGAGAAGAGATGTTGCAAGCGGGAGGGGAAGTTATGTTGATTAAAGATAATGAGGGCACATGAATTAAAAAAATAACAATGATGTGCAAAGATACTGTAATATTCAATGAATAAAACAAGAATTGTCCATTTTGCTTTCAAGGTGACTTTAAATGTGAAGTTTTTGGTGTTAATATACTTTCTTCTGTCTTATAGTTTTAATATGCAGATTTAACTCATGTTGGCTTATTTCCTTGAAAATTTTAAAACTTTGGCTCTGTCACTATTTATAGTTTGAGCATCTTGACCACCCAACACAGCAGCACTAACTCAAACAATGCTGAGTTTGGGACAGGACTATCTTTTTTGGCTGACCAGGGGGAGTGTTTGGGGAATTAGGGGAGTCGCAATATACCGGTGTTGATGAACCGTGGTATTTAAAAAATTCAATATTGATATCATGTTAAAACTGAACATATGATAATATCGTAAATAATCCAGCGGTAGTAACTGGTTGACACTCCAACATAGTAGGTGACGGTATTGCACCTAAACACTGGTTGCAGCCCATCTTAAAATGGAAAAAAGATGACACACTGTGTAGCTATTTTTGGGTTAAAATAAGTCCTTGTTTGCATCCACAAAGAAAAATACAGCTTTTCTTTCATTGTAATCCTCTGTTCTAGCCTGTAATTAACATGATGAAATGTAGTCCAATTAACTCCCAATGGGTTTCCTGCTGCTCCTTAATTTGTTAACAATTCTCAAAACATTCTCTGTTTGCAAGTGTAGTGTAAATAATTTGGTAATATATATTGCCTTTGTCTTTCGTAATTGAGTCTTGCATTATCATAAGTTTCAGTACTTATTTTATCGTTTAAAATGGCATTTGAAAAAAAACTTTTTGTCAATGCATATATTATTTTCAAAATATATATCTGATTAATCCAAATAATATTTCCATAATGGAATTCCTTATTTGATTTGGTATTTACTTTTAATTAAGTACCAAATATGATTTTCTTTCTTTCAAACAAATGAATGAATAAACCGAGCCCAGTGAATTATCACAACTGTCACGGGTGTGTGTAGGAAGGAAGACGACAGAAGATGAATCTAGTGCAAACTGGAAGTTTTAATCAAAGTGAACAGGAAGACAGGTACACACCACTTTACACAACGGAGATCGGACAAGGACTGAGTGAAATGGGAGAACTAAATGGCAAACAGAAACGAGTTACTTGACAAGACACAGCTGAACAGAACTAAACTAACGAGGGTAACCATGGGGACAGATGAGTGGCGGGAAACTGAACAAAGAACCATGTGACAAATGAAAACACACTGAAAGTCCATGAACAAAACAGAACATAGCTGTGGCAACAACATACTGCCTGGTGCGATTGATGAGAATAGTGAGAGCAGAGCGACATGAATAAAAGTGAAAATGATATCTCAATGATACGAGCGCGAGTTCTCATTAATGAGGGGATGCGTAAGACTGCAGCCAAGGACTGCTGTCCTTGAGAAAATTAGCTCTGCCCCAACAATTATGGAAATAAATGACTACAGCATTAACCTCTGCACATGGGGAGACTAGAGGAAGCAGTTAGCATGTTAGAATGGCATTGTGTTTGTTTAGAGCCAAGTATAATTTTGATTAATGATGTCATTAAAAACTCCATATCCTGTTGTAGATTGACTTTCATTTTTTTAGTTTTTAGTTTTCTTCTAAAAAGTCATTCATAATTTTCTTTATATATTTTTTTAAAAATTCAAACAGCTTAAAGGTGATTGAATAACTTGACTGACTGACTCCGCCATAACACGTGAAGTTAGAGTGCTACTCTATTCCGAGATTTCGACACTGTGCAATCAAACATAAAGTGACTATCAGCCCACAACTTTGCAGGATAATAGCTTTGCTGCCATTCGACTGAAGCTATCTGCTGAAGTGAAGAATTAGAGCAATTTTGTTGGCTGTGATAGAGGGGTTATAGTCCATAAGAGTTATCAGATACTTCTGCCAGAGGAATTGTTTTTTTTTTCTCTTCTTCTTCATGCCGCTCAGTCTTTCTGTGGTTCCATCATCGGTGCAAGTGCGTACGCAGAGGTCACAAATTAATTTAGGACACACTTCATGATTCATGGCTCAGGTCAGATCTCAAGGCATCTCATCGGCCTCATCTCATCTCCAAGTACCCATGTTGAACTCGTTTAACTTAAAAAATTCTAATTAAGCTGTGATAGCATAATCTCTGATTTGCCATCATGCATCAGCAGAATCAAAGGGGAAACTATTATATCCCTGAGTGTATCCACAGTCTGCTTTGCCTACTCAACTATTAAAATATCCATGCCTGCAGATGAGAGCGCTGCGTAATCTTGCATTGCTGTTTGTCATTCACAATCAATTATGTCACCATACACATCAGTTAGTAAACACTTTTCCATATCTAGGGGAGCTCTATGAAGAAAGCAGTGCGACTGTTGCAAATACTTCCCTTGAGAAATGATCTAGCTACGGCGATACAGTGTTGATTTAGTCAGCACAGGAAACATGAATGCGTTATTACCATGTCTGAAAAGGGTATTAGAGGCTTAGCTGGAGCTGATATGTGAAGGTTTAGGAAATTTACACATACGTTATGGGTTAAACAGTAACGGTATGCATCCCTCAAATACCACATTTCTTTAGATCCTTTTTATTGGGCATTTCATAGACTGGCTCCCTGACACTGTCTGAGAATCACTTGCTTCCAATTTATAGAACTGTGATTTTCTTTTACTATTATTATACCCAGTAGTTTTAAATAGTTAATCTAAAAAATAGTATAGCTCAGAACATATGGCATATCTATCTCAGAACATATCTATCTATCTATCTATCTAGATATGAGAAGCAGAAATTGTAAAAATGCTTGTTTGTTTTCTTTTAATAAAATGTATTGCTATACATTTAAAATTAGTTTAATATCCTATATCCATTAAAATTGAAGCTTACATATAACATTTTGATTTTTAATCAAACACTGGTGAAACAACCACTTATGTCTATGGTGTTATCAATATTTGAAGTAAAATTTTGGTTTGTTCTAAAATGAGCAGGTGTAACCCCTCCTGTTCGACCCGCCCGCTCCAAGCGGGACTCGAACCCGGGTCCGCCGGCATGAGAGTCGGACGCTCTAACAAGGAGGCTAAAGGCTGCAACCACTAGTGTCAGTCGCCAGAGCGTCTCTTGAGATCAGAGGAGTGAGGTTTACTCGCACAGCAACTACTAGCTGGCCTCCGTTACACTCACCCCCCTAAACCTCACTCTCATCCGGGTCACGGCACCAATGTAACCCCTCCTGTTCGACCCGCTCGCTCCAAGCGGGACTCGAACCCAGGTCTACTAGCTGGCCTCTGTTACACAGGGATATGCAACTTTAGGTAATAATTAATATATAAATAAATAACTTTAAGGACTCTTTAAGGTTTACTTTAAGGTTTAATTGATCATTTAAATTTCATTTTTTTAAAGAAATGTTTAATTGTTCATCTTGGCCCCTGTTTTTGCCAAAGAAGAATTGTTTCTTTTTTCCACTTTACAGTCTAAAAACATTAAATTATAAGATTAAATTGCTCTGAAGGAAAGAAATTTCTGATTTAGATACATTTTGAAGTAACACCACAGACGTAATATTGCATAATGTTTGTGGAGTTACTATAGAGTCTGTGTTACCAGGAGAGACAGTAACACCACAGACAAATTAGCCTAAATCCAGACTTTTCTAAAATGGAGGCTGCCATCATGATGATATCAAAGTCAGGGGACATTTTGGAAATATGAATAAGTATGTATTTATCAAAATTTGGATTAAAATATGTAAAATCTGCAAGTTATCAACATAACACCACAGACACTAATAAAGTGCGACACATGAAATTGTCAGAAATTTAGCCAACTTTAAGAAAATTAATAAGAAAGAATGTCTTCACCATGCACACCTCAGATCAACCAGAACCTGCAATGACCTTTACACACAGAAAGTAGTCCAAATAGAGTCCCCCCTTTCTTAAAGGGGCGACATCCATTGTTGTAACAACACAGACATGAATTTGGGGAACACTACTTTTTCTTAGATATTACAAAATATGTATTTTTTTTAACAATTTAATACAGTTGTACATGTTAAAATCTATATTCATAATATAACCACTTTATTTGTTAAAAACGTGATATTGTTGCAATTACATTCCATGATACCTCTGAGGTATGGTGGGAACATGCATATTTAGTTACAAATGCAATCTCTCAAACTCAATTAAATATGTATTTTAAAACAAAAATGTATCTATTAATAGTGCACAAATTGTGTTTATCCTACAGAATACAACCATGAAAATATTTTATAATTTATTGGTATTTAAAGTTTATTTCAGCTGTTGTAAAGTAGAGGGACACCACTCGCCACCACAAATAAAGAATGACCCCTATCTAGCATGCACATTTCCCTTTTTTGTTTAGATTACTGTTGCCATCATCTAAAACTCATGTAAAGTTAATATTTTAAAACACTAAATTGAATAACACTGATAAATGTGATCTTTAGCAAAAACATTAGGTAACATTTTATTTTACTGTGTCCTCGTTACTGTCACAGTGTGTTTTGGTGTTGTTTCATGCTCATGAAAAAAAAAAAAAAAAAAAATGGGTGTAAACATCTCAGAGGACCTGACCTGGACTGCTCACATTCAGACACAGGTGAAAAAAGCCAGGCAAAGACTGTACCACCTGCGCCAGCTGAGGAAATTCAGGGTTTCACCAGCTATCCTGAAAACTTTCTATTTAGGGGCGATAGAAAGTGTTTTAACTCACAGCGTGAGTATGGGAACAGCACCAGTCATGACTGCAAAGCCCTGCGCTTATCCGAGCGTATCTCAGGGTCAGCTCTCCCGTCTCTGCAGGACGTCTACACCAAACGCTGCAAAGGTAGAGCTACTAAGATCATCAAGGACTCTAATCACCCTGCAAACCCTCATTTCACGCTGCTGCCATCTGGTAAGCGCTTCCGAAGCCTGATGGCCAAAACTGAGAGACTCAGGAGGAGCTTCTTCCTCCAGGCCATCAGACTCCTGAACTCAGTCACTTAGCATCACGTGACCGTCGACATACTGACATTGCACTGCACTTTCTGTTCTCGTTGTTACTGTGTAACAACCTGTTATAAACCTGTTTGCACATTATACTTCTTTGTACAATTGTTAACCACATATTTATAAGTCTACAGTTTACTCACTGCACAGTTTACTTCACTTATTTTATTCTTCACTTCTTTATTTTTATTTTTATTTTTTTCTACTTGACTTGATTTATTTATAATTTATATATATATATATATATATATATATATATATATATATATATATATATATATATATATATATATATATATATATATAGTACTTTTTTATTCTATTTCTATTGTAATTTCCTTGTGTTTTTAACTGTGAATCTGCGCTGTCCATGGAGCGGACCTGTTTATATTTCACTGCCGGTTGTATATTCTGTATATAACTGTGTATGTGACAAATAAAACTCTTGAATCTTGAATCTTGAATGTTTCATGTTTCTGAGTTGCCATGTCACTGTCACTCCCTAGTTCAGTAGTCAGGGAGTCAGCCATTTTAAGGGCTGTCTTAATTGCAGAATCCTTCCAGTGGACTGAAATATTCGCTCCCTAAAAAGTCCCACAATGCACCGCAAAACCCAGGGTGCATCAATGGTCACTATGCTCCCTTAACAGAAGTTCTGAAGCGCGAAACTCAAATCACGTGAGCCAATTCACTACACATAATGACCGATAACGACACGCGATGTGTTTTTAAAAACAGAAACCATTATATTATTATATGTCAGCATAAACATACATTGTTAGACAGGTAATGAACACAATCTAGCTAACATTTATAATTTATTTACGGCTGAAATGTTGCACGTATATGTAATAAGAAAAGTATTTATCATAATGTACTTTAAATAACATTACAAGTAATGTCAGAAAGATATAAGCTCTGCTGTTGTTCATAAATACCAGTAATGATGTTGTACAATGAGGACGTTGTCATGTCGCCGGAAATAGAGTCATCAGTGTCCCAATGTGTCGTGAGCCAGTGTCTTTTACTGTCCTTACCAGTGCCCGAACTCGTGTACACGATATACTGATTCACGAGCTCGGGAGCTAGGGAACTGAATGAGACACACTCTTAGTTTGCTTTGTTCACTGCCATGCACTTCTTGGTCTTGTCATGTGATTCCCATGCCCTCATGTGTTCTTGTCATGTCATTGGTTCATTGTTTAATCATTGTTCACAGGTGTCCCTTGTCCAGTCATTAGTCCTTGTTAAGCCCTCATGTTTGTCATGGTTGTTGTCTAGTATTGATGTTGTAACCCACTGTGTTGGTGAGTTTTATGCCACGCCATCCCACGCCACGCCACGCCAAGTCAAGTATTTGTTTCTAGTATTGTCAAGTCAAGTCTTTGTTTTATGTTTTGAATATTTTTGATTAAACTGCACTTGGGTTCAGCAAACTTGCCTCCAGTGGAGTGGTATGTTATAGGTACATATGCATAATTTACTGTTATTACTATGTTAAGTAACATAATTACATGCAACTAACCCTAAACCAAACATTAATCCTACCATAACCCTATAGTAAGTGCACATAGTTACTAAATAATACTTATTACTTAAATATATAATTACACTGTAACAATGACAGCTTAAAAAAGTGCAACCAAACATTATAATATTGTGATGCCTAAAAACCTTTACCATTTAAAATGGTTGATTTTAGTTTTTGATGATTTGTTTTTATAATATTAAAATATCTTATAATTTTAAAAACATTCCTGTTGCTGTTTAAGGATTTAGACTTCCCTCCATGTTCAAAAAGAGTAGTGATTGTGCTGGGAAAACTCCATATCCTACTGTATGCTTCCAAACTTGATTGGTAAGATTGTGATTCCTATTTTCATTACAATGACAGGCTATTTGCTAATTTAGCAGACATGTCAGATATACATGCATGCCCAACAGATTTTGATAATTGAATGGATCATTTTAATGTGAAGGCTCACATGATGAAAGAATGTTTAGACATAGAAGTTGTGAAGAGTTTGACACTTTCACAAAAAAATCAACTCATCAGTTTTGATCAACAAGCCATGGGCATTTTTTATAGGTATGTGGCAAAACACACATGCAATTTGCTTAAATCAATAAGGCATTTAAATATGACGTGAACAAGAAACTAACTGTTTAGAGATCAGAACTTATTGATTAGTGAGAAAAAAATCTCATTCGAGAATTGAGCCAAAGCGATTGAGAAATATTGTAAAATGGTTGTAAAATTTGTATAATATTAAAATATCCATGCCTTCAGATGACAGTGCTTTTTAATCTTGCATTTCTGTTTGTCATTCACTGTCAGTGCTTACATTTACTTCACCATTCTGTTTAGTTTTGTTCATGGACTTTCAGTTTGTTTTCATTTGTCACGTGTTTATTTGTTCTGACTCCCGCCACTCGTCTGTCTCCATAGTTACGGTCATTATTAGTTATGTGTCAGCTGTGTGTAATTAATCATCATCGTTTGTGTTCACTACTTAGGTTGCTGAAACATTGCTTGTGTACTGCAAATACAGTCCATTCTGTCACCTTTCTGTTCTCTGGCAGTGATGTGTTTTGTTTTTTTTTGAGGTGGGGGGGTTTCCACAGTGTTTAATGTCATATGGTGACTGTGAAACACAGAACACTTCACTACATGATATCATGGTGAAATTTGTTATTTTTATGTTAATCAGGTCAATTTTGATAAAGAACAATGCACTGTGGCTTTAATTCAATGTGAGCAGTGCAGCAAAAATAGAATGAATCCGGCACTGCCGCTTTGCTCTGCTCCTGCGACACGCTGCTACGCTGCCTCTGTGTGTGGTGTAAATGCTCTAATCTGTTAACATGGGCACCGGAAAAAAAAAAGCGCTCTGCTAACGTGCGCGGTGTGAAACCGGCCTTAAACTTTGTCGTTTGGAACTATCTTTATCTACCTTCGTCTGTTTGTCAGCAAACACAGCAAACAAGTGACACTTGTAGCATTTTAAATGACTGATTTTTATCGTTACATTGGCCTCACTTTATATTAGATGGTCTTAACTACTATGTACTAACATCAAAAAATAAGTACAATGTACTTATTGTGTTCATAATGTAATGCAAAACACTTTTGCTGATATCGAGGTGTGATACGGGTAAAGTTAGGGACAGGTGTGGTGGTATGGGTAAGTTTAAGGGTAAAGTTAGGGACAGGTGTGGCGGTATGGGTAAGTTTAAGGGTAGGGTTAGGGACAGGTGTGGCGGTATGGGTAAGTTTAAGGGTAGGGTTAGGGACAGGTGTGGTGGTATGAGTAAGTTTAAGGGTAAAGTTAGGGACAGGTGTGGTGGAATGGGTAAGTTTAAGGGTAAAGTTAGGGACAGGTGTGGCGGTATGGGTAAGTTTAAGGGTAAAGTTAGGGACAGGTGTGGCAGTATGGGTAAGTTTAAGGGTAAAGTTAGGGACAGGTGTGGTGGTATGGGGAAGTTTAAGGGTAGGGTTAGGGACAGGTGTGGCGGTATGGGTAAGTTTAAGGGTAGGGTTAGGGACAGGTGTGGCGGTATGGGTAAGTTTAAGGGTAGGGTTAGGGACAGGTGTGGCGGTATGGGTAAGTTTAAGGGTAAAGTTAGGGACAGGTGTGGCGGTGTGGGTAAGTTTAAGGGTAGGGTTAGGGACAGGTGTGGCGGTGTGGGTAAGTTTAAGGGTAAAGTTAGGGACAGGTGTGACGGTATGGGTAAGTTTAAGGGTAAAGTTAGGGTCAGGTGTGACGGTATGGGTAAGTTTAAGGGTAGGGTTAGGGACAGGTGTGGCGGTATGGGTAAGTTTAAGGGTAGGGTTAGGGTCAGGTGTGACGGTATGGGTAAGTTTAAGGGTAGGGTTAGGGACAGGTGTGGTGGTATGGGTAAGTTTAAGGGTAGGGTTAGGGACAGGTGTGGTGGTATGAGTAAGTTTAAGGGTAGGGTTAGGGACAGGTGTGGCGGTATGGGTAAGTTTAAGGGTAAAGTTAGGGACAGGTGTGGCGGTATGGGTAAGTTTAAGGGTAAAGTTAGGGACAGGTGTGGCGGTATGGGTAAGTTTAAGGGTAGGGTTAGGGACAGGTGTGGCGGTATGGGTAAGTTTAAGGGTAGGGTTAGGGACAGGTGTGGCGGTATGGGTAAGTTTAAGGGTAAAGTTAGGGACAGGTGTGGCGGTGTGGGTAAGTTTAAGGGTAGGGTTAGGGACAGGTGTGGCGGTGTGGGTAAGTTTAAGGGTAAAGTTAGGGACAGGTGTGACGGTATGGGTAAGTTTAAGGGTAAAGTTAGGGTCAGGTGTGACGGTATGGGTAAGTTTAAGGGTAGGGTTAGGGACAGGTGTGGCGGTATGGGTAAGTTTAAGGGTAGGGTTAGGGTCAGGTGTGGCGGTATGGGTAAGTTTAAGGGTAGGGTTAGGGACAGGTGTGGTGGTATGGGTAAGTTTAAGGGTAGGGTTAGGGACAGGTGTGGTGGTATGAGTAAGTTTAAGGGTAGGGTTAGGGACAGGTGTGGCGGTATGGGTAAGTTTAAGGGTAAAGTTAGGGACAGGTGTGGCGGTATGGGTAAGTTTAAGGGTAAAGTTAGGGACAGGTGTGGCGGTATGGGTAAGTTTAAGGGTAAAGTTAGGGACAGGTGTGGCGGTATGGGTAAGTTTAAGGGTAACGTTAGGGACAGGTGTGGCGGTATGGGTAAGTTTAAGGGTAGGGTTAGGGACAGGTGTGGTGGAATGGGTAAGTTTAAGGGTAAAGTTAGGGACAGGTGTGGCGGTATGGGTCAGTTTAAGGGTAAAGTTAGGGACAGGTGTGGTGGTATGGGTAAGTTTAAGGGTAAAGTTAGGGACAGGTGTGGTGGAATGGGTAAGTTTAAGGGTAAAGTTAGGGACAGTTGTGGTGGTAGGGTTAGGTGTAAGGGAAGTGTCAACAGTGTAATTATAAATCTAACTACAGAAATTAATTACAGATGTAATTACATGCAGGTCATTTTTAAAATGTAAATACAATGTAAAAACATGTATGTACACAATAAGTGCATTGTATCAAATTACTAAATTTAAGTGTTAGTACATAATAGTTAAAGACACCTAATATGAAGTGGGTCTGTTACATTTTTAGTTTATATTGACCAAATTGTGTGTTTTTTAGTGTAAGATTTTAATATCAGTAATTTATTGGTTATTAGCCACAGCATGAAAACAACTGGCTTGTTTATATTAGCCAGAATTTTAATACTGGTGCAATTTTCATTTTTAGATTCAGTATAATATTTCCTCTACATTTCTTCTGACAAGCGTTTGTTTAAAATCCCCAAAGTGATGTCATGGCAAAACAGAGAAGAACAATTTAATGACTGTTTACAGCAACCTCATCAGTAGGCAAAAACTGTCATTTACGCTCAGCAGCGATGATAAAGTCATCACTGTGCATTGTTTAACCTATTATTATTATAAAGCAATTGGTGAGACTGCAGTGAAACACTGTCTAAATCATGACAATGAGACACCAGTGGCACTGCATAAAAGCGAATAGAAGTGTTCACAGACAGAGTACTGCCATGTAAGCTGTGCTGTGAGAGTCTCTGTGGTCATAAGAGTAACTTATATGCAGTCTGCAAGGGAAAGAAGCCTTATTTTACTAGAAAAACAGTGCTAGACATGAGTCTGGGGTATCTGGTGTACTGATATCTTTGCAAGAATAATGAAACACAAGAGTTATTTGACAGCTGCTAAACAACATCTGTATCGCTCGTCATATTACTGATAAAGACTGTGAATAATTCTAACAAGGGGGTCGACAACTCAATTAGTGCAGTAAACATTTGTTCAGATTGCTCCTACAAATAGCTTTGATAAGAGTGGTGCAATAATAGGAGTTCAGACACACTGGGGACGACCTGTAACTGGAAATGTAGATAACCGAGTGTTTTAGCGTGCACTGCGCACAACATGAATAGAGTTTAAACCGGTCACAGATTCACCGTGTGTCAGGATCCCCTTTAAAATGTGCATCCGATCACTAATGATTTAAGAGACGGACGGAACAAAAGAGGTTTAAATGATTTGAGGTTATTAATACATTACATGACTCATCCACCGAGTTTCATTCACCATAGGAATTGATATGAAATCAGAAATATAGAAGAATGTGTCACCAGTGCCACTGTTATTGTGTTGCAGACTGCCAGGGTAGCTTTATATGCTCACACTAATGATCTTGTAATTAAACCGAGAGGAAAACATATCTACATTAATTATCGTGAGCATTGGTTGCAGCGTTTTTCCAGTCTAGGCAGATGAATTGCTAGCCTGGAGGGGCTGACTTACATTGCAGTTGGCAGACATTCGCAAGGTGTTCTGATCCTAAGAGTCCACGTTATCCTGCTGAAACACTGCCATTTCTCCCTGTCTTTACTCTCTGATCACACAAATGTGATCTGAAGTAAAAGGTTAGTAAGAAGACTAGATGAGCGATGACAATACCCCGGCAAGGAGTGTAACGTCATGACAGCGTTTGACACTCTGTAGTCTTTAGTTGTGCACCTCAGCTTGCTTGCTCTTTCCAAATCTGTCTTTCTCTGTCTGATTTGCAGCCAATACAAATGTTTCAGACACTTTTATTGTTTGCTGTAGGTGTGAGACTGCAATTATTTAGCATTATAAAAACATGTCTTCTCTATTTTAGTAACATTTAGTGAAACACATTTGAATAAGCTCTACCATATTGACTTGTCATAGTCAATTGAAGCTCTTAATTGTTTGAATCAGCTGCATGTGTGAATGATAAACCGCTCAGAGAAAAACATTTTATTTTCTTGTTTGTAATTAACACGCATCCAAAATAAAAGTTTGTGTTTACGTAATATATGTGTGTATACTGTGTATAATTATTATAATAATATGTATTTAACATGCATGTATTTAAGAGAAAAAAATAATATAATATAAATATATATATATATATATATATATATATATATATATATATATATATATATATATATATATATATTTTCTTTTTCATATCTGTAAATAATTTTCCAAATTATAACACTGTTTCTTATGAAATGCTCTTAATGTGCTTATTAATAATGCTAAATGTATTATTAATACTGGGAACTTCTACAGGCACCACACGTAAACTTGTCACAGACCTGGTTTAGTTAAATGGTCGGGGTCATTTGTACGACAGATAAAAATAATCATATTTGCTGCATTCTCGTTTTCTGCATTGTTTTAGCAAAATTATCTATTTTTCTGCTCACCATGTTTCTATACCTTTGTTAAAATAACTGCATCATCTGCTGCAGCTCTTAATGTGGTGCTTTACGTCTTTAGCGAGAGAGAGGGAGAAGCAGCGTGCACAGAGCGGAAAGAGCTTGAATAAAGTGCGTCTGACTCCAGATAAAAATATTAGAGGATGTAGTGCCGAAAGATCATTACCATAAACGACCCTAAGCGTTTGAGGTGTGTAGCGCCGTTGTTTTTGACACGCTGCTCACTTTAAAGTGTAGAAACAGTAAAATGGCGCAATTATGTCCTGCAGTCTGGATGGAACCAAGACCACGGTCTGCCATTTAAATACCACAATATTCTTTCCTGTTACTTTTGACATACACTATATTGCCAGAAGTTTTGGGACGCCTGCCTTTACATGCACATGAACTTTAATGACATCCCATTCTTAATCCGTAGGGGTTTACTATAGAGTTGGCCCACCCTTTGCAGCTATAACAGCTTCAACTCTTCTGGGAAGGCTTTCCACAAGGTTTAGGAGTGTGTTTATGGGAATTTTTGATCATTCTTCTAGAAGCGCATTTGTGAGGTCAGGCACTGATGGTGGACGAGAAGGCCAGGCTCGCAGTCTACGAACTGTTCTTGAGCTAATCTGAAGGCCACATGAAGTTTGGAGGTCTGTAGCTATTGACTCTGCAGAAAGTTGGTGACTTCTGCGCACTGTGCGCCTCAGCATGTGCTGACCCCGCTCTGTGATTTTACGTGGCGTACCACTTCGTGGCTGAGTTGCTGTTTTTCCCAATTGCTTCCACTTTGTTATAATACCACTAACAGTTGACCGTGGAATATTTAGTAGTGATGAAATTGGACTTAAATGGACTTATTGGACTTATTGTGGCAACCTATCACAGTACCACACTTGAATTCACTGAGCTCCTGAGAGCGACCCATTCTTTCACAAATGTTTGTAGAAGCGTCTGCATACCTAGGGGCTTGATTTTATACACCTGTGGCCATGGAAGTGATTGCAACACCTGAATTCAATGATTTGCAGGGGTGTCCCAATACTTTTGGCAATATAGTGTATGTAATGCATCCGTTCTCAATAAAATGAGAAGCAATGTCAGTAGTTATGTTTTGTTGATATACCATTTGATACCGATCATAACAGAAAGCGCTCAAGCAATCGTTGACAAACTTTGGTTTGTCTGTTAAGCACATTCTTCTGAATAACAATGTTATAAAAAAAATAAAATAAAAAAACAAGAAAACATTGTTTTGACATTCTTTTGGTGGATTCTATCCTTAATTAGGCAGGTCATCCCCTCTATAATTTGCTCCAAGCTCACTCAAACAACTTTTGTTTTTGATGCTGTAGTTGGGCATATATTACACAATCGACGTTTAACTTTTTAACTTTTATTTTTTTATTACCAAAATCAATGTTCTCTACCCATTTATCTCCAGACTGTTCTTAAACATTCCTGTTAGAATTAACTGTAATAGGAAAGCTCATTTTTAGATTAGGCTAAATTAAACTACTCTATAAACGTAATAAAAAGTGAGAAGTAGACATTACTTTGATCTGGCTCAAAGTGGAAGTAAATTAGCCCAACACCATGTTTATTAGGAAACAGTTTATCACAGACAAGCTCTGCTGATGAGATTTTAAGCAATGATTATTTGCTTTGAGCTATCTCCTCTGAGACAGCCAGCATAGAATCTGTTGCCCAAATACATCAAATGCAGCTGAGTTTGTGATGATCTAGTGTGTGTTTGTGATTATTGTGATTATGACTTTCTGAGAGAGTATAAGAAACATAATTGTGCTATTTGTAGCATCACATAATGTTAAAGTTATGTTCTGTCATGTTGTATATATGATTCATAAAAGATGAATCACTGTCTGACCATCTGAAAAATCAGTATGGAGATAAAGGTTAGGATCTTTATCGGCCGTATTACAGCACACCATGAGTGTATATTAGCACCATTTGTTGTTTGCTTTTGGCATCTGATAGAGTGTTTGGACCCTGAAACAGTGGTGTGCGATGTCAAACTTTACAAGCAAATAATGGTGTTTTATTCCATAATGAATCAGTGTTTTTAAAGGAATCGATTGAGTAAATGACTCAATGATTCACTCAAAGTCATTGGGCCTTTCCAAATACCCACACTTGTGGTCATGGCCATTTGAGAAAATGTGTAGAGATTGGTATTTTGTTAAACATTTGCACATTAAATGCTTACAACAATTAAATTGTTGTGCCTTTACCTCACAGACATGATACATATATCTATAAAAAGCTTGAAATGTCAAGCATAATTCATAATCATTACTTTTTAATCATTACTTTTGCCGGTGCGCTGTGGCAAGCTTCATGCGTGTGTTTGAGTGCTGATTAGGTATGTGTTGGGAATTAAAGGCACATTATTATGATTTTACTTATTAATATACGTGTGTGATTATTTGACCAGTAGCTTAAAGGTTCACTGTGTAAATCTTAGCACCATCTAGCAGTGAGGTTGCGAATTGCAACCGCCCACCGCTCACCCCTCCCTTTCCAAACGCATAGAGAAGCTCTGGTGGCCGACACAGGACAAGAAGTAGCTAGCGCTCTGTAGAGCAGTTTGTCCGTTTAGGGAACATGACGGCTCAAAATGGTGACTTCACTGTAAGGTGACCCGCGGTGTATGTAGATAAAAACGGCTCATTCTATGGTAATACAAACATAACGGTTCATTATGTAAGGGCTTTATACACCACTGAAAACATAGTTATGTATATTATATTGCATTTCTGTCAATAGATCCTCATAAATACTACACACTGCACCTTTAAATGAACGACTAATAAATGAACGAAAAATCTTTAGTCAAGGGCAGCCCTAATAAATAGTAGGTAGTGAATTCTGTAATGGATAGTGACAGTACAGGAAAGTGACAGATGTGCTATTTACTTGCAAGGCAGCAATAAATACAAAATAAACAGAAAAAAGCAGCAATATAGCAGCACATCTATAATTGACAGGTAAGTAACATTGTAGTAAAATGAGTGCTGGATAAAAGTGTGCTAGTGACTGCTCTGTAGCCTCAACAACTGAGATTGTATAGTACTGTACTGTAATTATATATGATTTTAAGCTCATTCATGATCTCAGTGCAGAGTCAGTTTAAAATATGAAATGTGCTGTCTGCGGTGCACAGATTTTGTTACATTGGATACAGAAGAAATAAAAGCTTTTTAGTGAAGTGAATCCTCATTGCCAGCTCTGAATATTGATTGCTCATGCTGCTTCACAGCTGCAAATGTGCTTAATTTTAACCATTCACCCTATTTTTTCCCCATTCTGTAAACAAGACATCGATCCAGGGGAAGAGGTTTGAAAGTAAATGATTTTGATATTGACTAAAATGCAGCCAGCAGACACACAGTCATTTAGATTTCAGTTCCTTGTCCTCATCTGAAACCCACCATTGAAAGGGCTTAATTAAATTATTTATCAAACATTTCACACTGTAGTATCAAACCTTCTGATTTTCCAAGGATATAGGAAACCTCTTACCTGACTGTGGTGTGTTTGGCTAGAGAAAAGAGATTGGGTCGGCACTACTCGGAAAGCCTTTGAGATATTCTTTTATCAGAAATCTTTAATGTGGTGTGGGAGAAAAGATATTCATATGCGGTAGTAAAATTGAATTGAATATGCCATGTCTGTCTGCCTCCACAGAATCAATGCCTCAGCCAGTCGCTCTCAAAAGCTTCATTACCTTATTAATGACTCGCCTAGTGCTGTTGATCAGGCCTGGAGAAGCGGCTTTGTATTTATAACACAGCTCGCTCTTGTAAAGCTCTTTGTCTAAGCCTGCCATGTAGTAACAAGGCTTAAGGAGGAGGAAAAAACTTTAATGGAAGAGTGGATTGAAAAAAAAAAACTTCTCAAAGTGGTCTTGGAAAATATCATTTCCAAGGAAAGGGTTGTGAAAGGATGCATATCCCTGTCTTTGATGCTAAAGTTATTCATGTGGTCTGTTGTTCATGTGTGCCTGACAGAAATGGTAAAGACATGGCGGTTTGTCTCAAATGGCAAGGTTCCTGCACTCTGTCCTCTGCGGTTAAACCTTGCAGCATCAGACATATTCAAGGATATGAGTTATGAGTTACCTGAGCATCACACCAGAAAAGAGGATCAGTTGTGCATGTCAGCTAATCCAGTGGATATGGCATCAGCCAATTCTCCTGTTTACTGGAGACCAGATATGGTTCCTGTGAACCCATATAGGGCTAATAGTATAAAATGGGACAGGGACTATATTTGCACTTACTTATATTATTTAATTTAGTGGTTTCTGATGAATTCATTTATTGTGTTATTAACTGATGTGTCATATTTGGGGTACATACAATTTAAAACAAAATAAACAGAAAGAAAGAAATTAATATTTTATTCAGCAAGGGCACATTAAATTGATTGAATATGAGATTAAAAACATTATAGTGTTACAAAAGACAAATAAATGCTTTAATAAAATGCTTCAAATAAATGTTTTTAAAACATTCTATTCATAAAATAATTCTGCAAAAAAAAATTGATCATGGTTTCCACAAAAATGTTAAGCAGCAAAAACAGTTTTCAGCATTGCTAATAAGAACCATTATTAATAATTGCACACTAATAATAATTTATTTTTTATTAGAGCCATATTAGAATGATTTCTGAAGGATCATGTGACACTGAAGTAATGGCTGCTGTTATCACAGGAATAAATTGCATTTTAAAATATATTAAAATATAATTTTACTTAAAGTGACATGACGTGAAGGCCAAGTATGGTAACCCATATTCGGAATTTGTCCTCTGCATTTAACCCATCCAAGTTAGTGCACACACATTAGGAGTGGTGAGTAGTGAACACACACACACACACACACACACCGTATTGAGAATGGAACTCGCAACTGCCTTGTATAAACATGTATTACTGTTTTTACTGTATCTTTGATCAAGGCTTTGGTGAGCATAGGAGACTTTGACCATTCGTGTTTACAGTAAATTAGTCACATAAAAGCCTTTTATAAATTTAAAGGGATAGTTCACCCAAAAATGAAAATTAGCCCATGATTTACTCACCCTCAAGTCATTCTAAGTGTATACGACATTCAATATAACAATCAGAGTTATATTAAAAAAGTCCTGGCTCTTCCTGGCTTTTTAATGGCATTGACTTGATGGGTCATTTTTGAAATCCATAAAAGCGCATCTATCCATCATAAAGGTGCTCCACACGGCTCTGGGGGGTTAATAAAGACCTTCTGAAGTGAAGTGGCGAGTTTGTGTAAGAAGAAAAATCACATTTAAAACTTTATAGACTAAAATAACTAGCTTCCGGCGGTCAGCGGTACTCAAGCCATCGATTACGCAATACCATCGATTCACTTCTGAAGGCCTTTATTAACCCCCCGGAGCCGACCAACTTTTCAACAGCATTTTTTTTTAATTGCTTACTACACCTTTAATGCTTCCTTGCTGGAAAAAAAAATTATTAAAAAAATTTTGTTAAAAAAAATCGTACTGACCCCCAACTTTTGAATGGTAGTGTATATTTCATTAAATGTTGAGTTTTCTTTAGAAAACATTTTCTTCTCACAAAAATAATGTTGATGTATATTTAAAGTATATGTATCTTTTTAATGTATATTTAAAGATTGAAGAGAAGATAAGATGTTTCCGCTGATTCATGTATTCTTCCTGACTCATCTGTTCCGACATTTAGGAATGCTCATGCTGTCATAAGAGGATAAGCATGAGCCATTTTGGGTATGCTCGTACATTGTCAGTGTTCCCACAGCTTACATGCCCCAGAGGGAGGAAGGAAGGAAAAGAAAAAAAAATCACTCTCTGAGCTTCTTCACTATTCATCCTCACTTAGTGAAAGGCTCTGTTTTGACTGCGGTGTCTCTGTTCCTCCAAATGAGCCTAATACCGCTGCTCCGCAAGTTGTGACCGTAAACATGCTGACTGTTGCTATCAAGCTGAACAAATTGACAAAGCTTTGTAAACAACACACTCTGCGCGCATTCGTTTCAAAGCATGCGGTTCCACGTTTTCACGTCTCAATAATACATTAGGCCACACGTAAACGCTATGCAGTTTTGCTTCGTACCCAAAGCAATTTTACACTTCATGGTTCAATTTCAAAGCCTCTCAAGTGCAGCAAAAGCATGGCCCTACATCAACAGGAAATTGGCAAACATATAAGCAGCTTGGTTACAGTTGACACATTTTCAGCAATATTCTTCTTTTTAAAGTAAAAGATATAGTCCAGTAACGATATGTTGACCAGTCACAAATCAGCTTCATAACACTTTACAATAAGGTTCAATTTCTTAATACATGAGGTTTTATGAAGCAAAAATTTAATAATACTTTTATTATTTTCTTAGTTTATATTAATTATTTATACAATAATATAACAATATATATTTATACTAAGACCTTTTTAACATTAAGTTAACTACAACTGATATTAAATTTAATATATACACTAGCCATAGTTAATGCATTGTGAACAAACATGAATTAACCATGAACAGTTGTTCAATATTTATAAATTGACATAAAACTACATTAATAAATGCTGTAAAAATGTTGTTCATTTTATGACCTGTAATGCATTAACTGATATCATCAAATTAAACCTTACTTTAAAGTTTTATGGTTATGAAAAACTGTATAAATAATGTAAAATTAAGGGAATTGCCACAAAGATTAATACTTTCATCCTTTTCTTTAAAAAACAAACAAAAAAAAAAAAAAACAAAGATCTGGATTACAGTCAAGCTCTTACAGTGGAAATGAATAGAGCAATGCCATATGAATAAAGTAATGGCACACATAATGCCTAAAAACTAAAACAACCGTAAAAATAAATTTTATAACATTATATGCTTTACATTTCTGCACAGGTTGAAATAATTTTTGTTGTAATCAACATTATGCTACAAATGCTGTAGATTACCTTGATCTGAACCCAGAATATCCCTTTAATGTAAATAGCCCTATAGCATTGCCTTTTTATCTGTATTCTGTCACGTGAATAATTTTTTTAATTCCACAGTACAAAACAATCTATTGCCATTTGAGGTGACAGCTGAAGGCATCAAACAGGAAGGGCCTAGAAAATGACCTGCGTAGTCTATGACAACACACCATTTAGGCAGGGATCAAGAGATGGGATTTGTAAGAATGCTGCACTGAAGGGCTGCCGGCATTAGAGCGAGCGGCAGAGATTTCAAATGACTTTCTCCAACTCATTTGAAATGCTGAAAACCTCACATGCCATTGAGCAGACACTGCAGCCAGGACCCATTTTTCTTCCTTTCAAAATATGTCGGCATCGTATTAAATAGGATAGAAATAAATATGGACATTTAGAAGGTACCAAGGGAAACAGGCTTCCTTCAGCCATCCATCCACTCTGTCAAGTTCAAACTGTGTGTATATCGCTGCAAAGCTTATGCGGTCGCTTTTGGAGCTGGAAGTGGTGACAGCAATCCATAATTGGACTGAGTAGCTATATGCCACTCTACACCCCACATGCTGCTGAAACTGCAAAGTGGTTTTGTGACATGACCAATTTACGAAGTTAGTCAACCGGAATTATTTTAGTCATAATCTCTTATAAGGTCATATTAGCCTTCACTGCATAGGGAACAAGTCTAAAACAAGACTAAAAAAAATCAACAATATAGGCTAGCCTATATAGTTATGTCACATATGTCGTGGGGCAATGATACGTTTCTGTGCTCCTGAATGTTTCTGTGTGTGCACAGCACGAACTCAGAGTGACATATGTATGTGTGCGTGCTTCAATGAAAACAGTGCATTAGATAGAACGGTGATTAAACTGACTTGGAACTACCTGTGCATTAAACGCTTTTACTGCACACCTTCCAGGCAATCAGAATCAAGTATTCAGACAGACCATGGTATAATAGCAGTTACCAGAATGTTAATACTGTATTACTCATTTTGTTCCTGTGTAGTTATTCATTAATGACGGAACAGTATTCTAAAGTGTTACTGGAAGTATTAACACTTCAGTCAATACTACTGGGTTACCATGCTCTTCACTTTAGAATATCCAAATGGGCAGTAAATCCTGTAGAATGATGTAGTAACACTTTAGTCATTACTATCCAAAACCTTACAAAAACCTCAAAAGCTTACTTCAGTCATTATCATGCTATTATCTTTAGAATGCAGTTCCAGTAGTAATTCCTTCTGTAGGATTATATAGGTAATGCTTGAGTCATTACTAGTGGTTTACCAGAGGGGCGTTTCCTCTGAGGAGGCAAGGGAGGCAGTGCCTCCTCAAAAAATTGAATGAGAAAATAATCAATATTACAAAAAAAAAACAACGCAAACATTACAGAATATGAAATCATTAATTTCTCTAAAGTAACACTGTCCAACATCGCTATAAAGCGTGCGGTGGGTTTGGTGGAGGGTAATTGAGAATGAATGGGGAAAGTCATGTGAAAGGAGGCAATGCCTCCATTGCGTTATAAGATTGGTTCCTGCGATAAATTGGTTTGAATTTACAAAATGATAGTATTAGGAAGACTAATTAAAAAGTAAACAACTCACCCACTTAGATATCACCGCTTTGTCACGTCAAAATCAAACTTGAAATGGCCTGAAAACGTTTTTTTTTAGAGAGCAATCAGCTTGGTGAAATTAAAGGTTCATCTCTGTGTCTATGGCCAGTGTTTACTGAGCTTGATGACTGATTATCCGAAAATAAGTTGACTATTAAAAATAACAGCTGAACATCAGTAAAAAAAAAATATATATATATATATATATATATATATATATATATATATATATATATATATATATATATATAATATATATATAATTTAAAAAAAAATACAAAACGCTTACACTAACTTGAGATGTTTTACTTGTTTTATTTGCTTTACACTCACCTAAAGGATTCAATTTCTCATTAATGCAATTATCTAATCAACCAATCACATGGCAGTTGCTTCAATGCATTTAGGGGTGTGGTCCTGGTCAAGACAATCTCCTGAACTCTAAACTGAATGTCAGAATGGGAAAGAAAGATGATTTAAGCAATTTTGAGCATGGCATGGTTGTTGGTGCCAGACGGGTCGGTCTGAGTATTTCACAGTCTGCTCGGTTACTGGGATTTTCACACACAACCATTTCTAGGGTTTACAAAGAATGGTGTGAAAAGGGAAAAACATCCAGTATGCGTCAGTCCTGTGGGCGAAAGTGCCTTGTTGATGCTAGAGGTCAGAGGAGAATGGGCCGACTGATTCAAGCTGATAGAAGAGCAACTTTGACTGAAATAACCACTCGTTACAACCGAGGTATGCAGCAAAGCATTTGTGAAGCCACAACACGCACAACCTTGAGGCGGATGGGCTACAACAGCAGAAGATGAGTCTCGATTTCTGTTGAGACATTCAGATGGTAGAGTCAGAATTTGGTGCAAACAGAATGAGAACATGGATCCATCATGCCTTGTTACAACTGTGCAGGCTGGTGGTGTAATGGTGTGGGGGATGTTTTCTTGGCACACTTTATGCACCTTAGTGCCAATTGGGCATTGTTTAAATGCCACGACCTACCTGAGCATTGTTTCTGACCATGTCCATCCCTTTATGACCACCATGTACCCATTCTCTGATGGCTACTTCCAGCAGGATAATGCACCATGTCACAAAGCTCGAATCATTTAAAATTGGTTTCTTGAACATGACAATGAGTTCACTGTACTAAAATGGCCCCCACAGTCACCAGATCTTAACCCAATAGAGCATCTTTGGGATGTGGTGGAACGGGAGCTTCGTGCCCTGGATGTGCATCCCACAAATCTCCATCAACTGCAAGATGCTATCCTATCAATATGGGCCAACATTTCTAAAGAATGCTTTCAGCACCTTGTTGAATCAATGCCACGTAGAATTAAGGCAATTCTGAAGGCGAAAGGGGGTCAAACACAGTATTAGTATGGTGTTCCTAATAATCCTTTAGGTGAGTGTGTGTGTATATATATATATATATATATATATATATATATATATATATATATATAGTAAAGTAAGTAAAACAAGTAAAACATCTCAAGTTAGTGTAAGTGTTTTGTAATAAAAAAATAAAAATAAATAAAAATAAAAAATATATATATATATACACACACTGCAAAAAAATATTTAAAAAGTAAGTTACTTGCTTGCCTTCAAATTTTAAGTTCATTACAATGAAAATTTTTGAGAATTGGCATAACCCTTTATTCAAATAGCATTAAAAGATTTTGTAAACATATTGCATTTTGTAAACATGCCAAATTGTACTATTTTCATGATTTATCACAACATTTTTATTTATTTATGTGGTTCAGATTAGGGTCGACTGATATGTATATATATATGTGTGTGTCATTTAATAATGATGTTGTAATATGTTATATTTAGCATTTTATTTGCTTTATTTATACCCCAAATCGCATGAAAATCACACACAACCCGTAGTCTAATTGTGTGTTTATTGATTCCCTTTATTTTTTATGTGTAGAAACTTTTGTTTGACTGTTTATCACGGAGCTAAAAACCAGGAAGTGTACAGGACAGCCAGAAATGTGCCATGTGAGATGATTGACAGCTATTCATCGAATGAGAGCGCATGGAGATCACTGACGCAAATCTGGAGACAGATCTAAACGCTCTTAGCTCATCAGATCACATAATTCAGTGAGAAATAATAGAAATGGTATTCTGTATTATGAAATATTTTGCAATCATGTAAGAACAAAGCAAAATTTCTCCAAATATGCAAAATTTTTGAGTACAAGCCCCAATGGACGCTGTTCAGTGACGCTATGTGAACACAAATAACCCGCAGAGGCAGCAGATGTGAGTGAATTAATTCATGTTGATAATCTATTCACAATATAACGTTAAGATGGCCGAATGGCGAGCAGCTAAAATAGGTTTTAGTTACACTAGCACCGATGTGAGGCTATTTTCAACTCTCATGCTGTTGTTCCAAGTAGCTAAACTCCATTAAAGCTATCACTGCAATGACAGACATTGACTGGGAATTCACAGTATAACTGGAAACGGGGTTGTTTGTCATTAAATAGATTATATTGAGGTGTTTTGCAACTTAAATCACTACAAGTTGATGGTGATCACTGCTGCCTTACCTTTTCGTGATCACTGCGCAGCTCCTGTTAGCAAGTGCTTTCGGTGTGAGAGCGCAACATTTTCAGTGCCTTCAGCCTTCCATGTTGATTGGCCGGACTCGTGACTCCCAACAAATCAGATGGGTGATGGGCGGGCATTAGTCTAGGTCACAGAGCCGTGTGCTCTGACAGAGGTGGCTGGATCAGGGCCAGATCGTGTGCATTTCAAAATGAAATTATTTTATCAGCAAATCGGTTTTGAAAATGGCCGATACCGATAACCATAAAAATGCTTAATATCGGCGGCGATAATCGGTCGACCCCTATTTCAGATACATTAATATTTTGAGTTTCTATTTATTAAACCCATTTCCTTCATTGTATTAATAAATTTTTAATTTCAATGAACTCAACATTTTAAGGCAACCAGGTTACTTACTTTTTTAAGTTAAACCAACAATATTTTTTTACAGTGCATCCTCATTTTTTACAGTGCCTACTTTGCCTCCGCATTTCAGAACACCACACCACTGATTATGCATTATTCACATTAATTATGAACCTGTATAGAGTAGCTCTTCCTCTGGGAGGTATGAAAAAATAGTTACTGATTAGCTAATAGAGAACTGCCTCATTAAATTGATCGCTATTATTTACTAATTCATTAATCAGAGATTCTTGTCAGTTAACACATTAGTTACTAGAATGTAAATATTGTATAATATTAAAGTGTTTCCAATTTCTGAAATAATATCCAATTAACCCAATCAGTTTGAGACCTACCTTTAAATTTTAAAGTATAGTTCACCCAATATGTCTTTACAGTCATGTTGTTCCAGATCTGTATGAATTTCTTATATGATGGTGTGGAAAGGAGTTTATTTATAGCATAATGCAAGACAGTGATTTTAGTGAATAATGACTTACATTTCTGTACCTTGCAAAATATGGAAGGTAGTTTTTTGGAGTTTTACAACACCTGGTCCCCATCACTTCCATTATATGGAAGAGAGCATCTCAGACGTCCTGCTAAACTTCTCCTTTTGTGTTTCATAGAAGACACATGTGACATTTGGAATGGGAGTTTGAAAGAACATAAAGTGAATAAACAGTGACAGAATTTGGTCCCACTTTATATTAAAGTTAGGGACAGGTGTGGTGGAATGGGTAAGTTTAATGGTAAAGTTAGGGACAGGTGTGGTGGTATGGGTAAGTTTAATGGTAAAGTTAGGGACAGGTGTGCTGGTATGGGTCAGTTTAAGGGTAAAGTTAGGGACAGGTGTGGTGGTATGGGTAAGTTTAAGGGTAAAGTTAGGGACAGGTGTGGTGGTATGGGTCAGTTTAAGGGTAAAGTTAGGGACAGGTGTGGTGGAATGGGTAAGTTTAATGGTAAAGTTAGGGACAGGTGTGGTGGTATGGGTCAGTTTAAGGGTAAAGTTAGGGACAGGTGTGGCGGTATGGGTCAGTTTAAGGGTAAAGTTAGGGACAGGTGTGGCGGTATGGGTCAGTTTAAGGGTAAAGTTAGGGACAGGTGTGGTGGAATGGGTGAGTTTAAGGGTAAAGTTAGGGACAGGTGTGGTGGTATGGGTGAGTTTAAGGGTAAAGTTAGGGACAGGTGTGGTGGAATGGGTAAGTTTAAGGGTAAAGTTAGGGACAGGTGTGGTGGTATGGGTCAGTTTAAGGGTAAAGTTAGGGACAGGTGTGGTGGAATGGGTAAGTTTAAGGGTAAAGTTAGGGACAGGTGTGGCGGTATGGGTCAGTTTAAGGGTAAAGTTAGGGACCGGTGTGGTGGAATGGGTAAGTTTAAGGGTAAAGTTAGGGACAGGTGTGGCGGTATGAGTAAGTTTAAGGGTAAAGTTAGGGACAGGTGTGGTGGTATGGGTCAGTTTAAGGGTAGGGTTAGGTGTAAGTGAAGTGTCAACAGTGTAATTATAAATGTAACAATAGAATTTAATTACAGATGTAATTACATGCAGGTCATTTTTAAAATGTAAGTACAATGTAAAAACATGTATGTACACAATAAGTGCATTGTATCAAATTATTAATTTAAGTGTTAATTGTTTAAGTACATAGTAGTTAAGGCCACCTAATAAAAAGTTGGTCCCAGAATTTTAATATTTCAGTAAACTATCACTTTAATTTGACAAGCTTCTGTTATTTACTGCATTGCACTTATAAACAATCAAGCTTTTGTCAGTGAAACAAAAGACAAAAGAAATATGTAAGATTGAAATTTACTGATGCTTTGCTTGCATGACAAACAGTCTCGTCAAGTGGTTAAATTATGACATGGTGTGTTCACCCAAGGCATACATCTCATTCATCAATGTCAACCAGTTTTATCATACTCATGCGATATTCTCAGGCATAAAAATATACCCTGTGCCAAGTAGCTTGTTTACATTGTGTTCTTTATGCTCTGATGTAGTTTGAGCTCCAGAGCATGACATATGTTATGGTGTTACTTCCTCAGTGAGAAATAAAAAAAGTCGAAGAAGAAAAGGATTTTCAGAAAGATGTGAAGTGTGAAATTCCAAACCCACAGATGCCATGAATAAAAATCTAAACATAACAGGGATGACTTCTTTTCACAGTCCTTGACCAAGAAAATACATACATGCATATATTCGTTCATACATGGGTATGGACGGTGTTATACTCAGTCAGCACCATAGCTTCGAAAATATTTTCTACCTATTTTATATAGGGATTGGTTGGCACAATTGTCATTCTTTGTCGAATATCTCCAGTGAAACAAACAGTAGGATAACCTAATTAGGTCCAAATAAAAGATTATGTTTTCGAACAGACACATTGAATGTCACAACATATTTCCTAAATTTAGTTAATTAATGAGTAAATGTATGCTGTGCGGTTGTGCCAACCAACCCCAGCACCAAGATTGTTGGCACATGTTGTGGGGTTGTTTGGCACAGCTTTAGTTTTAAGAGGGAAGCTGGCATAATGTTTATTTTAAGCCAAATTTACAGCTACTCAACACTTTGAGTGTTAATAACTGACAGTACTGAACATGCTTAGAAGAAGTGCATTTCCGTTTTTTCCCCAGTAATGAATAAAATAAAGGCTGAGTGCCTGCTGAATACCTGCTGTTTTTACTGATATACTAACATCTCATGGAATGTAACTCATATATTGCCTTCCCCAGGTCAATTGCTTTGCTTTTCTCATTTCTTCTAGCACTAAATTATATAGATTGTTGCACACAGATTGTCTACGTCCCACATGTCTTAAAATTCTGTGGGTTACAGTGGATCTACCAATATACTCAGTAAGCAACCTGGAGAATATTTTCCTTAGATGGTCATCCTGTTATTCTGGCTCATTTCAAAAATAAGCCACATGTTTAAAAAAAAAAAAATCTAAACATCAGCACATTTCACATTTCAGTATTCATACTGTATCCTTCAGCACTGTGTTCTGTGTATCACCAAACCACTGGCATCCTGCCTGTGGTTATTGCTTTATATATTCTCTTTGAGATGAAAGCACAACCAAGTTACAGAAGTTTGTACTGCTGGAAATGTAGTAACTAGGTTTTTTTTTTTTTTTTTTTTTATGAGTTTCCTTGTCAACAGACTCTCATAAAGAAACGTCATCCTGCTACCACGGTTTATCCTGTGCCACCAAAACTTCACTCTGATATAAAAATTATAAAAAGCAACATGAATGTAGTCCACATAACTTGAATGCTTTATTTGAAGTGTTCTCACAGTAGCTTCAATTGAACATTCAAACCAACTGCCCCTCAAATTCACGTTTAGGTTTGATGCCAGTGATGTCTCATACCATTGGCTCTTGTTGTACTGTGATATGAAAATGTATATTTTTCACCCAAAAATGAAATCGTACTTGCTTCATTTGCTCAAACCTCATTGAACAACGTGCGAGAACAAATTTATAAAAAGAATGAATTTGCAAGAATACAATTCATATAAATTACTTTTACAATGTCTTTATATGTTGGAGCGTTGTCAACGTTTTGGTTGCTTGTACTTCTCTCAGGTTTCGTTAAAATACTGTCATTTGTGCATGGATTTTTGAGGTGGCATGAGGATGATGTTATATGTTTCCCATGTCTTGTCAGGACTTGTTTGTTTCTAGTGCCATGTTTGTAGTTAGTTGTAGTTATCTCTGTTGATTAGTCTTTATTGTTTCCAGGTGTGTCTTGTTAGCTTGTTACTCTGTGTATTTAAACCCCAGTGTTTCCTGTGTTCATTGTTGGTTGTCCGTGGATGTTGTGTGTAGTTGCTGTCAGTTTCATCTCCATGTTTCCTTGTGTTCCTTGGCTGTTACCTTCATTTATATCATTAAAGTAAACCTGCGTTTAGATCCGTCTCGGATTTCGTAGGGTACGTTTACACTAATCATTCACACCAATCCGCGAAATGACTAAAAACGCTGTATTATGCATGCCAGGCCAGCAGTCAGTAATGTCCCTTAATATTGATATAGACTACACCAGTGGAAGGGGGAACCTATGGCTCGCGAGCCACACCTTTGACAAAAATCATGTGGCTCGCCAGGTCTCTCACCCCTTGCCAACAAATGATCAAAATAAAAAATTAGACACATCAACAGAGATCCGCTCTCTGCAGAAAAAGCAGCCAATTACAATTCCCTCTACAGAACAGACTCGCGCCAAACACGCACGTTTTTACACTTTAAAATCCATACTTAATACTTAATGTCTTAACTTAATTGTAAAAATCAAATAATCGGTGTGTGGCGAGGCGAGGGACCGTGAGAGCGGGCCGGTGGCGAATGATGATGAGCGTCAGCTGTGCACCACACCGGTCTCGTCTCATGGAGGAGTGACGGGAGCATAAAAGGAGGAGCGACGATAGTGTAAGACGAGAGAGGACCAGGCCTGGACTGGTCCGCCGTGAGGGGCTGCCCGAGGCGGTGGTGCTGGAGCAAGTGAAGATCGGGGTGGGACGGAGAGCTTGCTGCCGTGCCCCTGGGTCGAGGTGGGGTGGCTGCCATCTGAGAGGAAGCGGAGGAGTCGCCAGCCAAAGCCTGCTGCCGTCCGCCATGTAGGGGAGGAGCAGGGGGCGCGGGGCTTGCTGCCGGCTCCCTCAGTAGGAGGAGCCACCGCCGGCCGCCAGGGGGCGGAGGAGGATCGAGCCGTCCACCAAGCGTCCAGTGCCATCGCATGGCACCGCGAGGAAGAGCCTCTCGGCGGGCTGAGGACTGAGCGGCAGTGTGTCTGGGAACCGGAGCAGATTTTTATTTATTTTTTCCTCTCTCCCCTCTCTTGTTCTGTCGCTCCTCATGCTCCCGGCTCCGTTTCTCTCGCCTCCGTTTCTCTCGCCTCTGTTTTACCCCCAGGAGTAGAGCGCAGTCTCGGGAGTGCCCCCTGGCCTGCGAAGGGCGTTGGGGGTATGTGGCGAGGCGAGGGACCGTGAGAGCGGGCCGGTGGTGAATGATGATGAGCGTCAGCTGTGCGCCACACCGGTCTCATCTCATGGAGGAGTGACGGGAGCATAAAAGGAGGAGCGACGACAGTGTAAGATGAGAGAGGACCAGGCCTGGACTTTATGTTGCGTTTTGTTTTGTATGTAGGCGGCAGTCGGCCGTGAGGGGCTGCCACTGTTATTATGTTGTGTTTTTGTTTTGTTTTTAGGCGGCAGTCGTCCGGGGCTGCCACCGGCATTGTATTTTGTTTGTTAATTTTTTATTAAAGTTGTTAAATGTTTGCCGGTTCCCGCCTCCTTCTTCCTTATATCTGTTGAACTTTGTTACACGGTGCTATTCACATACTATACCTTTTTTACTCAGAAAACCCAAGTTAAGATTAATTGATTGGTTTGAGTGCCATTTTGTCAAGTTAAAACAACTCACCATTATGGTGATCAGTGTTCCCTTTGGTTGGGCACTTGGAACATTCATATTATTGTAATTCTCTTCCTATTGATGCAGCGGGGCAACAATAAATCACAGTTATTTGGTATCGAAGGAAGATAAGAAATAAATAGGTCGCTTTTAAAAGTTGACCTATAGCTTCTTACTGAATAATTAACTATATTTAATGATTTAGTCAGAAATTAGGTCAACTTTTAAAAGCAACCTATGTAATACTTCCCTTCATGTCGTATAATGATCAAGTAAGTGTTATTGCTAACACTTATGCCATAAACACCTCGTGAAACTTTTAATTGGGTTGATATAATCCCTCTATATTTGTGACAATATCTTGCTGTTGACAATGTTTTTCAGACCCCCAAAACGCAGTTGTCGGGTAAATGAATGGCAAAAATGCATAAAAGTTTTTAGTTAGTAAACAGACCCTCAGTTTTTTCCTAGATTTTTCTTTCTTTTTTTAAAGCCTATCCTGCCTTACTGATAATATCACTACTTAAGAAATTTAAATAATTTGTCAAAAGAAGCCAGCATAAATTAGCTTAGATGGTTAAGCAGTGTCACGCAAGCAAGACCTTTTATATCGCTGTGGTAGTAGGTAATGAACTGAACTAATTATTGCTTAACACTGAATATCTCATTCGAATAGAGTCTTCATATTGCATTCGCACTTTCATAACAGTGTCACAATCCATAGCCAGAGGTCCCTGCAACTCTCTCATCGCTTATTTAAATGTGCACTGTTAGGCTGATAATCAAATTACCAGAGGATGATGGCTCCTTGACACCCTGTTTCTACTCTGTGTCAGAACTTCTCTGGGCATCCATCTAAATGAGTATGTAGAGCAAAGATTCTCTGCTTGTGCCAGGGAGAAATGCCAAGGTTAAATGATCCCTTATGAAATAAGCATTTATTATAGGGGGGCACGGCATGGCAGCGTAGTTGGTTGGGGTTGGCTCCTCTATATGTAAGCATATGAACAGTATCACCGCTCCCTTCACGGCTCACAGCCCATGAAAAATGTCAGCGACTCCCCTCAGACTAGAGTCATTGCCATTATTGACTCTTTCAAAGCTTTTTAAATCCTACTGTGCCACACAAACGTCAGGAAAGAATGGCACACATATTCTAATATACCTCATAAACAGCACCGTACTGCTTTTTATTATTGCTCAGCCTCCAGACAATGACAGGTGCTTATTTTGGGAGGATTTTGTGAACCTGTGTTTTTAACATGACACTCGAGTGATCTGTGAGGACTTCATTCAAGGCAGAAAAAACAGTTTGATACTGTTATACAAAGGAGCTGATTATGTGAAGTTGTGTAGATGACTAAAAGCCTCTCCGTTTATTCCTCAAACACCTTCATTAAAATTCCACACCTGCTCTGTGATGCTCGCGGCAAAGACTGAGGGAGAGCAGCGGACCCCTAGAGGAGTCATTTTTATTCTGGAGCATGAGTGCCTCAGCCAAGGTGTCACCTAATCGGGAAAAAACAGAGAAAACAACTGGCGGAGAATCCACACAATTCTGTGGACCAAGCATTCCAATTAATTCCATAATGTTCAGCGTAACCCATCCCCCAACCGCCTGCTGATTAATGCCAAACGTGTTTAGGACTCTATTCTATCAGGAAATGTCTATATTAAAACTCCATTCTTCTGATATTAGAGTTTCCTAAGTCTTTAATCTGCCCTGATGTGATATCTCGATACGGTACGTCAACAGTCCCTCCTTCACAGTCACTCATTTTGATCCAGGTCATATTAGGCCAGTTTCTCTTTCGTCTCTCTTTAAAGCTGCTCTTTCTTCTTTTTCATTATTCTTCTTGATCTCCTTCTACTTTTGAAAGTGTGCCGGACTCTTGATGATATGATCTCCGTCACTATTTCTGTAGACGCAACTTCTGAGGATTCTTTCACTGGCAGTTATTTAACTTTAGGGATGCAAACTTGTCTGTGCATTTTGCTCATTGCCTCAAGCACATGATGTTATGCGACAGCTGTAATCTACACAAACGTAACCTCATACGATGCTTCAGCCTGTGATGGGTGTTGGCATTAGAAGATATTTTAATATCAAACTGGCTTCTCTTTGTTTCAGGTTCTGAATACCTTTGCCTGGCAATATTTGATTATTTACATCAGTAGCAGAATGCATTTAATTTGCCTACTGACTTCATTGAAACCTGACCTGAATGAATGTCTGTCTTTTCCACAATAGAGAGACAGACATTGTCCTACTAGTACTGAGCCTCTGGCAATGCCCCTGGTACTGCCACTGCAAGTGTTTAAACACTTTAAGCACTGACAAATATTGGTGATGAAGTGTTTATGCAGTGTGTTTGTGGTTCAATCAATTTCCATCACAAATTTTCCATTGATGTTCTAAAAGGTTCATCCTAAAAACCTACCATCACAGATATTTATTTTTATTTATTTTTTGTTAAGGGGTTATTTAGTTGGCTGCTCTCACATTCAGAATCGAACTGAGAATGCCTTTTGAATTTCAATTAATTTCCTGAGTTTGAATCAGAAATGAAGTAGCAAATATAAAGCAGAAAAAATATTAAGTATAGATACAATACAGAAGATTGATTTAGATACAATAGAGATCTATCTAGATGGACGGACGGACGGATGAATTGATTGATTTAGATTGTTTAATAAATAAAAAAATTGTGAATCAGAGTGGAACACTTCATTTCCCAGAATGCATATCTTTGAATTGCAGTTCAGCGAATTACTCTTTCTGCCATTCCCTTGTGAATTAAAAAAGGAGCCATTCTCTTATTTCTCAGTTTTACACACAATGTCACACATACTCATATTAATGAGTCCTTACTGGAGTTATAAACAAAGCCTACTGGAAACACCAGAAGTACTGTAGTATGATGTAACAGAAAGAGCTTTTAAACTCTTCATGTTGACAAAACAAAGTCCATAGCTAAGATCAAATACCTTCTAATGAGGGCTCCCTCTACTCTACTGAGTCACACTGCAACAACACCTGCAAAGCAATTATGGCAAGTGTGCTTTGCTGTTATACATTATGCAACTAACCTGCAAAGCAGAGCATTTAGCGGAGGTGCTATCAAAACCAATTGAAGTCTTTTTGACCTTCTAATACACATCTTAGATATCTAAATATCTAACGAGTGGAAGTATTGAAGCTCATATTGATTTACTGAACATTTGTGCCCTTGATGCTGTTGGTGAAATGTGCAAAACACTGTTTAACTGATGGGAGCTATGTACTTTTGACATCTTATTTATTTATATGTTATAATCTTTTGGTCCCACTTTATATTAGGTGGCCTTAACTACTATGTACTTACATCAAAAAATAAATACAATGTACTTATTGTGTTCATATTGTATTGCAAAGCAACCTGTTCTCACTCCAAAGGTGTCAAACTCTGAAGCATGGTCAAGTGCCTTCTGCGTCACAATGAAGATGCTAAAGATACCCATAGGCGTCACTATATCGACATGAACAGGGTACTCCATTCATTTCAGTTGTTTGCCCAATGCATCAGATCAAGACGCATTTAACTCTTTGCATTTGTAAAAGCAGACATGATTTTATGAATATTTATAGGCTACTTTTATAATTTGGAGCAACTAACCATACTCCTACCCTAAACACTTCTCAAAAAGGCAAATAAAAGTAGTCACTGGTATTTATTGCAAAAACTGACCAAAAATGTGGCGAGGGGGCGTGGTTTAGCGAGGTCTGTGACGGGAGAGAGAGTCAGAGGGCGAGCGGTACGTAAGTGAATCAGGTGCAAATGATAAACACCTGCCTCTTGTTGCAGCAATTGGCGTGGAGAGACAGGTTAAAAAGCCACACTGCAAGACGATCCAGAAGCCTTTCTGGATTTGTTCGAGCGGTCCGCAGAGGCATGTGGGTGGCTGAGACTGGACTGGCCGGTGCACTTGGGACAAAAGGAGGCGGGGAGAGAGGACATCGATCGATGGACAGAATCTCCACCCTGAACAGCCGCTCCCTTATCCTTATTTTGCCATTATAAAGGACAAGTTGTATCGAATGACCCAAGACACCCAGTCAAAGCAAGATACAACCCAGTTGTTAGTTCCAAGGACCCGTTGGCAAATGCTTTTCCAGGCGGCTCATTCTAAGGCCGCAGGCCTGAGTCGGGCGGTGGGGGTATGTGGCGAGGGGGGCATGGTTTAGCGAGGTCTGTGACGGGAGAGAGAGTCAGAGGGCGAGCGGTACATAAGTGAATCAGGTGCAAATGATAAACACCTGCCTCTTGTTGCAGTAATTGGCGTGGAGAGACCGGTTAAAAAGCCACACTGGAAGTGAGGACCAGGAGAGAGAGGCTGGATGAACACTGGGACACAAACTAACGACCGCAGAGAGGAACTGACGAGAACAAACTGTTGAGACACCAGAGAACTTTTGTTATTATTTGTGAGATGTGCACACGTTTTTGAGTTGGATAATAAACTTTCTTTCTTGAAAGAAAGTTTGAAGTTCTTGTCCCAGTAAGTCGACCCCCTTGTCTTCTTCCTTATCATACGAACTGTGTTACACCCATGTTGCATTCCAAGCCTTCTGAAGTCATACGATATCTTTGTGAAGAACAGAGTTGATCTTAATGTTTTAATCACTGAAATGATGATCCCGCTGCTCCGTGAGCACACTCATTTATATCTCATTCGAATGATACACACGACTCTTTCGGTCACAAGACACACGAGAGCCAATGACATTTTACGATCAAAGCTGACGTAATGACGAAATTGGTCACGAGACATACGAGAGCCAATGCAATTTCAATATGAAAACTGATGTAACGGGAGGCAATTTTTTTTATTTGATGTGTGCATGATCTTTGGCTGTTGGAGACGCTAATCAGGAGCGATCCTGGATGCATGTTAAAACGTGTCTAAATAGCGTAAATAAAATTATGCTGGCTGATTAAATTGAGAATCACACTCCAACATGTTATAATGGCAAAATCATAGTTAGGGACAGGTGTGGTGGTATGGGTAAGTTTAAGGGTAAAGTTAGGGACAGGTGTGGTGGAATGGGTGAGTTTAAGGGTAAAGTTAGGGACAGGTGTGGTGGTATGGGTGAGTTTAAGGGTAAAGTTAGGGACGGGTGTGGTGGAATGGGTCAGTTTAAGGGTAAAGTTAGGGACAGGTGTGGTGGTATGGGTAAGTTTAAGGGTAAAGTTAGGGACAGGTGTGGTGGTATGGGTGAGTTTAAGGGTAAAGTTAGGGACAGGTGTGGTGGTATGGGTGAGTTTAAGGGTAAAGTTAGGGACGGGTGTGGTGGAATGGGTAAGTTTAAGGGTAAAGTTAGGGACGGGTGTGGTGGAATGGGTAAGTTTAAGGGTAAAGTTAGGGACGGGTGTGGTGGTATGGGTAAGTTTAAGGGTAAAGTTAGGGACGGGTGTGGTGGTATGGGTAAGTTTAAGGGTAAAGTTAGGGACGGGTGTGGTGGTATGGGTAAGTTTAAGGGTAAAGTTAGGGACGGGTGTGGTGGTATAGGTAAGTTTAAGGGTAAAGTTAGGGATGGGTGTGGTGGTGGTATGGGTAAGTTTAAGGGTAAAGTTAGGGACAGGTGTGGTGGTATGGGTAAGTTTAAGGGTAAAGTTAGGGACAGGTGTGGCGGTATGGGTGAGTTTAAGGGTAAAGTTAGGGACAGGTGTGGTGGAATGGGTGAGTTTAAGGGTAAAGTTAGGGACAGGTGTGGTGGTATGGGTGAGTTTAAGGGTAAAGTTAGGGACAGGTGTGGTGGTATGGGTAAGTTTAAGGGTAAAGTTAGGGACAGGTGTGGTGGTATGGGTAAGTTTAAGCGTAGGGTTAGGTGTAAGGGAAGTGTCAACAGTGTAATTATAAATGTAACTACAGAAATTAATTACAGATGTAATTACATGCAGGTCATTTTAGAAATTACATGTGACATGCTTAGCCACATTTGAATGTTTGAATCAGTTTTGAAGATTAGTCAAGCCTTTTTTGCTATTCACATGTGCAATTAATGCTGTTTATGAAGTTATAAGTCATTACAAATAAGGTTGCATACAAGTTAGAATGCTCTTTATGTACACTACTTCCCAGTAGGCAGTGTATAGCGAGTCAGCAAGGTTTTGAAACAGAGCTCATATGATGTGCGGTTATATCAGTAAAGGAGACAGAAAAAAAGAGGGTTAAGCTATCTCTTGAGCTTAAACTCCATTCAATTAGAATATTGAGGTTATTTTTTGCAAACCCACCCCATTTGAACATTATTACAGTGGTGGTAATTTTCTGGTCAGGGTGTGCAGGTGAAGTTTAACATCCTTAACTGTAACTGGCCCCTTATCTGACCCAGAGAAAGTTAAATGAGTTGTTTCTTGCATGGTTGCACCATGAAGATCAGCAGATCCTGCCTCAGAGTCTTTGCTCCAAAAAGGTATGAGCCATGTGCTTGCATTCAGAAGTCAACAGGGCAATATGTCTTTTCCTCCCTGAACACAGCTGGAAGTCATCCTCCTCCTCATTACTTAAACTGTCAAGATCGGCCTCAAAAATTCTGCACTGCTTCTATGAGGTAACACAATTCAATCACACCATAATGGCACTGGCCTCGTTTCTTTCAGGAAAGTGCATCATGTAGTTAAACTCTACATACGATGAAACAACAGTTTTACTGCAACGTCAGTTTTTACTGGCCTGATTTCTAATGCATTGTGCAGCTCTTTCTTACAAACAAGACTAAAATTGCCTGGTTTAACTATGTTTTACTGAGCATGTTTCCAAGTTTCTCTTTTACTGTGCCAATATCGAATGAAGTTACTGACATTGAATAACTGGTTGTATTGCATTGAAATGGTAGAGTGCACATGACAGCGTCAGGTAAAGACTCTTTCCCTTGATTTGTTTGCTTGGATCAATGGCATGTCTTGATAATTCATGTTGCAGTCACTCAAGAATAACTGGCGTCTGAGTTTTCACAACAAGCAGCATATGACTGATGATCAGATAAACACTGAACTTTTGAATTAAGAACATATATTGGCTTTTCTTGTTGAGTCTTCAGTTATTATTTTTCTATCTACAGAACTTAGAACAGAATGAAAATGAATCCTTATTTATCAGCCTTCATTATTTGTTAGAATAGAATAAAATAGAATCTTTATTAATCACACTTTGTTTACTTGTTAGAATACAGTAAAACAGAACCTTTATTTATTAGCCTTTGTTAGTTGCTAAAATAAAATAGAATCTTAATTTATTGGCCTTTTGTAATAAAATAGAACCTTTATTTACCAGAGTTTGTTACTTGTTAGAATTAAATAAAATACAATATAATAAATACAATCTTTATTTACTGACCTTCATTTTTCTAACATGAATAGAGTAGAATAAAACATTTATATTCATCAGCCTATGTTGCTGTTCAACTGAAAATGGCACCTCTCATAATTATTTATAAAAAATAAAGTTACATACTGTAGAAGATCTTTTACTTACATAAATATTTATTGTATTTCAGTACCCATAAACTAATGCAGGTGAAATGAAACTAAATAGGAAATGATCAATTCACAAAGGGTCAATGGCCTTTATTTAAATGGCGTTTATTATTTCTACATATATCACAAGAACAGGCAACAGCAAAGAAAATGGCATGTGCTTGAGCACCACTTGTCAAATAGAATAGAACATAATAGAATAATACCATAGAATATGTATTTACTGGCCTCTTATATACTGTAAATCCGAGCTTTATAATGGCAGTGAATGGCTGTTTCTGTTTTGAAGTCCATAAAAGTGAATCTATCTATCATAAAAATGCTCTACACGGCTCCGGGGGGTTAATAAAGGCCTTCTAAGTGAAGTGATGTGTAAGAAAAATATCCATATTTAAAACTTTACAAACTGTAATCTAACTTCCACTAACTGTCGTAAGCATATTCACGAGAGACTGGATGCATTAGCATAGCATAGCACTTGCTGAATGAGTACAGCATTATAGAACATTTAACATCCTGTATATCTGTTCTCAAACTAAGCTCATGCTCCACTCGTCACCATGATGGTAATCCAAAAACCCAACATAACAGAAACTCTTCTAAACTAACATAGCAAAACATTGAACACTACTACACTCACCTAAATGATTATTAGGAACACCATACTATTACTGTGTTTGACCCCCTTTCGCCTTCAGAACTGCCTTAATTCTACGTGGCACTGATTCAACAAGGTGCTGAAAGCATTCTTTAGAAATGTTGGCCCATATTGATAGGATAGCATCTTGCAGTTGATGGAGATTTGTGGGATGCACATCCAGGGCACGAAGCTCCCGTTCCACCACATCCCAAAGATGCTCTATTGGGTTAAGATCTGGTGACTGTGGGGGCCATTTTAGTACAGTGAACTCATTGTCATGTTCAAGAAACCAATTTGAAATGATTCGAGCTTTGTGACATGGTGCATTATCCTGCTGGAAGTAGCCATCAGAGAATGGGTACATGGTGGTCATAAAGGGATGGACATGGTCAGAAACAATGCTCAGGTAGGCCGTGGCATTTAAACGATGCCCAATTGGCACTAAGGGGCCTAAAGTGTGCCAAGAAAACATCCCCCACTCCATTACACAACCACCACCAGCTTGCACAGTGGTAACAAGGCATGATGGATCCATGTTCTCATTCTGTTAACGCCAAATTCTGACTCTACCATCTGAATGTCTCAACAGAAATTTTCAGTCTTCAACTGTCCAATTTTGGTGAGCTCTTTTTCCTATTTATAGTGGAGATGAGTGGTACCCGGTGGGGTCTTCTGCTGTTGTAGCCCATCCGCCTCAAGGTTGTGCGTGTTGTGGCTTCACAAATGCTTTGCTGCATACCTCGGTTGTAACAAGTGGTTATTTCAGTCAAAGTTGCTCTTCTATCAGCTTGAATCAGTCGGCCCATTCTCCTCTGACCTCTAGCATCAACAAGGTATTTTCGCCCACAGGACTGCCGCATACTGGATGTTTTTCCCTTTTCACACCATTCTTTGTAAACCCTAGAAATGGTTGTGCGTGAAAATCCCAGTAACTGAGCAGATTGTGAAATACTCAGACCGGCCCGTCTGGCACCAACAACCATGCCACGCTCAAAATTGCTTAAATCACCTTTCTTTTTGACATTCAGTTTGGAGTACAGGAGATTGTCTTGACCAGGACCACACCCCTAAATGCATTGAAGCAACTGCCATGTGATTGGTTGATTAGATAATTGCATTAATGAGAAATTGAACAGGTGTTCCTAATAATCCTTTATGTGAGTGTAAATCTCCCACTTAACATTAATCTTGCACAAAAAATTATATATACATTATATAACACTTCATTTTAGCATTTACTCTCCTTTCTGAGTGTGGCAAAGCATGCTGGGAAATAAAAATCCCAGCCCAGTTTCAGTTAAATTTACGTTTGTCTAAATTAAAAGAAACTCAAAACAATTAAACAATTCAGATTACTTAATGTGTCAAATGTGTTTTGTGAACTTAGAAGAAAGTTCTAAATACTCATAAAAGTTAATTTGATTGAACTAATTTGTTTAATTTGAGTTGACTTTACTCAAACCAATTCATTATTTTGAGCGTTAGGGTTTACAGTGTACAGTACATTCATGCAATGTTGCTATTGAATGGCTTTACCAATGTCTTGACCATTTGTAAGTAGTCATCATGCTCTTTTTTATGCCGTAAAACTTTGAGAGTGCACTACAGCTGCCAAGAATCGTACTGGCATTTATATGTTTGGTTCAGAAAGCTTTTGGTTGTTCATTGGATCATTGATCGTGTTTGTAAACATTACTGCATTTTAGAAAATGTCTTTCTGGAATATCAACTATATGGCTCTTGTTCACACTCAACCCAAAACACTGAGGTGTGAAAAGGGCTCTTGTGTTAACAGAGAAGACCAAAAAAGAGCTCAAGGCAGTAACATTTATTTGTTATCCTTTTTAACAGAGGGGTCTCTGTTAATGCTGTATCACAACCTATAAGTTGCTTATTTGCTTTTAGGGCAAATATTTCTTATCACCTGGACAGCACAACTAAAGAGTAACCACTATGTCTCTATTTCATCAGGAGATCCACCTCTGCCAGAATCTCCATCTATGACTCAGATGTCACCTCTGATTGATGGCGAGCACTTAGCGTTCCCACAAGGGGCCTATGAGCACCTGAGAGCAGTGATGTGGCTAGACAATACTGATGCCTCATCCGAGCGGATGGATTGACCACTCAGCCTGCAACGTCTTCAGCGGCACAGGCAAAAGGGCAGGGGGCTTGATTTCACAAGGAGAGTAAAGTAAATATGCCCCCCTTGACATTCCCTCGGTTTCCAGCGGGGCTATCAAACTCCTTTCTGTCAGCGGTAAGGTAACACTTAGCGATGGATCTGATTTAGTGGGGACTGTTGATGCATTGATTTACATCTCATCTCTTGTCTGTAAACCATCCATTAATGCATGAGAGGTGCATTATCTCTATGCATGTTTGCACCACTGACAAGAGCAGGAAATAAGATGTCTTCACGCCTTTTCCGCCTGCTAGTTTTTTTCCACCTCTGAATTTAATTTCTAAAAACTCCTGGGCCGAGGAAGGCTGCCTAGCAAATCAACAAGAAACTTCGCAACCTTTCGATAACCCGTCCGTAATGAGTTTTAACTCGCATCTGTCATAGAATGTGTTGACAATGACAAATCTGAGCGCCGCACGCTGAGAGGAATTCTAAACAGCCCGGAGAGCCGGCAAACATCCATGTTTACGCATGGAGTAACTATTATGATTCTGATGCTTTGGGAAATTCTGGTTATGGCTCTGCGGTTGCATTCTCGGGCTCACGAGAAATGTTTTTTTGACACTTCTTGTGTGAAGTAAGCGGAGCGGTCGTGGCTCGGGGTGCCGCGTATTGGAGACACTGGTGAGTCTGCAGTGTGTTCCAAGTCATGCCTTTGACAGATGCCACATTAGCATGATCAGACTGATCTTGCCAGATCGTCCGTCCTGTCATACTGGGCACTGGCTGTCTTGACTGAATACATAAGTGTGTTATACGGCCAGAAAACAGCCTGGAGAACTGAAGGCTGGGGCAGCCTCTTGCTTTGGCCAAGGCAATGTAGATGTGAACCATGGGCCTACAACTCGGCCAATAACTGGCAAGTTATGTATTTAACAACATATCCAATATCTGATGAGTTTGTCCTCCTTTCTCCTTAGCTATCAATAGGACAGTCTCACTTCAGTCTAGCGACTTATAGCACCACCAAACCTTTTCACCTCAGTTCAGAGAATTCAGTCTAGCTATTGTCACATTTCATTTAAATGATACAGAATTTACACCGTCATTAAAAAGTTTGGGCTTGGTAAGATTTATTTATTGAAATAAGTCTCTTATGCAGTAAACAGTATATCATATATCAGTTTTAATAGATTTTAAAATGTGTTTTTTTCCTGTGAGGGCCAGGCTGAATTTTTAGCTGTCATTACCGCAGTCTTCATGATCCCTCAGAAATCATTCTGTGTTTTGGTGATTTGGTGTTCAATAAACATTTCTTCTTATCATTATTAATCAGGGAAATATCTATGGAATCCTGGGCCCCCTGAACAAACATTGACGTGGGCCCCCAATGCCCTCCAGTCATATCATATACGGTAAAGGTAGGCCTATAAGATATGAGCATGGAGACTGCCATGCACCTAATAAGGATTTCTTACAAACTAACTATGCAAATACACCTCTTTTACTTATTTTATATAAATGTGTATAGGCTACAAAGTTGATTATAAATATTAATTCAAAACAGTGGCATTAAGTGGACAAGAAATTAGCCTAATAAAATGATAAAATAAACTTTTTTAATATAACAGGCCTATACAATGTCTTTCCAGGCAGTCTGATGTCTAAAAGCTGAGATAAATATTCAGAGATTAAAAAAAAAAAACAGTCAAATGTAAAATAAAACCACTTAAGTTTCTAATTGTCTTCATTTTTATGTAGATCAGGGGTGGGGAACGTTGATCCTGGAGGGCCACTCTCTTGCAGAGTTTAGCTCCAACACTGAAAAAAACACTCACCTGCCTGTAACTTTAGTGATCCTGGAGACCTTGATTAGCTTCAGACGTGTTTGATTAGGGTTGGAGCTGAACTCTGCAGGACACTGTCCCTCCAGGATCAACGTTCCCTACCCATGATGTAGATAATGTGCTACTGCTTTATTAAATAAAGCTAAATATATCCATCAAGAGCATTTGTGTTTTCTTGACAGTTTCTTGAGTGTTTTCTTAAACATTTCACATCAGCAGCCGGCAGGTCTGTGATCCGTGTGACACGCATTTCCATTTTTCTGCGTGTTATACAAACCAACAAACTGCATAATAATGCAATATAGACTTTGAGTGCGTAATCGCGTCGGTATACAGTAATGAGATGTAGGAGGTATGTCTTATACCGCTAAAGTAAATCTGGCAACGAAATGATCAGTGCACGACATCCCATCACATTGACATCCCTACATTGACTGCACTGGTCTTGTTAAAGAATGTTTTGATAGACTGATTAAACAGTTCTCTTGGCCTTCCTCTCCTTTTTATGATGCTACTGGTACCCAGATCTTTTCCCCAACATTTTCAGTTAGTCTCACTTCTAATTAAACTTTACTTCTATCCTCAACTGTTCTCGGGGCAGCCTCAACTGTGATTGGCTCTGTTCAATAGCTAGGTTGGGACTTTTATTGGGTCCCTCCGTTGTTTGTAGCTGACTGAGCTGAAATAATTAATAACCATCAGACTAAATCATTTTTAGGAAGGGGAGAGAGAGATTTGGAAAATGTATTTGACTAATAACTATTATATTATATTATATTATATTATATTATATTATATTATATTATTTATAACACTGTTGCTATTTGAAATCAACCCAAACAAACACACCCCTCTCTTCATTGCTCTGCCCCCAAAATGCACAAATATGCAATGCACACATCTCTTTATTATAGCAGAAGTGAAGTAAAATAAAGAGAAGATAATGAATGAACAACAACAAAGAAGGACAACAAGGAAGAACAAAAAATGAACATACAATACAAGTACAAGCAAGAGTTTTTTGTTTGGTTGTCAGCACACACTCAAAAACAGTGTTACTCACATATGGAGCAGAAACAACATAACTGCAACGTGTGTTTTCAGGCCTTCCCGCTGAGGTTTCTCCAGCTCTTGAAAACCTTTTATAAAATTAACGTGGGTCCTAAAGCTCTTGCCGGATCATAACCCTTCCTTTTCCAGTGATATTCCTTTTGTACTGTCTCTCAGCCATCTCTCTTTCAGCAGTCTTTCTTCAAATGTCCCTCTTGCTCACTCTCTCTCCCCCCCCATCATCTCCCCATCAACGTCCCCCAACCCTTTAAAGAACTCCACATCATGACAGTCTCAGAACATTACCAGGCGACGTCCTTGACACCAGCGGGACATTCTGAGAATGTTCTGGGAACATCACATTTCTAAATAAAATATGGTCCCCTAAACGTTCTGAGAACATCCTAAATGTTCTGTGAAGGGCCTCCAAATAATGTCCCCGAACCCTTTAAAGAAATCCACATCATGACTGTCTCGGAACGTTCTAGGAACGTTCCCAGGCAACATTCTTGATACCAGCAGAAACGTTCTGAGAACGTTCTAGGAACGTAAAATTTCTAGCGGGGAGTGTGCTTCACACCACTGCATCTTGCGGTTTGCATTGCACTTGGTGATGTAAGGCTTGGATGCAGCTGCTCGGCCATGGAAACTCATTCCATGAACCTCTCTACACACTGTTCTAGAGGTCTGTAGCTATTGACTCTGCAGAAAGTTGGCAACTTCTTCGCACTGTGTGCCTCAGCATGCACTGACATTGATCTGTGATTTTACGTGGCCTAGCACTTCATGGCTGAGTTGCTGTTGTTCCCAATTGCTTTCACTTTGTTATAATACCACTAACAGTTGACTGTAGAATATTTAGTAGTGAGGAGATTTCACGAATAGACTTATTGCACAGGTGGCAACCTTTCACGGTACCACACTTGAATTCACTGAGCTCCTGAGAGCAACCCATTCTTTCACAAATGTTTGTAGAAGTGTCTGCATGCCTAGGGGCTTGATTTTATACACCTGTGGCCATGGAAGTGATTGGAACACCTGAATTCAATGATTTGGAGGGGTGTCCCAATACTTTTAGCAATATAGGGTATATTTGAACTTCAGTACGTTGCAATCAGTGATAAGACATGCGAGGGCCTCAGTGATGCTGAACTTGTTATACTGTTTCAAAAGACCATTTTTGAAGGCTTAAATGAGTGTGAGATGAATGTTATAGCAGATGGGATGATTATCAGTGTTGACTTGAATGACGGTCTATCCATCATACAATGCTATTACACTCTATGACGTCAGAGTACATACAAGCACTTTGTCAGAAGAAGGTTTTAAACCGATTACCATCATGGTTATATCTAAATGATAGTTAACTTTTAGAATAAGTGGACTTGTGGGATTCTGCTGTCATTGTTTATAAGGTCTGTGGATGTTTTGCTTCATTTGATCCCAACCTGTGTTTGTCTTTCATCTTACATCGGTGGCAAAGGCCATTTCACTCATGATGCTTTTGGCTCTCACTGATGCTCTTGCTTTTTTGCACTTGTTTTCTTTGATTCTCTTGAGAGACTATTTCCACTTAAATTCACAGTGCAGATACCAATCTGCAATGTTCCAAGGTGTTAACCCCAGCACCGCTGTTACAACACAAGTACCTGCGCTACAGTCACTTACAGTGTTTATCTAAAATGCAATCACTCTCCACAAATACAGACAATGTCACAGATTATCAATAAATAGGCTATTGTTGCCCAAAATCAATAACAACTTACAATCCAGCAGGAAACCTTGAGGTTAGCAGAAGGCTAACAGGGTTATTTGCACCAAATGAAAACCTGCATGTGTGGCAGGGAATATTTTAAAATATGAAGGTTGAATGTTGGGTTCTTTCTGATTTTCTGTACCATAGTCATGCAAAAGATGAGAAAACTATAACACTCATGTGGATAAAAATGAGATGCAGTATTCTTACAGATGTCTGATCTTTGTGAAGCTGCTTTGGAACATTTATTGTGACAGGTGTTATACAAATGAATTGAACTGAGGAAAAAATATGACATTTGAAGCACAAAATCATGTATCACTTTGATTCTATAAATGCATAACAGCCAAAATGAGTTATCCCTTACATATACATTTGAAAATCTTGAATTTTCTTATTAGATTTGGTTTGTGAATTTGTTGGATTTCTGAGTAGAAGTGGAACAGTTCTGAAATGCATTTATTTAACAGTGTGATTTATAAAATGATTTTGTCCTTCTGTTAAAGTACTTTATATCAGTACTATACAAAATATACTACAACAAAAAAATTAACATTGACATTTTTCAACACACATTGTCATTTAAATAAAAGACAAAAACGTTCTATTTTTGGCAAATGTAAAGGCCCTTTCACACCAAAAGTGAAATGAATAAGCCTCAGGTTGGCGCAGAGGGTGCAGTTAAAAAAAAACGTTCAGCTGTTCTGCCATTCTGGATTGAAGAAGAATAGGATGGAGGAGAAAGTTCAACACGCTTACTTAATTTAAAAGGTTTTCTTTTTTATGAAACAAATGGGATGTCACATGTCTAATCTGTTCTGAGTGAATGAAAGCGAGTGAGTGAACTGAGCTTTTGCATAGTTTCTGCTTGCTGTTTAATAATCACTTGAAACATAGCAAACTGGCAGCTCCAGTAGTTATGAAAAGATTTAGCTTGAACTCTGCCATGGAAACTAGCATGTATAAACTGTAAACGAGTTTGGAAAATGAATGGATGATTGATTCAGCTGCGGACGCCATCTCATGGCGAGACGTGGGAATTCATTGCGACTATTTGACTCGCAGCGCATTGTGGCTATTTTCTAGCCGTTGAGCGTACATCAGTTGTACACTCGTTATTGTGGTGCATTGTGGGATTGAACAGGTGCACTCAACGTCCACTATGGTTTCGGACACTACTACAAATGGTCATTCCTTTCAAATAGTGCCCTATTTAAGGGTATAGGGAGCGATTTCAAAAACAGCCCTAGTTTTTTTTTTTTTTTTTTTTTTTTTTTGTTATCTTTATTTGTCAACCTTCGGATGACACATTTCAAGGTAGGAAGGCATCAAGGCACGTCCAATTTAATGTTAGCTTCACTTCCTGTCTCCTGACTGTCTTCCTGTCGCCTTTATTTGATCGATTTTTGAAGGCAGCATAGACGTATCCTTCGCTGCCTTTGATATCCCACAATCCTGTGCATTCCATTTGGTGAAAAGAAACATGCCATTTTGTGGTTGCTGGTCAGTTTGTGTGTAAAAGTACGTTTTTGACCAATGTTTCCACTTCTGATGTCATTTCTAGTGAGAAATTACTACTGTAGTAATTAAATATTTGCTTAGTTATCACCAAAGCTTGTGCTATTTTGCTGTAGATCATTAAACTGTTACGCTGCCTCAGAAGTCCGTCTGAAATCAGTTTTGTGAGGCACCTTTTTACGCTGCCTTACAAGCCACTGCTTCTAAACAGTCTAAAAACTGTTTAGAAGCAGATCTCCTAGAAGTGGTAAACTCCTCACTTCTTTCTGGGACTTTCCCAAACTCCCTGAAAATCACAGAAGTTAAGCCTCTTCTGAAAAAGAGAAATCTGGATAACTCCATATTGAGCAACTACAGACCAATCTCAAATCTCCCCTTCATAGGCAAGATCATTGAAAAAGTTGTTTTCAGTCAACTGAACAAATTCTTAAGCTCAAATGGATACTTTGACAATTTTCAAACTGGTTTCCGACAGCATCACAGCACAGAGACAGCGCTCATAAAGATAATAAATGATATTCGCTTAAATACTGATACAGCTAAAATATCAGTGCTGCATTTGACACTGTTGACCACAACATACTTCTTGACAGGCTGGAAAACTGGGTCGGGTTTTCTGGGATGGTCCTCAAATGGTTCAGGTCATACTTAGAAGGGAGAGGTTATTATGTGAGTATACACTCACCTAAAGGATTATTAGGAACACCTGTTCAATTTCTCATTAATGCAATTATCTAATCAACCAATCACATGGCAGTTGCTTCAATGCATTTAGGGGTGTGGTCCTTGTCAAGACAATATCCTGAACTCCAAACTGAATGTCAGAATGGGAAAGAAAGGTGATTTAAGCAATTTTGAGCGTGGCATGGTTGTTGGTGCCAGACGGGCCGGTCTGAGTATTTCACAATCTGCTGAATGGTGTGAGAATGGTGTGAAAAGGGAAAAACATCCAGTATGCGGCAGTCCTGTGGGCGAAAATGCCTTGTTGATGCTAGAGGTCAGAGGAGAATGGGCCGACTGATTCAAGCTGATAGAAGAGCAACTTTGACTGAAATAACCACTCGTTACAACCGAGGTATGCAGCAAAGCATTTGTGAAGCCACAACGCGCACAATCTTGAGGCGGATGGGCTACAACAGCAGAAGACCCCACCGGGTACCACTCATCTCCACTACAAATAGGAAAAAGAGGCTACATTTTGCACAAGCTCACCAAAATTGGACAGTTGAAGACTGGAAAAATGTTGCCTGGTCTGATGAGTCTCGATTTCTGTTGAGACATTCAGATGGTAGAGTCAGAATTTGGCGTAAACAGAATGAGAATATGGATCCATCATGCCTTGTTACCACTGTGCAGGCTGGTGGTGGTGGTGTAATGGTGTGGGGGATGTTTTCTTGGCACACTTTAGGCCCCTTAGTGCCAATTGGGCATCGTTTAAATGCCACGGGCTACCTGAGCATTGTTTCTGACCATGTCCATTCCTTTATGACCACCATGTACCCATTCTCTGATGGCTACTTCCAGCAGGATAATGCACCATGTCACAAAGCTTGAATCATTTCAAATTGGGTTCTTGAACATGACAATGAGTTCACTGTACTAAAATGGCCCCCACAGTCACCAGATCTCAACTCAATAGAGCATCTTTGGGATGTGGTGGAACGGGAGCTTTGTGCCCTGGATGTGCATCCCACAAATCTCCATCAACTGCAAGATGCTATCCTATCAATATGGGCCAACATTTCTAAAGAATGCTTTCAGCACCTTGTTGAATCAATGCCACGTAGAATTAAGGCAGTTCTGAAGGCGAAAGGGGGTCAAATACAGTAATAGTATGGTGTTCCTAATAATCCTTTAGGTGAGTGTAGGTGACCATAAGTTTGAGTGGACATCCATGACATGCAGAGTCCCACAAGGGTCAATTCTTGCACCACTCCTATTCAACCTGTATATGCTGCCACTGAGCCAAATAATGAAAAATAACAAAATTGCTTACCACAGCTATGCTGACGACACCCAGATCTACTTAGCACTATCACCTAATGACTATAGCTCCATTGACTCCCTGTGCAAATGCATTGATGAAGTTAACAACTGGATGTGCCAAAACTATCTTCAGTTAAACAAAGACAAAACTGAAATCACTACATTTGGAAACAAAGATGAAATTCTCAAGGTGAACGCATATCTTGAGGCTAAAGGTCTAAAAACTAAAAATCAAGTCAGGAATCTTGGTGTGATTTTGGAGTCAGACCTGAGTTTCAGTTGTCATGTCAAAGCAATAACTAAATCAGCATACTATCATCTGAAAAATATCGCAAGAATTAGATGCTTTGTTTCCAGGCAAGACTTAGAGAAACTCGTTTATGCTTTCATCACTAGTAGGGTGGACTATTGTAATGGTCTTCTCACCGGCCTTCCCAAAAAGACCATTAGACATCTGCAGCTCATACAGAACGCTGCTGCCAGGATTCTGAGCAGAACCAGAAAATATGACCATATCACACCAGTCCTCAGGTCTTTACACTGGCTTCCAGTTACATTTAGGATCATTTTAAAGTACTATTACTTGTTTATAAATCACTCAATGACCTAGGACCTCAATACATTGCAGATATGCTGATTAAATACAAACCAAACAGATCACTAAGATCATCAGGATCAAGTCAGTTAGAAATACCAAGGGTTCACTCAATGCAAGGAGAGTCTGCTTTTAGCTATTATGCCAGCCGCAGTTGGAACCAGCTTCCTGAACAGATCAGATGTGTTCCAACAGTAGCCACATTCAAATCCAGACTCAAAACACATCTGTTTAGCTGTGCATTCACTGAATGAGCACTGTGCCACTGTCCATCTTATCTATGCATTATCTTTTTATTCTTTTAATAACGGCTTTAGTTTACCTTTGTTCTTATCTTTGGTTAATGTTATTTTATCTATATATCATCATTTTATTATTTTTAATTCTCTATACAACCGTATATTTCTATTTCTTATGCATCTGTTGATTATTAATTTTGGTTAGGGCTGTCTGACTGGAAGAGATTGGAAAAGGAGAGCAGTGTGCTTCGCTTCATTCTGCTTGAGGTAGCGGCCTCAAGAAAGGGGAGGCCCTGCGGGGCAAAGGTAACGTCCCCTACAGGAGCCCATCTTGGACCGACTTGTAAGGTCCAGGAGACATTGCGAACCTGCTCCTTCTCTTCCATCACAGATAGGGGTACCCGAATTTAGAGAATCAGACATATAGGGATCTATTTATCACCATTTTATTTTTATTTCTTTAAATTCTCTTTACAACTGTTTTAATCTATGCAAAGCACTTTGAATTGCCATTGTGAACTGCCTTGCCATTGCCTGACAAGGCAGTGAGGCAACAAGTCAGCTGCCTAGGTTTTCGGATGCAGCCCTGGTGTCTAGTTATCTCATTAGTTCCCTTGTTTGGTCCATGCTTATATGTTCTTAGTCCTCTCTCAGTGTTTGTCAGTTCTTGTTTATGTTGCTGTGTAATGCTTTCTGTCTCCAGTATATTTGTCTATTTCCTTGTGTTTATCTTCGTGAGGTTTAATACACGTAGAGGAGAGCGGGGCACAACCTAACTCTTTTTGACTGTCTCAGTTTGTGTAAATCCATTTGGGGTTCAGAGTGTTTATTTTTTCCCACATTAATTTCCCACATGTCTAGAACAATTATGTGGTTTTGTTTAATTATACAGTGTATACTTTTTTTTTCTTGAATTACCCCAAAAGAATGGAAGTGAAATGTGACAACATGCCCCATAGGTGGGGTACACTGTAACATATGAGGGGCACAATGTTAACATGACCAAATGACAGCTTAAAATGTTACCTGATGTAATCAAAAAAATATACAAGACAAACTAAAATATTTTGTCAATAAAATACAATTATTAACTTTTTAAAATAAAATAATGGATTTTTTTACATTTACATTTATGCATTTGGCAGACACTTTTATCCAAAGCGACTGACATTGCATTCAAGGTACACATTTTTAGATTTTGTCAGTTCTTGTTTTCCCTGGGAATCGAACCCATGACCTTGGCGTTGCTAGTGCCACGCTTTTATTATTTGAGCTACAGGAAATTTTAATCATAAAAATTTACACATTTTTGAGTTTGACAACAAACACATCGCTAAATGCAGCTATACAGCATAGTTAAAAACATAATAATAATGAATAATTTCTGAACCTTCAGACAGTCATTATTCACCCTTTTCTCATGGGTTCTCAAAAGAATTCATAAAAATGAAAAATGAACTTAAGAAATGTACTTTTGCTATGGTTAAATAAATGTTCAGTGATTTTTTTAAAAGATTTTCTTTAAATTCTGGCGCAATTTTTTCTCTAAATAATGTTGATATGGCAACTAGAAAATATACAAAGTTTCGTCATCCTGGCATGTGTGGAAAGTTTTAAAACATGCATGTTACAACTAACCCCGCGTTAGGTTGTGCCCCGCACTCCCCTACCGTTAGGATGTTTATCTAAAATAATTTTTGCTTATTAGTATTGTGATAATATAGGTGGATCATCAAATGTCAGTAGCAAAGACATTGGTTAATAAAGTGTGGTTAATATGTTGTTGTAAATTTAAAAGTAATGTGTTATTGTAATAGTTACTTGGAAAAGTAATCTGATTACATAACTCAAATTACTTGTAATGCGTTATCCCCAGCACTGGTCTCACAATGTGAACATCATTTAGTATAAGAGGTCGTCAGAAAAAAATATTTTGTATGACGTGAACCTTTAATCTATACAAGAGGTTGACCAAATATTCCATCATATGCCATGATCTGTATTATGTGCTTTGCCTTATTTAACATTTTAAAAACAGGCCATACTGGAAATAAGTGATCAAAGGAAAACTTGAATGGGCAAAATCACCAATGCAAGATTCCAGCATATCATTATTTACATAAAATATATTTCTTTAAAGACAAATGAAAGGGAAAAAAAGTTAAACATTTTTCCATTAGTGATCAAAGATGCGAATTAATTATGTAAGTTAGAGGTTAAGTTAGAAATTAGTACATTTAAGGCAGAAAAGTTGTGTGTAATGGTATATCAAAGACGAACAATGTTTTCTTTGATCTCACTGTAAGGTACACTGCATAATTAAACACAATGCAAGTTTAACTGGGGTGAACTGTTCAAGTTTGCTAACAACTTTTAGATCCTCCTCACAATAATCATAAACCAGTGCCAGATAATCATAGACTCCCTTAGCTCCCACTGAAATTGTATTTCTTTCTTCTTTTTTTTCCTCTAATAGGCCAAGTTGCTGGATTATGACTGCTAGAAACCGACCCATGCTGTTATACGTTGTTGCCTTGAACCAGTTTCGTACACTTTGTATCTCTTTTTTCTCCCTAATAATTACAGTTTGGTATTTAATCATGTCATTCATTCTCTCACACACACAAGGATTAGCCTTGGGTTTCTTGCCCTAAACAGAGGAAATATAGATCATTGTCAAGTGCTTCGCACTTTAGAGAAGCATTTCTGAGGCAGGGACTTCGAGGCTGGTTGCGATTTTATTACATATTCTTAGGATACAACACTAAACATTTCCATAATCTTCACCTTAAAGCAGCACAGTAAACAGACTCATTTCTCATGGCTCTATGCAAAACAGGCTGTTATGAATAAATGCATTCTGAAATTGGGGTAAAGCACATACCGCACACGCGATGATGGGTTCGACAGAGCTCTCTGTGAGGCAAAGAGCGTGGTGTGAGTTCAGTGTTGATGGGGAGTCAGGAACAAAATGCTACTGAGGCACAGATATATGGCATAAAATGGGGTCAAAAAACTATGAATAAAACAGAGAAAAAGATTGTAATAGACAGATATTAAAGCATTATTTGATTCCATCTGTTCTAACACTCTACAGGTATCAGTGTATCAGAGGTCCTCTCCATCACTAACACAGAGAAAACTATATTATTCCTCCCCATACCTGAAGCTGCATATGATTTCACATGATTACATATGATGTTACTTGCTGCATACATTTGCTCCTGATAGTGAAAAATGACATTTGTGACACTGAATTGAGATTACTCATGTCTTCAGAAGATCATTGCCGGTAGCGTTCAGCATCAGGAAACAAACACACGCTGGTTATCTCCCCTCCTCATTCGCTCTCTTTACATTGTAACTCCTGGATGACAGTAAGCCTTGTTTTCCAGCATTATTACACAGGGGAAATACTGTGAGCACAGGCCCCATAGTTTGGAGTGACATAGTCGCCTGCCACTCAAGATTACAGCTCAATAAAAGTGACATGCACGATCGCTGTCAACAAAACAGCTTCCTCTATACAGCCAGGATACGCCTCTAAAGGATTGCAGCCTGCTGGAAAACCACATTTCTCACTGGAGAATAAAAACCTGACTCCTAACTCCGAAGTCACAACAAACTGTCAAAGGAGTCTTAGAATAGTTTGCAATATCCATAGCAGAGCGGCGTACCAGATACTCAGGAGCCCAAACACCCTGTACGAATCACCTCTCTGAACAATACAAGTATCCCAGTAGGTTTTCATACGTCATGGTTCTAGCACAAACATTTCAGTCATAACATCTCTTAGAGTGAATAGAGATTATTTAACCAGCATTTACTGACATGGAGCATGGAATGTAGATATGCTTGATTTTTCCAGATGAGGTCTGCTATGCTGCTGCTGCTTAGTTGAAACAACAATCATAAAGGATATGCTGCAGCAAGAATATTTAAGAACCTCTCTACAGGTTGTGTGGGGAGGAAGGGAAATAGAAGTTTTCATAATCATCCAGCAGGGCAATCGCAGGCTAGGTATGAAATATATGGTTATTTGGATTAAGAAGTACGCCTGGTTGGTTATTGCCACAGTGTTAGAGGAACCAATCAGTGCTCGTTCATGACTGAACTGCACTATATTGCCAAAAGTTTTGGGACACCTGCCTTTACATGTACACAAACTTTAATGACATTCCATTCTTAATCCGTAGGGTTTAAAATGGAGTTGGCCCACCCTTTGCAGCTATAACAGCTTTTGGGAAGGCTTTCCACAAGGTTTAGGAGTGTGTTTGTGGGAATTTTTGACCATTCTTCTAGAAGTGCATTTGTGAGGTGAGGACAAGAAGGCCTGGCCTGCAATATCCACTCTAATTCATCCCAAAGGTGATCAATTGAGTTGAGCTCAGGACTCTGTGCAGGCCAGTCAAGTTTCTCCACACCAAACTTGCTGGTTCGTAGTCATGTTGGAACAGGAAGGGGCCATCCCCAAACTGATCCCACAAAGTTGGGAGCATGAAATTGTCCAAAATGTATTGGTATGCTGAAGCATTAAGAGTTCCTTTCACTGGAACTAAGAAAAACAACCCCACACCATAAAGGCTTGCTTACATCACCAAGTGCAATGCAAAGCTACTCGGCCATAGAAACCCATTCCATGAAGCTCTCTACGCACTGTTCTTGAGCTAATCTGAAGGCCACATGAAGTTTGGAGGTCTGTAGCTAATGACTCTGCAGAAAGTTGACAACTTCTGCGCACTGTGCACCTCTGCATGTGCTGACCCCGCTCTGTGATTTTACATGGCGTATCACTTCGTGGCTGAGTTGCTGTTGTTCCCAATTGCTTTCACTTTGTTATAATACCACTAACAGTTGACCGTGGAATATTTAGTTGTGAGGACATTTAAAGAATAGACTTATTGCACATGTGGCAACCTATCACGGTACCACACTTGAATTCACTGAGCTCCTGAGAGCGACCCATTCTTTCACAAATGTTTGTAGAAGCGTCTGCATACCTAGGTGCTTGATTTTATACACCTGTGGCCATAGAAGTGATTGGAACACCTGAATTCAATGATTTGGAGGGGTGTCCTAATCCTTTTGTCAATATAATGTATGTATTGTATGTTTACATTGGCACTAACATGAAAATTTTGAATGTATTTACAGCATCTAAAATGTAAGCAACAACTGTAGAGGTGTATATGTTTATGAATCCTTTTATGGCTATGTTCACACTGTCAATTTTTGGGATCGAAAACCGCATTTATTTATAGGTGTGAGTCTCGAAATGTCCCGTTCACACAGCAGCTTACAGTAGCATCTTTAATACTGTCTGTATTCATACATGCAATGGGAGTCAAGCCTGTATTCTGTATTCCAATTAAACCACAAGTTCATCTGTCAAATCTTCATTAACCATCAAAAGCTTCAATGTAAACACCTTTAACCATTGTGTCTCACGTCCTTTGCTGCATTTGAGTCACACATAGAACACAAAACTGCCACTTTGGTGGAGAACAGTGACTGCATCTGGAACCTTCAGATGCCATACAGATCATATCTCCGTCACTGCGAGTTACAGAAAGCAGGACCACACACAAAACAAAACCCCTTAGCAGAGCGGCTCTCTCGAACTGTATTAAGTGACAGATAACTACTTGTCCAGTGCTGTTCCGTTCACAGCGCAGGTTTTCCAAGAATGCGGTTGTGAGTCCTGAAAATGTACAGGTCTGATTCCATGTTCATACAGCAGCAGAATATGGTTGTCAGTCCTGTATTTGAGTCCTTAATGCGGTTACGTTCACACACAGTACGGTTACTTACGATAGTGACAACCACATTCTATAACCGAACTCACACCCGTAAATTCTGTATTGTACTGTACTTTTCAACATATATTCAAAATATGTGTGTAAATGTATGACAAACGCCTATGAATTCATACAAATGCTAATCAATCAGGTTGCATGTACATAGAAAAGTATAAGTTAAATGTTTATAAATTAATAAGCTACTTCCTACCAGTCACTGCGGTTTCATTTGCATCCATTTTTATATCAGTATCAGTAACCTTACTGTCACCATGCGCCATATCGCCATCTGCATGTGGGATGTCTTCTCCCACACAGACTCACAGGTCAGACAGATTCGGCATATGATGAGTGCTCGATGTCTATGAAAACAACTGTTTATTTGTGTTGATTTCAATTAATTTTTAGTCAGTTTCGATTTATGAAAAGGTTTTTAATTAACCCTGAGATGTTGTTTACAGATGGGATTGTGTGTTTATAGAGGTCGTTGTGAAGTTTGAGGCCCTTGAGCAGGTTTTGCTCTGGAGGCCCATGATGCTTCAGATCAGTTCTGATCCAGAGGTCAGGAGAGCAAATAACAAAAAGCCAAATGACAGACACTTCTGCAGCAGCCCCCCGAGGAACTAAGCATTTGAATAGTCACTGTGATCTACTTACGGAAATAGATATGATAATCAGTGTGAGGGATTGTCTACAGATGGATGTGAATAAGAGGCAGCGTCTCATGTTGTCAAGAGATGTGTGTGACATTCATGCGGATAGAAGCAGTGAGAAACACAGTGAGGTCCCCAAACATCTCCACAGTCTTTTAACCTGTCACAGTTCATCTGCTCACTACGTTCATTCATGAATATTGCAGTTAAGAAATGGAATATGACTGGGAAGTGCACTGTGCAAGGTCTGAACTGTGTCCCTCAGGTGTTACACCCACTCCTGTCACCAGTTGCCCAATTTAAGCCTCAAATTTCATTTGTCCTCATAGACATGATGGTCAGACGAGGGCATGTCATAGCCTCTGTTCGTTGTTGTTTTTTTCTGCTGCTTCTGTCAAATTTTCATTCTGCATTCTCTCCACAAAACACAATGAAACGACAGTATAATCCATATTTGAACATTTCATTATAAAAAGAGGTTCACACATTCTTGTAATGGATTAAATATCACTGGTCCTAATACTTTCAGGAATATCCGAATAGGCGCAGAGATATTCTGGGGAGTGTCAGTTAAGTGATGGAATCAACAGGGTTCAATCAGGCATGACAGACCTCAATACCATAGAAAAAGTGTTTTATAGAACAGGCATTAAATATACAGTTCATCCAAAAATGAACATTCTGGCATCATTTACTCACCCACTGAAGTCAATAGCTTTGGGATATAAAAAAAAAAAAAAAAAAAAGAAAGTTTTTACATTACATTACGTTACATTATTTCAACCATATATTTCAACAAAATATTAGTAATGTAATCCATTACATTTAGGATAATATAATCTGACTACTACTTTTTGATTACTTTTAGATTACTTTTGACCTTATCACATTGATTTGAATAGAGTAATATTGTACCATACTGATATAAAAATATAAAGAGAAAGAAAATGTATTACATTCTTTATCAACAATATGAAGTGCATTAAATATGGGGTTTAGGGTCAGGGTTTCCCAGACAGGTGTTAATGATTATTATTACTGTACCTTTTGAAGACCAAATCTTGTATTTAAAAAAATAAAAATAAAAATTATAAAGAAAATAATTTTCGTACTGCATATTTTTCATATTTAGATTTTTGTATTGAAAGTATGGTAAATGCTGGTAAAATGTACAAACGATCACATTTAGAAATAAACACTTTCTCGCATTCCATAAAAATAACCTGTAGCCTAGGCTATCCGAATTATATAACAATTAGGCTATCCATCTCACAGGGAACACCATGTATCCTACCAAAATTTCATTAACAGTAGAAGGAAATCTGGGTACCGTCTTACATTTTAAAATCACGTACGGGGGAAGTTTGGTCCCGTCAGCGAGGCACGCAAACATGACAGTCACGCGGCTCTTAGAAGGTAAGCTTTTCTTTGACTGTAAGCTTTGAACGTTTTTAAGTTTGTAAGTCTTTTTTGCGCTCGCCATCTTCTAACATTACACCCTGACACCGTATTTCTTGGCGCAACCTATTGTTGCGGGTGTATTATTGACATGTAAAAGGCTAGACCCTGACAAACCCATTTTTTCAGATATATTTCTAAGAAAAAAATATTGTCTTGTATTCGAAACAATACATTGTTAATAATATTATTACTATTATTATTATTATTTACTTAATTTTATTCACCTAACATATTAACTTAAAATCTAAGAGGGTACTTAAGTAAAAATATTAGGTAAAAGGTTCAGCTTCAGTTGGGAATCCCTAGCCTGGCTCCGCCCTCCTACATACTTCCGCTCAAGTATCCGGTCAAATTTTAACCGGTCCAATCAGCGAACAGAGGGAGTGGCTGAGAATGTTGATGACATGCGTCACGACCAAACGTTAGCGATTAACGTTAGCGATCCAGAGTGCCTCTGGGCAGATCCAATAGTTTTAAACTTCAACAGAGTACCCGCCTTCAAGGAAGTTAACGCTTTTCAATAGAGAGTGACCAGAGTCTGGTAGGACCAGGCTAGGGAATCCCTGCATTGCATATACATATGAAATGAAGTGAATTTGTACATTTTAATGTGTTTGCGAGACAAAAGCCTTGCAAAGACAGTAATACATGCTTAGATGACTCACTGAGTGATGATTCAAATATGAATGTGTTTATCAAGAGTTAATTAGATATGCAATGTTGAGAAAACACTTCTGAAAAGTGAAATGATGTCCGTAAATCCAGTGATTAAATGCTGTGTGGGTCTCAGTTTTCACATGACTAGTGGCTGGTGTGTGCAATTCCAGATTACATGTAGTCAGTTACTACCCAGCACTAATAAAGTGTTATACAGGATTCTATGATGAATAGATTGTTCAGAAGAACAGCATTCATTTGAAATAGAAACATTATAAATTTCATTACTGTCACCTGTGACCAATTTTATGCATCTTTGCTGAATAAAAGTATTAATTTTACACAGATACGGATGAGATTTGAGAACTGTGTTTTTTTCAATGAATGACTTTACCCAAAGCTAAAGTATCATACTTCTGTGGCGCAGATATATTTCTAATCATTCACTTTCATTGTATGGAAAAGTGCAGCATGAGCATTATGTCTAACATTCTTCTTTTGTGTTCTGCTGAAGAAAGAAATTAAACAGGTTTGGAATGACATGAGGATGAGTAAATGATAACAGAATTATGCACATAAATCACTAAAAGATGACCCAATGAGAAATCTCTGAATTACGTCATATTTTAGTTGCAAATTGATAGGATTATACCATTTTTATAAATAAAAATACACTACATATGCATAAGTGTCTTCATTGTACTGTTGACACCTCTTTGCCATCTCTCACATGCAGACAGAAGATCTGTAGACCACAAAGATATGTTTTGTTTTGCATACTGCTCTCTGAGGTGATTTTTCTTTTTTTTTTACCAGGCATGTTTTAACTATTTAAAAAGCCTGAGCGTGATTTGCATGTTGGCAGTTTGTACACAGAAAATGTATTCAGGATTTACCACAAAGACATTTACACACAAACCCCACTCATGCATTTTAAAAGGGGGTTTCTCGTCCACTTAAAACAGGGAAAGCTGTTAGAGAGGATAAGGATCTCATCCAGCATTAATCCCAACCGCTCAGCGCCGTTAGGAGAGCAAAAAGCTTTGCCAACGTATTTTGCCATTGTTGTTTTGATTTCAGGCTCTGGAAATATTATACTTTGTTTCTGAATAGCAGTGATATAATCTACAGGTGTAATATCAAATTCCTCAATTTCACCCATAAAACAAGAATGAAAATGCTCTTTGGCACTGAAAGACGGTCTGTCGCATACAAATAGAATAATGTTACAGCAGAAGTCAGGCCAAATCATTCAATTTCCTCAACTATATACAGGGTTTTAATAATTGACAGTTGAGATGATAAGAAGGCGACTGCAGAGACCTGACCTGAGGTCAAGAAATTAATAAAGCAAAGACAGTGAATAAAGTATTTCATTTCTCTAGTGCGATAAGCTCTTAGTATAAAGCTTGTAATTGTATAATCACCACAGCTTCTTTTCCTCTCACAGGACTCTGCAACTCAGGTTTGCTTGTAAATGACTATCGATTTGTTTGTTTCACACTTCATCTGATTAACATAAATATTTTTTGCTCTGGGAACATTACATGTTTGGAATGTTTCATTATATGGGTGCCTCGAGTGTATGAATGTGAGTTTCACCATCAAAATGGAATCCACATACTTAAAGGTACGGTAATTGATTTATTTGAGAGAGAGAGAGAAAAAAAATTATTTAAAAAAAAGAAAGAAAGCTGATGACTAGATTTTGATGTTTGATTATGTGGTTAAACAGACATAAATCCTGTGACTATGATCTTATTCTTGTGTTAAACCCTCTGCTTAGAGGACTTTACGCTTTGGTGGCAGTGGATGGCACGTCATGATGTTTCATGGCCTGGTGCCTGCCTAGATTGGCATTTTTCCCATGTGTAGGCACAGGTGTGATTGCTTGATGTTTAAATGTCACTTGAATGTCTCAAGTGGATCATTGGAATAGTGTTACCAATTATTCTTCCTTGAGTTGAACTTGAATTGCAATCATGCTGCCTACTCAACAATTCATAGTACTAACTACAAGTAACTTTGCAACTGCTTTTCAACTAATTCTCATTAAGAGTATTAGTAGACTTCAGTAGACTGTTAGGTTAGGTCTTAGAGTTTGGGTTAGTAGAATTAGTTGACGTAGTTTCAGCATTCAGGGCCCTATTTTAACGATCTAAGCGCATGGTCTAAAGCGTAGTGCAAGTGCACTTAGGGCGTGTATGAATCCACTTTTGCAAGTTTAACAACGAGAAAAATGGTTGGCACACCCGACGCATGGTCTAAAAGGGTTGTCCCTAGTCTCTTAATGAGTAATGGGTGTGTTTTTGGCGTAACGTGCAATAAACCAACCAGAGACTCTTCTCCCATTCCCTTTGAAAGCCAGTTGTGCTTGCACTATGGCGGATTGCTATTTACATAACGGAATTTGCGAGCGGAAAGACTGAATGCTTCTCCAGAGAAGAATCGTTTTATTTGTAATATTTAAACATGTTGGTGTGCTGCTGCGCATCCCTGTGTGTATAATAAGCAGAGAGTACATACGTTGTGCATCTGCCTATAGGCGCATATTACTAATGCACTCTTTAAATAACAAAAAAATAAAAAATACTGCGCTATTGACTTTAGACCAGGTTTTTGTTGGTCAATGGTGCAGTCGTTTTCAGTTGCCTCAAAATAACAACGCACCAACAACGCCCCTGAACACACCTCGTTTTCAGACCAATTGTGCACAAATGATAACTGAGGCATGAAAATGATAACTGCGTAGGGCTGAAACAAACAAAATCCAGATGCGGTCTGGCGCCACATTGCGCCGGGTGTATAGGGCCTTCAAAGTTACTTACAGTCAGTAGAATGTCTGTTTGGGGAGCATCAAAATAAAGTGTTAGCAGATATTAAGCAGACAGTCTACTAATACTCTAATGAGAGTTAGTTGAAATGTAGTTGCAAAGTTACTTACTATAGGGTTAGTAGAATGTCTAGTGGATCATCAAAATAAAGTGTTACCGAATAATTAATTTAAACGGAAATTCACATAGAGAAACAATACATTTAGCTACTATTAAAGTTGATTTTTAACCCCAAAGGGAAAGGTTGTCAGGACACACTTGGAAGTTGGCTTGACAAAGACTTGTCTAGAAAGTTGAAATAAGGGATAATGTACAGTACTGTGCAAAAGTCTTAGGCTCACTAGTATTTTTACACACAAAAAGTGAGTTTAAGCCAGTTATTTATATCTTTTGCTGTAGTGTGTCAGTAGGAAATATAAGTTTACATTTATAAATGAATTGCCATTAATTTTAATAATCCAGTGAGATTTTTGTATGCATAAAGAGTCTGACAATAGTCTCTATGCTCCACATGGAGATCTGATCTCATCTTCATTGAGTCTGTCTGTGATTACATGAAGAAACATAAAAGACTGAGATAGACTAAATCCAGAACTGTGGGAACGTCTCCAAGACACTCGAAGAAACCTTCCTGCAAAACTACATAAATAGGTGTAGGAATAGATGCAGGTGACAAAGGCCGTTTTAAACGCAAAGGGTGCTCACCCCAAATATCGATTTGATTTAGTTAATAGAAGTTCATTCATAAATAAAAGCTATTTATGTTATTATTTTTGACAGCATTCTCACTTTAAAGCATTCTGACAAGTGCCTAAACTTTTCACAGTACTGTAGTTTTGCAGGAAGGTTTGGGAGACGTTGCCTTAGTTTTTCTGGATTTAGTCTGTCTCAGTTTTTTCTGTTTCTTCATGTAATCACAGACAGACTCGATGATGGTGAGATCAGATCATACCGGCTGCTGTCAGACTTCTTGTGCATATAAAAAAATCTCACTGGATTATTACAATTAATTGCAAAATTAATGTTTGAAAATGTAAACTGAGATTTCCTACTGACACACTACAGTAAAAGATATAAATAACTGGCTTAAAACATTTTTTGTGTGAAAATACTACCGTGCCTAAGACTTTGGCACAGTACTGTACATCCAGCCAGTTGTTATCACAGAATAAATCCAGACACACTGTCAGAAAAAAAGGTACATTCCTGTCACTGGGGCGGTACCCTAAGGTACAAAACTGAAAAGGTGCTAATATGTACCTTTAAGATACTAATATGAACCTTTAAGGTACTAATATGCACTCTTAAAGTACTGACATGCACTGTTTAAGGTGCTAATATGTACCATTTAGGGGTGAGTAAGGTACAAAGATGTACCTTTTCACTTTTGTACCTTAGGGTACCGCCCCAGTGACAGCACTGTTCCTTTTTTTCTGAGAGTGCAGAGTGATCAGGAGCATCACTCTAAAGGGATTTATTCTGCGATAGCAATCGGCTGGATGTACATTATCCTGCTTATTACATGGCTACTTAACACATAAGTAAATAATTAGACATGAAATATTGACTTGAGTTGAAATATTTTACTAGGTCTTTAAACGCAAAGCTTCCGCGAAGAAAGCAGTTGCTAGCAAGCTCAAACTAGATGGACATTTAAGGGATATGGTACAATTATACCAATTATTACATGGCATGTAATTTAATTTAATTTAATTTCATTTATTTATTTATTTATTTAGTCCTGTGGTATTCAGAGAGACTGTGCACATTATATTCTGTAAAATGAGATTTTTATTCACATTTTTAAATTGGTTCCTCCTGTTTATTTTCCATTTAATTATCATTTTTGGTTAATTATCATTATCATTTAAGTTTTAGACTTTTTTATTAATTATTTTTATTAACTTTATCATTTTTTGCAAGGCAGGACTTTTTTATTATTTTTTATTTTATTTTATTTGAAATAAAATATTTTAATTTTATCTGTAAAATCAGTAAAAAATGTTCAAACATTTCTTCGTCAGTGTAAATGTTATGTACTGTAATTTAACATTCATGTGTCTTTCAGACGGACAGGCAGTCTACTAGACTGTGTATATTTCAGTCATCAAGTTAAGCCTTGTTCATGCAGAGGTTTTAAAATATTAAGAGTTCGGACAGTCCACATGAATAATTTAAGGATGGTATTCCAAGACAAAGTGTCTGATGTGTATGAGAGAGAAAAATTTAACAGGCAGTGTACTGCCACAGTACTCATGGAAAGAAAATAGAGGCAACTAGAATTATAAGAATGTTATAAACCAAAAAAGTCATTAGCTTTGCTAATTATATCCCACAGTTCAGTTACACTATATATACATACAGTCGTGGTCAAAAGTTTACATACACCTTGCAGAATCTGCAAAATGTTAATTATTTTAACAAAATAAGAGAGTGCATGTTATTTTTTTATTTAGTACTGTCCTGAATAAGAAAATGTGACATAAAAGATGTTTACATATAGTCCACAAGACAAAAAAAGTGATTAGTATGATAAAAGATAGATGATAAGCCAATGTTCTTCAGAAAAATCCTCCAGGTCCCTCAAGTTCTTTGGTTTTCCAGCATGTTTTGCATATTTGAACACCTTTTTTCACAACTGAAGAACTATTCCAAAAGGTTCAAACATTCACTGATGCTCCAGAAGGAAACACGATGCATTAAGAAGATCAGGGTAAATTGTATTTAATTTGTCTTCCGGGAAACATGTATTTTCTGTAGCTTTCGAAGGGCAGTGCTAATTGAAAAATTATGATATTTAAACAAAATAAGAAAAAATTATGACATCTGTTTAAAAGTTGACACCCCCGGCTCTTAATGCATCATGGAGCATCAGTGAATGTTTCTGTGTGAATGTATAACTTTTTTAATAGTTGTGTTTGAGTCCCTCAGTTGTCCTCGGTGTGAAAAGATGGATCTCAAAATAATTCAGTCACTGCTGGAGAGGGTTCAAATATGCAAAAGATGCTGAAACATGGTGCATTATCCTGCTGGAAGTAGCCATCAGAGAATGGGTACATGGTGGTCATAAAGGGATGGACATGGTCAGAAACAATGCTCAGGTAGGCCGTGGCATTTAAACGATGCCCAATTGGCACTAAGGGGCCTAAAGTGTGCCAAGAAAACATCCCCCACACCATTATACCACCACCACCAGCCTGCACAGTGGTAACAAGGCATGATGGATCCATGTTCTCATTCTGTTTACGCCAAATTCTGACTCTACCATCTGAATGTCTCAACAGAAATCGAGACTCATCAGACCAGGCAACATTTTTCCAGTCTTCAACTGTCCAATTTTGGTGAGCTTGTGCAAATTGTAGCCTCTTTTTCCGATTTGTAGTGGAGATGAGTGGTACCTGGTGGGGTCTTCTGCTGTTGTGGCCCATCCGCCTCAAGGTTGTGCGTGTTGTGGCTTCACAAATGCTTTGCTGCATACCTCGGTTGTAACGACTGGTTATTTCAGTCAAAGTTGCTCTTCTATCAGCTTGAATCAGTCGGCCCATTCTCTTCTGACCTCTAGCATCAACAAGGCATTTTCGCCCACAGGACTGCCGCATACTGGATGTTTTTCCCTTTTCACACCATTCTTTGTAAACCCTAGAAATGGTTGTGCGTGAAAATCCCAGTAACTGAGCAGATTGTGAAATACTCAGACCAGCCCGTCTGGCACCAACAACCATGCCACGCTCAAAATTGCTTAAATCACCTTTCCCATTCTGACATTCAGTTTGGAGTTCAGGAGATTGTCTTGACCAGGACCACACCCCTAAATGCATTGAAGCAACTGCCATGTGATTGGTTGATTAGATAATTGCAATAATGAGAAATTGAACAGGTGTTCCTAATAATCCTTTAGGTGACTGTATGTAAATGTATATCTTATTTCAGGACAGCACTAAATAAAAAGCATTTGGTATGAACCCTCTTATTTTGTTAAAATAATTCACATTTTGCATATTCTGCAAGGTGTATGCAACTTTGACCACGACTGTATATCTATACACAAACCCTTATATTACACACCTTATATTTTAAAAACCTCTCACACCCTTGGTCTTTTGTTCTAGGTTTTCTTGCTTGAACTAGAAATTCACCATTCAACAATATAAATATATAAATATTTTCTACCAAAAAAGGCAAATGTTGCAGACTTGCCATTTTGTCGACGATTGCCTTCATTAAAATCAGAAATCACTTCTTTCTTTTTTTTTCTACATGTGTAACAGTTCCTGAGTTCACTGAGAGTAAATGATCACAAAATCAAAAACAGAAGTATGTTCAAAACTTTGAACACTTTTTTTTTCTTAAATAGAAGCATTGGGGTGATATTAAAGAATCTCTAGTAGTCCAAGACACAAAAAGTAATTTTGATTCCTGTTAGTCTAAAACACACCGCAGCCTTTTGCTGCTAGTATAATTGAGGGAAACAATTAACTGATTATGCCAAAGGCAGGACACAATTAGTCAGGATATAATAATAACAATATAGAAAAACAAATATGTTCAATTTCCATTTCGCTCCTAGCAAATAATTACAGTAATGAGATTTTCTCTTGTAGAAGTCTTGTAAGGTGTTGGGACTAAAACGGATTGAACAGAGAAGATTGAGTGAAATCAATTACTGAGCATAGCTAGAAGCTGAATCTTTGGTGGTCAAAAGCTCCGACTGCTACCAAAGACACTTCGGTTCTGAAGAAATGCTTTCGTTGTACTATTGTTTTTTTTTTGTTTTTGTTTTTTTCTAAATGACATCTGTTCCTCCTCTGTTTCTCTGTGGTAGAACAAGCTTCTAGCCTTCACCCGATATGCACAAATGTCACAACGGGGTCTCACTGGCATGTGCCCTTGCGGATTCATTGAGCTTTCACAGCATAGACTGCCATGCTACTTTCCCATCAGATCTTAAATCTTTGCTGAGGTCAGACACCGGCACTCTTGGCTGACCTGACAGTGTGGAAGTCACACTTTTTTTTTTTTTAGAATCACACCTCTCCCTTTTTACACCCTCTCATTTCCTCTGCGTTAATCAGGCGTCTGACAGAGCTGGAGATAGTGACTAATGAAATGTCACTGTGACACTGATAGAGACGCAGACCTAGAGAAAACGGAGGGGATGAGATGGACAAGGACTGCATCTCGCCACGGTGGGTCCATCTGTTTTTCACATGTAATCCAAATAATTATGGAACCAAATGGATATCATCTGCTTATGATAAATGATAAATATTCTCCTTTGTGCCGTAAGTAGGGCAAGATTGTGAAAGTCTTCTGTGAAATTGTTGTTGGGACAAATGATCCAGGTTTATTTGCATATACAAATAAACTGGTTTTCCAATATACTGTAGGCCATAATAATATAAGTTAAACACTTTTCAGTATGTTTAAATTATGTGCTAAGACACTTATCAGTCCTATCAAAAAAGTTCCATTTTACATTGAGCAGGTTATGTTGAGATCTATATACTAGGGTACAACGGGGCTAAAGGCTCCACAGGGTAAAAGGCTGCTTTGATTTTATTTTCCTCTAAACCACTAGATGGCACAAAAACTTGCCTCAGCACTTTGCAAAACATCCGCTTTTCAAGATGCACGTGGAAATTTGTCTGATCCTTGACGTGATCACGGGCAGCAGCACAAAGCTGATTCTGCGCTCATTTGATCTAATATTTGTTGTTTTTAAAAATGTTGTAGATTTAAGTAGCAAATAAGAATCTAAAATGATTGAATATATTTTGAAACAAAGGTCTTGTTAATGTTTGTCAGTTTTGTTCAAGGTAATTAAAGCAACAGTTTTACAATAATGAAAGAATATGTAAAAGTATGGTATTTGGGGTAAAAGGCCCCTGCTGTTGGGACAAAAGGCCCCATATTTAACATGATAATAAACAGCGGCTGACTTTAACGTTTGTTGACACAACATGATTAGATTCAGATTGTAAGATCATATATTAAGTTGTGTGTCCACTTTAGAGATAATCACCGTATTTATAATGAAACCATCAGATTTAAAAATGTGATATTAATCATATCATATAATTAAATATATTGTCACTACTGTAAATCTATATTAAATTATTATGTTGATCTCCTTCAATGCTTTCAGAATCTTTTTAAATGATTTTGTTTCTATATTTTTCAGATATATTTCTATATTAACATATTTTAATGACAGCATATTTACTGATCAAAAATTAATTCTCATTAAAATACACAGAAAATAGTTCAAACTTTGCTAAAGTGATTGTTTTGAACAAGTATTAACTTAGACATTATTAAAAACATATTATTTTAGCTGAAGTATTTGTATTAATACTGTGTGCCTTTTGCCCCGTGCTGGTGAGCCTTTTACCCCGTGTGTGGGGTAAACGGCCCCCCTCGACACACCATACATTTGTAAGATTTTTAAATAAAAGAAACCACTTTTATGATTTATTTTCAAACAAAAACTGTTGCTCCATAAATGTTCAATACAAACATATATATTTTTCTGTATATCATACATTATAGGAGTAGTGAAAAGCACATTTTTCCTAAGGTGTGCCTTTAGCCCCGTTGTACCTTACTAGTTTTTTTTTGTTTGTTTGTTTGTTTGTTTTTCCAGTAACTCCACTCATGAACATTTTCACTTTGCAGAATAAAGGTAAATAACTAGAAGAATAACTGTACAGGACTGTTTGTGTTATGAATCAGTGTGCTTATTATGATAATGAATAAAATAAATATATGAAAACAAATACCAGTTTGCAATATTAAAGGGGTCCTATAATGCCCCTTTTACAAGATGTAAATAATATCTCTGTGAGTGTGTATGTGAAGTTTTAGCTCAAAATACCCCACGGAAATTGTTTTATAGCATGTTAAAATTATCACTTTTTGAGGGTGAGCAAAAATGTACTGTTTCTGTGTGTCCCTTTAAATGCAAATGAGCTGCTGCTCCCCGCCCCCTTTCAAGAAGAGGGCGGAACTTCAAGAGCTTGAGTTAGCTAGTAGTGGGAAGTTTGGATCATTTTACTGACTAGGATCTTTGCAAAATGAAGGAATCTTTTTTCCAAGTCATTTTGTTCATTTCAGAAGAATATAATTAAAATGTCACATGTTAAATTTTCCAACACATTTAGTACTTTTGGAATAAAAAATAAACTATAAGCTAATGCAGCCATGGCTAAACTTTGAGAAACAAATGATTAATTAATTGCTTAGCTGGGTCTTAATCAGGCTATGTATGCAGTCTGTTAGTTCACGTCACCTCCCGATCCAAATCGTTCCTTCTTTTGTCACTTCACATTTAATCATGTCTGTTCTCTGGAAAGATTAGTTCACCTCTCGTGTCTTCGGGTTCGAGTCATTAGTTCCGTCGTCATGTCTAATCTGGGCCGTGACAGCCCCATATGCAATGCATGCAGTCCGGAAAGAGAATTGATTAGTTCATCTCTCGAGTCTTCGGGTTCGAGTCATTCGTCCATCAAGTCCCAGTCCCATAGGCAAGGCAGTCACTGGAAACAGAAAAGATTAGTTCATCTCTCGAGTCTTCGGGTTCGAATCATTCGTTCATCAAGTCCCAGCCCCATAGGCAAGGCAGTCACTGGAAACAGAAAAGATCAGTTCTTCTCTCGAGTCTTCGGGTACGAGTCTTGTTCTTTTGTCACGTGACTGCTTTCCCAGTTCAGCGTCTCGCAACATATACAAGATTACATTCGTATTATTGAATGGGTGTTGTAATATATTTATTATTATAAAATTGTCAGAAGATATGTGCAATAAACATTTATGTTATGCCTATCCATTCTGACCAACCCAATGTGTCCAGTCTTCATAGGAAAATCAGTTATTATGCTAGCTAAAAAAACTAAACAAAAAAAAAAACGATGCACTTGCTTCTAAGGAAGGTTGTGAATTAACTAATTTCTGTATCCAACACGGCTGTCACGTCACGTGACAAAAGAACAAGAATCGTACCTGAACACTCGAGAGATGAACTAATCTTTTCTGTTTCCGGTACAGACTGCATAGCCTTGCCTATGAGACTGGGACTTGATGAACGAATCAAGTTTCCTGTTCAGAACATATGGGATGTTGCACATGCGCGGTCAACACAAAATGAACGAATCGGTCTCTGAGACAACTCGTTATTCTCGAGTCATATTAAAGGTTAGTTCAAAATGAACGAATCGTTCATGAATGACACATCTCTAGAGTTAACAGCTCCGATTACCTCATGCAGACATGCACTGAAAATGTCCAACCGTTCAGCCTTTTATGTTTAAACCAGAGTCAGACATGTAGAATGCAACAGGACATTTCTGAATGATTAGATAATGTGTAGCTGATGTGGAGTTAACTATCTTCAAGTCATTGATTAGCATGTTCTGTCATGATAATCTATAAATCACTCATGTGGGAACTGTTGTAAACAAACTGTTGAACTTCAGAGCCAGAGAATATATGCTGCATGAAGATAGAACAGGTTTAATTTAGTTTAATTATGGTTATACTTGTCATCTTGCTTTTATGACATGCTATTGCATTTGTGTTGTTTACTGTATTGTAATAAATGTGAAAAGACGGATGCGACAGCTTGAGCAGACTCCCAGATGTGCTCTTCTACAACAACTCTTCCTCTTCTCAACATGGCCTCACCGCCTTTGTTGTGTTTCAGGGGGCAGGGTTTATGTACATTTTAGGGTTAAAGGGTTAGTTCACCCAAAAATGGAAATTCTGTCATTAATTTCTTACCCTCATGCCGTTCGACACCCGTAAGACCTTTGTTCATCTTCGGAAAGCAAATTAAGATATTTCTGTTGAAATCCGATGGCTCAGAAAGGCCTCCATTGGCAGCAATGACATTTCCTCTCGCAAGACCCATAAAAGGTACTAAAGACGTCGTTAAAAAGTCCATCTCACTACAGTGGTTCTACAATAATTTTATTGTAACTTTGCAGATGCTCAAACAGCAACATTACACACTAACTAAAGTTAAAAAAGTGAAATCATAATCAACCACCCCTTTAAGCAGCATAATGAAAATCTGTTTTGTACAGCTAAAAGAACTGGAAATGCCTGACACCATAAACCTTGTGCATTTGAATAAAAAAGTTATAATAAGGTGTACAACTATTATATGTAACATTTACAGTAATGCATTGCTCCAGTTTGTTTGATTTTGCTTTTACATTGCATTTGGAGTGTCAAGTCCATATTTTGTCAACTACTTTTGTTATCATTTTAAGTAGATGATTTATATTTCATACTTGGAATATGAAAACAGAAATGGAAACAGAAATAAATGTGTATATTAATATTTGAACAAACAAATATTTGCATAAATTTCCAACATTCGTGAGGTTGTGACAGAAAATGATCATGGCAGGCTTGAATATTAATGTGAAATTTACCAAGAGTAAAAATATTGCCAATCATTTGAGACTGAGATGACAGCTTGCTCCATTTTGTTAAAAGCCATCTGTCTCTAATTTCCTACATGCAGGCACCTAACCATATACAAGATGTGCTTCTTTAAAATGTTACATAGGAACATGTTGTTAACGCACGTTATATAGGCCATGGCACTGGTGCCATCCATTTGCTGATTAATCAAGATGACATTGCTTAATGGCATTGCAAATGTTCAGCCGTTTGGACACTTAATTGTAACAGGAGAGCAAACAACAGATATTAAACAGACTGCACTTAGGAAACACCCACCTAGAATGTTTGTTCTCTCTCGGTTTAGAATTGTAAAGATTGATCGACTCCGCTTTATCCTCTGCCCTCCATTCTTTGCCTAACAGTTGAAAAGGCTTGTCTAGACATAGACAACATAGTGGTTTTTCACAAAGATTTCAGAAGTGCATATTCAGAAAATATGTAGGTCTGTTTATTTTAGAGCAGAGAAAATAAATTAACATGCACCACCTGTCATGGCAACTGTTCAGATGCACTGAGCACTGATTGTATTTATAACGCAGCTTTCGGTAAGTCAAATCGAGACAAGCTTGTGGTTTTTGCTAGGTGTGTGTTCCCTGGAGGAAGCGGTGTGTTCGCTGTGCAAATACAACACTGAGTGTGAAACAGCTTCCCGAGTGCATGTTGAAGAACACTGCACAACACTGAAAACACATACGTATGTGTGTTGATGGAGCTTGTTTCCTCATTCTCGAGATTAGTAAACACATTTCAGCACAAATTCCCTTTACACACAACCTAGACAAGAGATTTGTCTTTTTTATACTTTCTGTGATACGTTTCCCCATGAGATCTCCTAATCACATGTGAAGGGTGCTACAATTAATCTTAATTACATAACAGACATTGTACTACACATATTACAAATCCTCTTTTGGGACACACCATGAAACAATAGAGCAGAAATTAGATGGGGGATTACTGTTCAATAATCTCATTAATGTGTGAAAGCAGCGGCAGGACTTCTCACCCCAGTTGTTTAATTCAGGAATATTTTGGATGTTACAGTGGCATAAAGCTATAAAGAAATGGAAATGAGCATATGCCCTGTTGAATGCATTTTTAAAAATTATTATTCAATAATAAATCCTCACTTTTCTGCACAGTGAGTCATTTTACCTAGTCTTTCTTATGGCTTGGGAAACTGCTGCTGTATCTTTAAAGACTACTGACAGAACTTTGCAAAATATGAAATAAAATACATTGTAAACTTTTGTACATTGTAAAAAGTGCATTTAAATAAAAATATTTAAAATGAAACAAGACAATAATAGGAACTATTATTAATAATTTAGTACGAATAATAATAATAATAATATATGGAATGATTTCTGAAGGATCATGTGAACCTGAAGGAGAAAAAAATAAATAAAAACAATTTGACAGTAGGCTACATGTATAGTGACAAAGATATTTTTTATAAAGCAGTTCTTTCTGGTTCTGAAATCTGATTGGCTGAGACCCCTTTTCCAGCCATGCAATATTCACCCAGTATCATCACGCAAACCATTTCATATTCGTATCACTCCGCTTGTGGCGGCTGTCATGGCGATCAAGCAAATCCACCATACGTTTTAAAATACTACTGTTGTTGTGTCACGAAATGTTTTTTTAGGCAAAAATGTAGTTATTTGGACCTCGAATATATGACTCATATATAAACATAGTGCCTATTTTACGATTTGTTTAGAGGCTTTCACAGAGGCGAGCTCCAGGCAGTCAGCGGCCGTTCAGTGCTCATGTACCCGCAGAGGACAGCTTCATCTCGGCCAGTCCTTCGGGAATTTGCCGCTGTCTCTTATGTAGATAGTGGTTAAACAGATATAATTAATTTGGGGTATATCATACGGGTAATATTTGGTCTTATTAATCTTTTAATAATCATTCCAGAACATATCGATTTTGGTTAAGGGTAAAATTAAGTTTCATAACTTTATATTTAGGCTATATTTAACCTGTATGACCTAATAGAGTGCTGCTTTTGTACATTTGACTGAATTGTTTGCATGTGTTTTATTTACTATTGTCCTTTATAATGGCTATTGTTGTTAATTTAAGTATTATTGTTCAATAAATATTTTATGTAAATATGCTGTATTTAGTATTGAGAAAGGGTCCGTCAGTGATTGCAATAGTCGACTTCAGTGACAGTTACATTATTAAATTTAGATGGCGGCAAAGACTTGTGACTGGTTGTAAAGGAAGTTGTTTCAGCACTGTCAATCTTTTAAAAGGACAAAGACAAATGCTGCGTCCAAAATTGAATAATTCTCTACTATATAGTATTTGAAAAGTAGACGGAAAGTCCCCGGAGGACCTACTACTTCTGGCGAGATCAATGTCAAGCGCTTGTCAATGTCAAAATGATTGAGATGGCCACTCAAATCAAAGTAGGCGGGGTTTACCTTCTCTTTTGGCTCATGCACAGCTTTCAAACAGAAGAGCGCGTCAATCTATCGCTTAATGCCGTTGCAGAGATTCTTCTTTACGGTGAAATCACACAACAAAATGCACACAAACGTGTGCCTGCACTTAATATAAAATCACTGATGAACATCATTTTAATGAAGAAAAAAAAAATTGTGGGCGATTAGAACCTGAAACCTTTGACACAGTTTACAAAAATTCTACCACCAGGGAATTCAAATGTTAACAGCGGATCTATGCATTTATTCACTAACGTGAAGAATCTCGGGACTAACAATATATTTGACGCAAATTAATGCAAATATTATCTGCAGAAAGTCCCAAAATGATTATTTCCCAACTAGAATTAGACCTAGAATTTACTGTTCTGTTTATTTCCGTTTATTATCTATTTCTTTATGCTTTATAAAAATAAAAATCCCCAATGATCAAGACATGGTTACGGCTATAATTCATACTACACTCATTCATACTATATAGAACATACTTTTTTAACAGTCGCAAAGTTCAAATTCAGATGTAGTACCTACGCACATAGTACGCGATTTCGGACGCAGCTAAAGATATCGCTTTCCTCAGCGGACATTTTTTAACAGATTTTTTAATGGATATAATATTATGGACATCGACCTGAAGAATGAATATCAGATGCAGGTAATACACTTGTTTAGTTGATCTTTCTCTCTTAATAATACTCTACATAATACAATAAGCTTCAATGAAGTGACTAAACGTTCCTTCGTTAGCAGTTCTAAAGCAATGTTTTAGAATTAGTAACGGAGGCTTGGGCTCAACTATTAAACTGTCAACTTGAGATTTGAATCTGTGGCAGATGGAAGTAGTTCTTCACAAAAGAGATTTTAAAGACATGTTACATTGTGCCCCTCACATGTTACAATGTACCCCACCTATGGGGCATGTTGTCACATTTCACTTCCATTCTTTCGGGGTAAATCAAGAAAAAAAGTATACACTGTATTAATGAAACAAAACCGCATAATTGTACTAGACGTGTACAAGTAATGTGGGAAAAAATAAATACTCAAAATAGTTAGGTTGTGTCTCGCTCTCCCCTACAACTTGTATGAAGTTCCCACACAATGTTTCTTTTCTTGTGGTTATTTTTAAGATCTTGTCATCTGCTACTGTGACCTAGAGAACTGCTCTCAGAAAAGATAATTGAGCCAGTCAGTCAGAAGATTGTAATAATAAATTTATAATGTTGTTTCTCCAAAGAAAACATCAAAGCCCATCATCATGGCATTGTGCAGATGGCAATCTTGGCTTGGTCAATGAGCACTGCAGTTATAAATAAACAGTCAGCATTGGAGTGCATTAAAAACTCAGAAATTAACTTGAAAAAGCAATAGGTATTCATGTTTCATTTATCTGTCATAAAGAGAATAATATAGATTAATGCCCTGAAAATATATCATAGCTAAACCTCTTGAGTATTACTGAAACATTTTGCCTCCTTTTGAATATCTTAGTGGTCTGATCAATGTCTGATCTCTTCTGCAAGTGGCGCCCGGGCAGTTAAGAGGCAGTGCTCCCTCTCACATGACTCCCTGTTGAATTACACTTCTGGTGTAACACTATTTCTGTGAAGTCACATTAGAAATATAATGAGGATCCTATTTACAGGAAGATCAACCCAGTATAGAACAATTTTCACTTATTGGAAATCAAACAAATTGCTTGTAATTGCTGTAGTTACAAGGTGAGTAAATTCTGTTTGGCTGTTTTACCTATTTTTATCATCATTTTAACAATTCCTGCAGTCCAACAAAGACAATATATTCAGTATTTAAATTAAGTCATTTTCATTCTTTTCAACTCAAACACATTTCTATGCAAATAAGGTTTATGATAGATTATGCTAGTAAAAAAACAAACAAACCTTGAGCCGATATTAACCTGCATATTAGTCTACAGTAAGACTAATAAATGTAAACAGGCCAAGCAGAAGGGTACATTGCTCACTTTAAGACTTTAAGGATGTTTTTTACACAATAAATGAGGTAAACCATAATTACTGTAAACAATACTACAATGCATTATCTGTTGTCAAAATGACAAGTTGAACTATAGCAAATAGAATTTCTCTCAGTATGCTGACAAATGAATAGGCGACTCTCTGATGCAGGAGTTTTATTGAGAAATTGCAGACAGTCTTCCACTTGCTGACATAAGGATCATTCAGAGAGAGTAGGAGCAGCCTGTTAAATGAGCCTAACGGTCTGGATATGATTAACAGGTCTGTGTGACTGTGCCAAGAGTTGGATCTGAAACAATTTACTTCCATTGATATTTGAATAATCCTGCATTTTGGTTCCTCCGTTATCTTCAGGCTTCTTTCTATCTGAGAGTGGCAGAATCAAATCCCAGAAGTCATCTACTGTATATTCCATGATGTTATGGTCTTTTTGAATTCTGTTCAGGTAGTGTTTTAGCTGCACAGTGGGTGAAACATGATCTATTTTCATACCTGAAGTGTTTGGCTAATTCACACTTGCAGTGCCACAAATAAACAATGAAGCATCATAAATGGGATCTATGTATGTATCTACAGTATGTATCTGTCTATCTATCTGTCTGTCTGTCTATTTATCTATATATCTGTATGTCTGTCTATCTGTCCATCCATCTCATCCATCCAGCTCTCATCCATCCGTATATTTATCTGTCTGTATGTCTGTCTGTCTGAACCCTCTGTCTGTCTGTCTCAACCGTACATCCAGCCAGCCAGCCAGCTGGCTAGCCAGCCATCCAATCCACGCAATCTATCCATGTTACGTTCAAACTAAAGAAAACTAAGGGGAGGACTCAAGTGCATGAATGGATAGGTTTATTACGAAAAATAACAAATCAAAAACAAAAACCTGCAAGGGGGGAAACATAACACTACTCAAAACAACTACCATATCCATACCATATCCATACCATATCCATACCATATCCATACCATATCCATACCATATCCATACCATATCCATACCATATCCATACCATATCCATATATCATACCATATCCATATCCATACCATATCCATACCATATCCATACCATATCCATACCATATCCATACCATATCCATACCATATCCATACCATATCCATACCATATCCATACCATATCCATACCGGAGAAGGGAGCGACTCACAGGGAAGGGAGACGTTAGACAACGTACTGACAAGGACTGTGAACACAAGGGAACTATTTAAAGGGAAAGAAATCAGGAGGGCACAGGTGGGAGAAATCAAACACTAATCAGATAGCAAGGGGGAGGGATCAGACAGAGACACGAGCACATGGCCCAAAATAACAAAACACCACAAGTGCTCCACAAGACAGGACAGGCATGTAACAACCTATCTATCTAGCTCATCCATCCATCCATCCATCATTCATCCGTCCGTCTGTCTGTCTATCTATCTATCTATCTATCTATCTATCTATCTATCTATCTATCTATCTATCTATCTATCTATCTATCTATCTATCTATCTATCTATCTATCTATCTATCTATCTATCTATCTATCTATCTATCCATCCATCCATTCATCCATCCATCTCATTCATCTCATCCATCCATCCATCCCGTCCGTCCGTCTGTATATTTATCTGTCTATATATCTGTCTGTCTGTCTCAACCGTATCCATCCATCCATCCATCCATCCATCCATCATCTGAATATGAAAACATACATTAGTTTTGTATTTTTGTATCTAAATCATGTGATGGACTCTTGCTGTCTTTTAAAAATTCCTATTGAACCAGAAAACCAGATCTGATTCCCTTATTCTTTTAAATACTTACCACCAAGTTTAGATTAAAGGGCTGTTTTATCTCTTTGGGGGCTTTGTCAGCCATGGAGTGCTGTCTCATGGAGGGAGTGTGCTTCAGCGGGATTGGTAAACTGCCTGATTCCCATTGTTCCTATTCTTGAGATAATCTCTCTTTTATGCTTTTGAAAATTGTTCTGAAATATGCTGACAGTTGTGAGAGAGGCAGAAGTGTCCAGACCACCAGGTAATACCTTTGCATTGAAGGTTTGAAGATAATCCTTGGCTTCTGTTCTCTTCTGTAAAAAGTTAGTAAACACTCTTTTTTTCCAGCTTGCTAAAAATCCAAAGTCCCACGGGTAAGAATATCTTTCTGTCTCTGCTGTTGGGCTCATGGGAGCTGTGATCTTGAATTCATTTCTCCTGCGGAGAGGCATTGCCACAGATAATCCCAGACTTCTAACAAAACGTGTTTCAGTAAAGAAAGGGGTGACTAAATTCCCTGTTTATTGTGAGACTAAAAGAGGAAATGTCGGATGCATAATGAGTCTGTCTGATGAGGTTGCAGTGACAAAACACTTTATGAAACAATGGCTTGGGGGTGGAAAAGTATCCTTGTGTGAAGTTCAGAAATTGCATGTGATTATTTATTTATTCGTTTGTTTGTTTTTCAAGGAGCCTCTAAGCAGATTTCTTTGTCTGTTAAATAAGACATCTTTTAAGGACCCCCACGGCTAATAACCTTTCCACCATTAACACTTTTTTTTCAAACTGGTAAGTGTAATTATCACTCAATAATTTGTTCATCAAGTGGAGAGGATTTACAGGTTTTGATCAAATGAATGATCAAGCAAAATCGTATTTACAGCTGGGAAACTCGGAAATCTATCAGGGGGTTTTCACATTTTTGATGCTATACAGACATGTTTAGAAAATGGTATATTTTTATGGTAACACTTTACAATAAGGTTTCATTTGTTAACATTATTTAACTTCGTTGCTTTATGAACTAACAATGAACAATACTTCTACAGCATTTATTAAGATAATGTTAATCTCAACATTCATTAATACATTTTTAAGATCAAAAGTAGTATCTGTTAACATTAGTTAATGCACTGTGAACTAACGTGAATATTATTAACTTACATTAACAAAGGTTTAATAAAAGCTGTAGTAAATACACCGATCAGGTATAACATTATGACCTAATATTGTGCTGCCAAAACAGCCCTGCGACGCACTGTGTATTCGGACACCTTTCTATCAGAACCAGCATTAACTTCTTGTGCAATTTGACCACACGGGCCAGCCTTCGCTCCCCACATGCATCAATGAGCCTTGGCCGCCCATGACCCTGTCGCTGGTTCACCACTGTTCCTTCCTTGGAGCACTTTTGATAGATACTGACCACTGCAGACCGGGAACACCCCACAAGAGCTGCAGTTTTGGAGATGCTCTGACCCAGTCGTCTAGCCATCACAATTTGGCCCTTGTCAAACTTGCTCACATCCTTACGCTTGCCCATTTTTCCTGCTTCTAACACATCAACTTTGAGGACAAAATGTTCACTTGCTGCCTAATATAACCCACCCACTAACAGGTGCCGTGATGAAGAGATAATCAGTGTTATTCACTTCACCGGTCATAATGTTATGCCTGATCAGTGTATATTGCTCATTGTTAGTTCATGTTAGTTATTGCAGTGATTAATGTTGCCAAATGAGACCTTATTGTAAATTGTTACCATTTTTACATTTTTTGTTTTTAAACTTTTCCACAGACCTAATGTTATTTACATTTTCTGTAAAGTATTTCAATAATATTAAGTAACTATGAACAAATGAGCATATAGACAAATGTAAAGTTAATCAATCACATTTCACAGTTTGCTTTGCAAAATAATTTTTTTCTTAGATACCATACATGATTAACGGCTCTAAATTACAATAAATGTGAAAATAAAATAATGGGAAAATAAATTTAGAATATTAAAACAACAACAACAACAACAAACAAACAAACAAACAAACAAACAGACATCTGTATTATTTATTACATTCAATAATTGAATGTGTGATGTCATAATAATGAACTCAAATGTTGGATCTGTTCATGTACATGTGAAGGTTTGAAATTAAGTTTCAAAATTAAATATAAAGTATTATTGGCCAGTAAATGTTTCTATTAAGTAGACAAGCTTCAAAGATCTGTAGACACCACGTTGCTTTGGGTTAAAGGCATGAAATAAAACACAAGGATCTTTGGATAATTAACGACATTGCAAATATAGCCAAGAGAGAATTACAGCAATAAGCAGCAGGGAGAAAAATCCTACATTTACCTTGCCTCCATTGTATCTCACTGCATAATTGAACAATGTTTGCAGTGTGAGACTGTACATTTGTTCATAAAGTAATTAAGACAGAGAGCTATGTGGGAAGGGTGGAGGTAGGGTGTCAGTTACAACACCAGAGTCTCCTTGCAGAACAGGCCGAGTCCATTAAACTCATACATGTACTCCTTTGTGAATGATTTCCATTACCACATCCATGGATTAGAGATGCTCTGATACATCTTGCATTGAACAAACCATATCCATTAGTGAGCTGGAAAGACTAGTTAATGGACAACACTTTATTCAGAGCATGTCTTTCTTATTTTATTGTAAATGGCATCGACTGACACCGGATTATATAACCCTGTATCACTTCCAGCACACAAAAATGTTAGTCAGCAGTGACAACAAATCAGACGGAGCTGTGAGAAAAGGAAGTAGCACCACGGAGACTGTCATGCTCGCATTAGTTCCAAGCACAAACTCCAAAACATTTACAGTGGCTGGATCAATGTAGTGCTGATACAAATATTTCAGAGATTTATGGGCCACGCCATAACAGCATCTACAGACGGAGAGCGAGTGCTAATGTAGAGATGGGAGGAAGTGTCCATCTAACACAATCAGCCTCCCTGTTATTCCTGACACTACCGCAGACTAAAAGGCTACATTAGGCAGCCCTCACCTGGTCCTGGAGCCCAGACTGTGCCAGCTTTAATCAATAGACACAGACCTACCCACTGGTTTTTGCTAGCAGACATGCCTCATAAGCTTTTCTGGCAGAAAGGCCGGGCTGAAATGTAAGTTGATGAAATGGAAAAGGAAGAGAGTGTCAGGCCGAGCAGCGTCGTGAAGATAATTATAAAGGATAACAAGATTTCAGCTGAAAAGCTTGTTGTGATTAAAAAAAAAAAGCATGAGCTTTTCACTATTGTAGCTCTTTAAATCATTACAGTGAGATAATGGCACTGTTACTTGAACCTCTTGCAGAATTAATGTATTATACAATGTACATAACACAATAAGCAAGCTAACATTCAGTACAAGTATATCGTTCATTCTATTTAAATATATGGCTACACTTAATTTTAAGGTGACATAGTTACATTATTTTTACTCAAATAAGCACTAAGTAATATTAATTAACTACTTGTACTTACTATAGGGTCCTATTTTAACGATCTGAGCACATGGTCTGAAGCACATGGTGCAGGTGGACTTAGGGCTTGTCCGAATCCACTTTTGCTAGTTTAACAAAAAAAAAAAAAAAAAAAGGTGTGCACGACAGGCACATGGTCCAAAAGGGTTGTACCTATTCTCTAATGAGTCATGAGTGTGTTATGGGCATAAGGTGCAATCAGAGTTTCATCTCCCATTCCCTTTAAAAGCCAGTTGTGCTTGCACCATGGCGGATTTGCTATTTACATGGCGGAATTTGCAAGCAGAAAGACTGAACACTTCTCTAGAGAGGAATACTTTTATTTAAACATATTTGTGTGCTGCTGTGTGTGTAATAAGCAGAGTGGACGCGCGTTGTGCACCCGCCTATAGGCGTACATTATTATTGCATGTGTGCGTTAATAAGGCATTTTGACGTGATCACACATGGTCACACTGTTGTTGCTGTACGAGCCAGGAGTTTGTCCGTTTTTTGAAAGTAGACAGTTTAGTAAGAGTCTTTATCTCAGCAGGGAGAGAGTTCCATTGGATATCTCCTTTCACAGAAAAAACAGTCTGAGCAAAAGATGTTCTACAAAATAGAAGTTTACAGTCTCCACATGTGGCTGCTCTCGTGGATCTAAAACTTTGCAGTCTGTTTACAAAAAACAAAGTGGCTCTGAGGCAAGTCTACTCAAACATTTAAACACAAGCTTTATATAGCTAAAATTACAAAAATTCATAAAGTTTAAGATTTTGTGTTTAATAAATATAGGACAGTGATGAAATCATATGGGCTTTTTATCAAACATTTTAAAAGCATGATTTAGAGTGGTTTGGTTTGTCTGAGACCAGACAGTAGTGCAGTACGACAGCGGTGACAGAATTGTTGTATTTAAAAAAAAAACATAAGCGCATTCAAATGTTAAGCAATTTCTGATTGTCCTGAAAGTATTTATACTAGCCTTCATTTTTAATGATAGCTTTTAATGTGACTTTTATTATGGTTATGATTTCGCCTTTCATTTTAATATTTAATTTTGTTTGCTGTTGGTGTCTTTTTAATAGCAAAGCATGTGGATTTGGTTTTATTTGTATTCAATGTCAAACAGGATCTGTTTAGCCAAATTTACACTTTCTCGAGACTTTGTGTTAATTTACTGCTGATTACAGCAGGGTCCTTGCCGGCCACATAAATCACAGTGTCATCTGCGTACATCTGAAGGCTAATCTCAGGACAGACTTCAGGAAGTTCATTCATGTACAGGCTAAAAAGAATAGTCCCCAGTATAGTTCCATGAGGGATTCCTGTCATAATTTGACATGGGGCAGATTTTACATTATCAATAACTACACATTGCTCGCGACCCTGTAGATATGACTCAAACCATAAAAGTGCCTGCCTTGACAAGTTAAAAGAAGATCATTTTGAGATAAGAAGGCTATGATTTAGGGTATCAAAAGCCTTCCTTAAGTCCAGGAACACTGCTTCCACCATATTTCCTTTGTCAAGTGACTGCACAATGTTTTCCAGCATTGCACAGATGGCAGATTCAGTAGAATAATTCTGTCTGAAATCATACTGTTGTGGGTACAAATAGCGATATATTTCTAAATAATTCATTAGTTGTTCTGTGACTATTTTTTCCAATATTTTAGATACTACCTGAACTAGACTTATTGGTCGACAGTTACGGGCATCTGCAGTATCCCCACACTTAAAGACAGGCTTAACTAGTGTTTTTTTCCAAGTATCTGGAAATTTTCCAGTTGTAATGGAAACATTAATCATGTGGGTCAGAGACTGACTAACAAATTAAGAATATATATATATATATATCATCTGCTGTATAATTTAAACTTATATTGTTCCCTGCATTTGTCTCATCATCTAATAATTTAGATGGTGGCAAGATCATGAATACAGACTGAATGAAATATTGATTGAAGATCATGAATACAGACTGAATGAAATATTGATTGAACGCATTGGCTACTTGAACATAGTATAATAATACTTTGCTATTGACTAAAAACCAGGTTTTTTTGGTCAGTGGCGCAGTCGTTTTCAGTTGCCTCAAAATAGCAATGCGCAACCCGTTCTCACTCCCAATGCGTCAAAATCTGAAGCATGGTCAAGTGCCTTCTGCGTCACAATGAAGACTCTAAAGGTACCCCTAGGCATAATTTTTCGGCGCGCAGGGTGCTCCTTTCATTTCAATGAGAAACCTTTGGCGTCATACACAGACGCGTTGGGTATGGGAACGTTATCATCATGATGAAATTATATTGGGTTATGATTTTGCCATTATGACATGTTGGAGTGTGATTCTAAATTTAATCAGCCAGCATAATTTTATTTACGCTATTTAGACATGTTTTAACATGTAACCCAACCCCATCCCATCCTTAAACCTACCCATTTGTGTATTATATGATATAAAATACAGGATATAACAGGCAGATACGACTGTATAGGACTGTACTAGGATGCGAGTAGGACTTTTTCTGTAAATTTAGGGAACTTTTCCTCATCATCTGCAGCTGTTTTGTGTGGTGTGCCCCAGGGATCCATTTTGGGACCTTTATTGTTTTCCCTTTATATGCTTCCCTTGGCTCTCATTTTTCAGAAATATAACATTTCATATTACTGTTAGGCAGACGATTCCCAGTTTTACCTAACAGTAATGCTGGACACCACTGGTTCATCTGATGTGTTATTGAAATGTATAAATGACATCAAGAGGTGTATGGCAAATACTTTTTTGCAGATAAATGAGGACAAAACAGAGGTTTTAATTTTAGGTTGTCCTGCAAATTCCTCCCCTGCTCTGGAAGCCCAGTTAGGTCCTCTCTCAACAAATGTACACAAACAAATAAAAAATCTTGGAGTGTTCTTTGAATCTTCACTATTTTCTGATAAACAAATTAGTGCTGTTATTAGAGGAAGCTTTTTCCATTTAAGATCTATTGCAAAATTGAAGCATCTCCTTTCAGGCAAATATTTAGAAGTTGTGATTCATGCTCTTCATGATTAGATCACGATTAGATTATTGCAACTCTCTTTATTCTGGTCTCCCTCAGTCTTCATTATTATGTTTGTAAGTTCTTCAAAATGAGGCTGCTAGACTACTGACTGGGTCTAAAAAGAGGGACCACATCATTCCTATTTTAGCATCTCTTCACTGGCTTCCCATTAAATTTAGAGTTGATTTTAAAATCCTTATGTTTGTTTACAAAGTGTTGTCTGGCTGTGCACCAAGGTATATAAGTGATCTTCTTGTGCCATACTGTCCTGCTAGGGCACTTAGATCTTCTAATCACTTGCTCTTAACTGTGCCTCGGTGTCACTATAAATCAAAGGGTGATCAAGCCTTTTTGGTGGCTGGGCCCAAGCTTTGGAATGGTCTCCCGTATCATGTGAGGTCTGCTCCTTCATTGGACATTTTTAAATCTACTTTTAAATCATAATTCATTCTTTAGCGTTTGAAAACCTGTAATTATTTTTGTGTAGATCTGCTTTGTACTCTGTACAGAACTTTGGATCAATCCATATTGTGTTTAAATGTGCTTTATAAATAAATGTTGTTGTTGTTGTATGCAAAATTTATTCAAAAAGTACAAATATTCCAAGTGTTCCGAGGCCAAACGATTGATTTGTGTGAAGGAAATCCCCAAAAGTGATTAGCATCTCCATCAGCCGAAGATTATGCAGACATCAAATTTAAAAAATTGATGCCCGTTACGTCAGATTTCATAGTGAAATTGCATTGGCTCTCATATGTCTCGTGACCAGTTGCATCATTACGTCACCTTTGATTGTAAAATATAATTGGCTCTTGTGTGTCTTGTGACCGAGTGCGTCATGCTAAAGAGTCATGTGTATCATATGAATGAGTGCGTTCATGGAACGGCGGGATCATCATTTCAGCGATTAAAACATTAAGATCAACTCTGTCCGAATGACTTCAGAAGACTTGGAATGCAACATGAGTTCTGTGTACTGTGACTGTACTTTTATTTTTTATGTGTTTTATTTTGTTGAGAGTGGGTAGGAGGTTTAGGGTTTGCTCTAAATACGAAAGTAGCCTATAAATATACATAAAAATCATGTCTGCTTTTACAAATGCAAAGAATTAAATGTGTCTTGATCTGACACATTGTGCAAACAACTGAAAAGAATGGAGTACACTGTGTGTCGATATAGTGACGCTTAGGGGTACCTTTAGCATCTTCATTTTGACACGGAAGGCACTTGACCATGCTTCAGATTTTGATGCCTTGGGAGTGAGAATGGGTTGCAATGCGCTAGGTGAACACACCTCATTTTCAGACCAACACGCCCATTGGCGAACATGGGTGAACAGATCTGTATGGGTGAACAAATCTACAAAACTAACCAATGGCATGAAAATGCCATGGGTCTGCGGAATTTGCATATTGCAACTCCGCCCCATCACATGGGTATATAAGGAGTTGTGTTGCACTCTCGCATTGTGTTTCTGCTTTGGATCAGAGTGTTACTTGCCTTCCTGAGCTTTCTCTCTTCAAGACGAGCGTCTCTCCAGAGTGTCTGTGTTACAGCGTGTTCCAGCGAGTTCCACATTCCTGTCTGATCTGTGCAGTGATCTAGCACAGCGTGTGTGTTCTCCCTGGGCGCTTCAGCAGTTCTGCAGAGCAAACTCCTCTCTAAAAGAGTTACACGTGGCCCGTCTTTTTCAAGATGTCTCGCCCGTGTTCTGTTTCCCACTGCGGGAACATGACCATCTCAGTGTTGCGATTGAGACTCAATGATCTCTGTCAAGGAGGGAGGGTCCCCTCTACCACACCCCAATCTACTTCCTTCATGAGAGGCAGTACTTAGGTTGGTGATCAGCACGCTCCGGGTCCCAGTGGCTCGGGCCTGCCGTCAAACCTTCACCCCATGTGAACCTCACTTTCTACGGGCCAGAGTTCCCTTAGAACGAGATTCCAGGCATGTTGTTCTATCAATAATTGCCTCTGTCACGGACTGGGGTGCTATGTGTAATTGACTGCAAAGGACCCCATCACCTATAGTGTGTCAATTGCCTCGAGTTGCTGGCCATATGTCTTGCCCTGCACCGCTTTTGAGCCAAGCTCTAGGACAGACACGTACTGGTCCCTTCAGACAGCACAGCGACAGTAGCGTAGGTGGTCTACCCTCCCGCCGGATGTCGCAACTCAGCCTTCATCTCCTCCTATGGAGTCAGAAGCATCTGAGATCGCTTTGTGACATTCACATCCCACGCAAGTATGCGTTTCCCCCAGTGAGCCTTCTCGCAGATCAGGGAGGACAGGGAGCAGGTCCTTTTGGTTGCCCCCTACTGGCCCGACCGGATCTGGTTCTCCAAACTCTTACTCCTTGCGACAGCACCTCCCTGGTCGATCCCTCTGAGGAAGGACCTCCTTACTCAGAGACAGGGCATCCTTGGCACCCACGTCCCGATCTATCCTACACGTGTGGGCCCTAGACGGGACACGGCAGGTTGAGTACCCTACCACCACAGGTGGTGGCTACCTTCACTTCCTATGCGTTGAAGTACAACCTCTTCATCACCTTGTGCTCTTCTCAGTGAGAAGACCCCTGAAAATGCCAGTTTAGGTCTATGCTCTCCTTTCTCCAAGATGGGCTGGAGCGTAGGCTGTCTCCCTCCACCCTGAAGGTTTATGTGGCCACTATTTTGGCTCACCATGACCTGGTAGACTCAAAAACGGTAGGACAGCACGACCTGATCTGCAGGGTCCTTAGAGGAGCGTGGAGGATAAATCCACCTCGCTCTCTACAGATGCCCTTTTGAGACCTCGCAGTGGTGTTATTTGCCCTGTGGGAGCTCCCTTTGAGCCCTTGCAGTCCTTTGAGTTAAAGTTCCTTTCAATGAAAGTGGCACTCTTGATTTCCCTGGCTTCCATCAAGAGGGTAGGGGACCTGCAGGTATTTCGGTGACGTAGCTTGTCTGGAATTTGGGCCGGCTAACTCTCATGTTGTAAACCTGAGACCCCGGCCTGGATACGTGCCTAAGGTTCCCACTGCCTCAGGTGGCGAACCTGCAACCGCTGCCTTTGAGCAGGCAGACCCAGCCTTGGCAGTGCTTTGGTCAGTATGCGCCCTTCGCGCTCACTGAGACCGGACACAGCGTTCAGGACCTCAGACAAGCTCTTGTCTGTTACGGAAAGCAGCAGAAAGGGAAGGCTCTCTCCAAGCAGAGGTTGTCTCATTGGATAGTGGATGCCATTGTCCTAGCATATCAGGTTCTTGCCCCCTAGGGGGCACAGGAGTGTTACCTCCTCTTGGGCTTAGTGCATGGCACCTCGCTAACAGACATCTTAGAGCTGTAGGCTGGGCAACACCCATCACATTCGCTAGATTCTAAGTAATCTCCAAGTGGAGCCAGTGTCCTCCCATGTACTCATCCTAAATGGCCAGTAACTGGACATGCTCAGGTGTCATTGCTTGCTGCGCCATTCCACTCCACAGACTGGATACGTGCGCATATTTTCTCAGGTGAGTTTCTCAGTAAGCCCTGAGTTCCTCCAGCACTGTCGATGCTGACACCAGAGTGCATGCCCACATGGTCAGCCCTCATGTTAGGCTAGGCGCCTCCATGTGCATGGTTCCCCCATTGGGCAACAACCACAGCCACAACCGCTGTACCGCTGGTACGGCCAGGGCACTCAGCCTTGGCTCCTCAGCAGGTAAACAATGCGAGAGTGCAACACAACTCCTTATATGTTCACGAGGTGGGATGGAGTTGCGATATGCAAATTCCGCAGACCCATGGCATTTTCATGCCATTGGCTCTTTTTGTAGATCTCGAAGGTCATTGGCTTCTAAGCGAAACCCCCATTCCATCAGTACTGACATAATGTCTCCGTTCCCTTCCTTCAGGGAATGAGGGTTACATACGTAACCGAGATGTTACGTAATCATATTACTCTTTTCAAATATCTAGTAAAATAACGCATTACTTTTAAATTTATAACAAAATATCTGAGTTACTTTTTCAAATAAGTAATGCAAGTTACTTTGTTTTCACATTTATTGACTGACAGCTCTCTTGTCCTCATGTTGATTGAAATTATGATAAGTACAGAGGCGTTGTGTGTGAATGTGATGGTTATTGTAGCATGCATTTACCTCCAATAATTAAATATATTAAATAAAAACAAATATTTTTATGCATTTAATCTCACTTTATTGACCAATGTACTTGCTTATGACCAGTTAAACCATCAAAAATTACTTCAAAATTAGATTTTTTGTTTTTATCGGTGAAGTGTTAAACGTTCTGCTCCTGCATCCTATTCTTCTGCAATCCAGAATGACAGCACAACTGAAAGGTTTCAGTGGCGCCCTCTACTGTACATGCATGAATTTGCATTTCCTTCAGTCTTATTATTTCAATTTTGACGTGAAAGGGTATTTACATTTGCCCACAAAAAACCTTTTTTGTTATATAAAAAACAAGCCCAGCCCACGTTAGAAAAAGTAACGTAACACATTACTTTTCTTAAAAAGTAACTAAGTAACACAATTAGTTACTTTTTAAGGAGTAACGCAAAAGTTAATCTTTTCAAAGTAACTTCCCCAACATTGGTTATGCATCATTTACTGTTGTTATTATTATAGTAAGAACATATAACATGTAACTATGTCACCTTAAAATAAAGTGTTACCATGATATATATAAATACATTTTAATCTATATTTTAGCATGTCAACAATCAGCGCCATATTTGAGGCACAAGGGGACACAATGAATCAAACATCAAATAAAGCAAAATTACATGGAACCAAAACAGTGAAGTGCCAATAGATGCCATGTTCACTACAACAGCATCTCTGACATCCCGAAAAGATTTAATAGCAGAAGTTATTACTTCTCCACCTGCATGCAACTTCATTAATGACAGTAGACCTTATGTAGGCCCACCACTTTTCAGCACTGTGCTCCTTGAGTTCTGTCTTCTGGTTTGTATTTCCACAGCATGAAGGTAAGATCTTACGGATATAGGGATGAACCGCTCGTTTAAAAATCTTTATGTTTTGACATCTGTTTCAACCATTACAATACTCATGATAACTTTTGTTAACTCTACAATAAGTAAATCCACTTCACCAGTTAATTACTTTTCGACAACATTGCCATAGAAATATATGCCATAGAGATACAGCAAAAACGGAAGTTCAAAGACTGTGGCTGTGTGCTTGTTTCTCTGGCGCATAAGGTCTATATTGTTGAACAAAGGTGGTTCAAATGACAGAGGTGTGTCCATGTTACTACGGTTTCGGGAAAGAGTTGGTTAGTTTCTCCAGTGGTGCATCGTACTATGATAGTTAATCCGCAAGTTGCATCGTTGTACGAGAAATACACCCCAGGCTATATTACAACGCAGGATGGGTAATTACGTACACTGCGTGAAAAGCAACAGTGTTTGTTTTGCTAATGCTTCTCAAAATGAATTGTGGGTTAACCTGGAGCAAAGACAAAGTTTGCCTTTTTATATTAAAATGCCGCCTAATTACTCATCTCCGAAATAGTTACAGGGTAAGAATGTTTTCCCGATGAAGCCTTGATTCCTGCTCACAGTGATAAAGTAATATAACAACAGCTACAAAGAAAGCCACAATAAACCAGAAGTAATTGCAACATTGTAATAATTTTAATCCTCATTTTGGAACAAAGCAAACGATCTACAGGTCTGAAAATGCCCTAAGAAATGTAATTAGGCCTATTAATAAGAAATGAGTAGGATCTTAAGAATCACGTGACACTGAAGACTGGAGTAATGGCTGCTGAAAATTCAGCTTTTCCATCACTGCAATAAATTATGTTTTAAAATATATTTAAATGGAAAACAAATATTTTAAATGTTAATAATATTACACAATATTATAGTTTAAGGCATCTTTGGTCAAATAAGTGCAGCTTTGGTGAGCATAAGAGACTTCTTTCAAAAAATCATACTGACCCTAAACATTTGAACAGTAGCGTATTGCGTAAATTAATTGTGAGCTACTTTATTTTCTGTATGATATGTAATCTTTTCACAAAGCTCACCGCAGTTGCCTTTTCTACAGATTTAATGAGAAATCTCTCTGCAAGATAAGGCAGGTGTGGTGCCTAGTGCTCAGGGCTTGTAACCAAAAGGTTGCTGGTTTGAACCCCACAAGATGAAAGCCATGAGTGATCACATTTGTTCCTTTGAGCAAGGCGCTTGACCTCAGGCTACTCCAGGGGGGACTTTACATGTATTGTACTGTAAGTCGTTTTAGATAAAAGTGTTGGCTAAATGACTGCTAACTTACCACACGCTAGAACTATCTAAAATATTAACATCCATTCGATAGGCCATTCCTCACCTACAACAACACAGAAACTTGTGGAGAAGGTAGGCTATTTTCCCCGGAGGCAACGGAAGAAGTGTCTCCTCAAAATGTCCAATTACACAATTTCTTGTTTTCGGTAGCAGTGGATTTGAATGTTAGTGCACTTAAATTAGAAAAAAAATCTCTAAAATAAGATCCAATATTGATTTTTTTTAAATATATATAATAATTATCCTAACAGACATTTAGGTAACTAGGTCAGTATACAGTAACTCGGAAGTAAGCTCTTTTCTGTAAAAGTTTCATTAGCTGCTATAACTAGACAGTAAACTGTAAAGCTATTTGCACTACAAACCCTTGTGTGTTTATAATTATGATATTACATAAAAATAATATGGTAATAAAAAAGAGCAGTTTGTAATATCAAGCTGCATAATGAGTTGTCTAATACAGCTAAAAATAACTGGAAGCGGATGACACTGGAAACCATACACATTCGATTTACAAATGGCCATGCCCACTTATACATTAAAACTAGGTGGATAATAAAGATATATTTTCCTGTTACATATGGATTTATTGATTAAAGATAGAATTTATAGATTATTGTCATATTTCCTTAGTCGTGCGATTATTGCTGCAACCTGTTTGCTTACAGCACATGGAACAATTTGTTTTTTTTCTTTGCACACACACACACACACACACACACACACACACACACACACACACACACACACACACACACACACACACACACACACACACACACACACACACACACACACACACACACACACACACAAATAGCTTGCCTTGTTTGCAAGTACTATTTGCACTAGCTCTGCCTAACAATGCCTGGCTGGACCAAACAAGATAAAGAAATTATGTGCATATTTCAGGTGTAGTCAGTAAAGCATAAGGCTCACGGCTCTAGGTTTTGACGCGATGACCTGGGTTCGAATCCGCCTTTTGCCGAGCTCCCTCTTCTCCCTTTTCATCACATATCACATTGGAAAGGCATTTACTTTTAATAAAAATTAAGAAAATGTTCTAAAAGTGGAAATAAAGTTCCTACTGAGATGTTTAATAATAATAAAAGTATTTATTGGGTAGGATTAGGGGTAGGTGTAGGAGAGTTTTTATTGTCCCATTAAGGCGGCATCCATTTAATAATTTTAATAAATATAATCATTTACACTCTATATTATTATTTCTTCCTGTTATTGTACAACAATACTGAGGTGCAAATAGTATGTATCTGTCAAAATAAAGTATAAATAGCATGTAATTACTATTTACACATATTACAAAGAATTGCTTCTTTTACGTGGTGTAAATAGAATATATCACTATTTTCACTTAGTATGCTATTTCACTTAGTAAACAGCTATTTGCAATTAGTGTAAATATCATCTATCGCTAAGAAAATTGTATTTTAACTTAGTGTTAATAGAATCTATTTTCTATTTACACTTGGTGTAAATAGCATCTATCACTATTTGCACTTAGTATAAATAGCATTTATCTCTGCCTTTTTATTATAGGCTTCCTGGTCGTCCAACTGCTCTACATGGAGCAAGAACAACAAAGCCTTGAGCACCACGATTAATGTGGTTGTGTATTATATCTCCTGAGATTTTCTTTTGGATTTATTGTTAAAGACTGTTTTTGACGCATTTCCTGAGCCGTGCATTTATTGCTGCAACATGTTTGCTTACATTTGTAATTTTACATACATTTTTGCTGTTTCGTTTTGTTTTAACATTTTGTGCAGGTGTCTATTGCAGCGACTTAGTGTGACAATATGCCCCACTTCAAAAGGTCATAAGGTTGACATGTCTTCAGTAACTAGTACCTTTTCCCCTGGGCAATAATGGAGATGGCAAATAATAAATAAACCTAGAAATACTGACTAGAGTAAATAGTCTGATAAATCACACTGTCTCCCTTATATAATACATGTAATTTATATCTATGACTTTTATAACAGATTTTCTGCATCATTCATTAATAGCCTTCATTTAACTATAAACATTTAGATGTTAGCTGTTTATGACTTTGTAGTTTTTGATTCAGTGTTCATAATTTGTTGCATGCAGTTAGTAGTAATCCTCTCTGAGTCCATTGTGTGCACTGGAAAGGACAGATAATCTGCACTCATTGTTTAATCAGTCAAAATGTTTAGCATTACGACAGGTGTCCTGGATTACAGCCGCTCTGTGTGAATTGTCAGCTGGAAATGGGACAGTGCGACCCTAACCACACAACCAAAACAGGGCTTTAGTGGGCATAAAAAGTCCTCTCTGTTTTGGTTTTAAAAAGTAGATTTAAAATGGTTTTGAGCAAGCATTCATTATGTTTGAGCCATTTGTGTTAGTGCATGTCACTGAAGAAATCTTGAGAACAAAAATAAATGTGGACCAATGTACATCACACTTTAATGGCGATATTTGTGCTTCTTGTGTTTCTGAGACCAAATGGTGTGTGGGTGAAGCACAATTTTGTTTGTAGGTGTTACATTTTTCTAAAAAGCTATAAATGTCAGAAGTCCAGCAGAGTTAAGTAACTTATTCGGACAAGGAAATTGAACACAGTTTCCATGGAGTCTGTAGTGCTTTATTTTGTTATATCAAAATCATGCTCATAAAGGAACATGATATGAACATACTATTCAGTGTCCAGATTTTGTTTCCACATGATTACAGAACCATGAGGAATCATATTTTCATGCTTTTTCAAGATAGAAGACTGTAACTTTTCAGAACCACCTCACAGGTAAATAAATAAATAAAACTATTTATTACATTGAATCAGTAAAAACAACTCATTTTGAACTTTTGCAACTTATTGAGTCATAATTGTTTAAAATGTAAAAAGGGTATTTTTTTAATAACAGCAGAAACAAACAGACCCTTTAATTGTTTGGTAATTGTTCAGGAAACATTATTTGAATTATTAAGTTTTGTGTTTGTATATATATATATATATATATATATATATATATATATATATATATATATATATATATATATATATATATATATATATATATATATAACTTTCTGTTAATAAAACACTATTGCATTTTTCATAAAAATGTTAAGCAGCTCAACTGGTTTCAACATTGACAAATGTTTCTTGAGCATCGAATCATCATAGTAGAATGATTTCTGAAGGATCATGTGACAAGACTGGAGTAATGATGCTGAAAATTCAGCTTTACTATCAGGAATCACTCAAATTTTAAAATATGTTCAAATATTTCACAGTATTACTGATTTTACTGTGTTTTAGATCAAATAATTGCATGCTTTAGTGATTTCTTTAAAAAAATTGTAATGAACTTTTGAATTGTTGTGTAAATTATTTCAGGCAAACAATATGTTTTTGAATACGTCATGATGGTTTATACTAAACGAAGAATCCTAATTTAGTCATGCATTGTGGGATTATTATAAAATCAAGTTATATAAATCAAGTGATCCATTTTGTAGGGTTGGGGTGGCGTTGAGACGATTAAAAGCAAATAGCTATAGCCATAGCTGTGATTAAGGACAATCAACATCTGAACATCAGCCAACCGTATAATTGAGTACCACATGCTCTACCTCTGGTTAGCATCAACTAGCACTAAAACAAGAATCACATAAAACAAATGAGCCATTTGTGTGGATGAAACAATTCCCATTAGTGCTGATAATCTGATAGGTATTAGGGCCACAGTGTTTTGTTTTTTTTAAACACATTGCAATTTGTTGATTGTTGGAGAGTCATGATTTATTAAAAGCTTTTTCATAAACACTACAAACACAGCTAGTCTGGAGAGGGCAAACAAACAGACTGGCCATCACTTTTAAGAGCGGCAATGCAGTGTATTTAAAAGTTTGAGGAAAATTATAATTTTGCAATTTGAAAATAGTAAAGTTTATCCTGAGTACAAGTCAATGAGGTCGAGGAGCGCAATCAAGAATATAAACTTCTTGTGCCTTGAGATTAATTTTGCCACTCTCTCTTCAGAGGAAGAAAAATTACTTTCATTATATCATTTAATTCTTAATACCTGTCAACCCAAGAGAGCTGTCCCTACAAATTCAACCTGCACTTTTATTATTGAAAGAATAACAAACAGTAACAGTGCGCTATATTTGTCATTTGCAGTCTGGTCACGTATGTCTTGTTTATAACTTCCTCTCCAGCAAATAGGCATGGTCAAATGAATGCAAATACATCCCATTATTGTGAGTAACATGGGAGATGGGGAGCTAAGAGTGAGTGACACATAAGGTCTTGGGTTTGCTGAGAAAATATTAAACAAAATGGAACATGATGGAGTCATTTTGGAGACCTGTAGATAAGTTGAAACAAACACGAAAAATTAATTGTGTTTCACTTGTTCCCTTGATATAACTATGGAAAGCACCCGAAAAAGAAAATTCTCGTCCTTGTCATTCCAAACCTACATGACGATTTTATTCTGTGGATCATAAAAGAAGACATTTTAAAGGGTATTTCTGTTTTCTCTCTCTCTCTCTCTCTCTCTCTCTCTCTCTCTCTCTCTCTCTCTCTCTCTCTCTCTCTCTCTCTCTCTCTCTCTCTCTCTCTCTCTCTCTCTCTCTCTCTCTCTCTCTCTCTCTCTCTCTCTCTCTCTCTCTCTCTCTCTCTCTCTCTCTCTCTCTCTCTCTCTTTTTTTTCCTCTCTCTCCTCTCTCCATGCAATGAAAATGAATAGGGTCCAAAACAACAATGGATCACATTCACTTTCATTGGTGACCCTAAGTTCAACTTATTGTCATAAGTCTCTTTTTTTAAATTGAGATTTATACATCCTCTAAAAGCTGAATAAATAAGCTTTCCATTGATGTATGATTGTTAGGATAAGACAATATTTGGCTGAGATACAACTATTTGAAAATCTGGAATCTGATTGTGCAAAAAGTCTAAATATTAAGCAAATCGCAAAGTTGTCCTTTATTATTAGTATTACTACTAATAATACATTTTTTATATATTTACGGTAGGAAATTTAAATATCTTCATGGAACATGATCATTATTTAATATCCTAATGTTTTTTACATAAAAGAAATATCGATCATTTTGACCCATACAATGTAATGTTGGCTATTGCCACAAATATACCCGTACAACTTATAACTGGTTTTGTGGTCCAGGGTCACATTGTATGGACAAAAACACTGGCCCTGTGTCAGAAATATATAGTACTATATAGTATGCGGAAAAACAGTACGCCAACAGAGTAGTATGTCTGAATGCATAGTATTCGAAAAACAGTATTCAGAAAGTACCTGGATGACTTATACTTCCACCAAGATTCTGAAGTGTGCCTCTTTACTACACTTTACTATCCCATGAGGTCACGAGAGAGGAGTTGTAAATGGCGGTGAAGTGACGCAACTGACACAGTGGGTCACATGACAGTGAAAACATGGTGGATGTAGTACGTCCAAATTGAAGGCAGTGAAGATCTTCGAGCTAGTTATCGAAGACTGGCTTCGGAGAATGGTCCCCATTTCACCAAACCAATGCGGCTATGTCCAAGGATGCACCACTGATGCAATCCATGCCACCTGGCTGCTCCTGGAGAGGCACTGTGAGAAGAACAAGCCAGTACACATTGCATTCCTTGACCTGGCAAAGGCTTTTGACAGAGTGCCCCTCATCTAGCATGCTCTTTGGGTTCACAGTGACTTGGATCAAGCCCCTCTACATCAGCGTCACCAGCACCATCCGCTGCTCTGTCCGAACATCATCGCCCTTCCCAATTACCATCGGTGTCCACCAAGGCTCGCCCCTCTCACCACTCCTGTTTGTCCTGTGTATGGACGGAGTCACCAAGGACTTGCAAGCACCTCAGCCATGGTCACTCCTCTATACCGATGACGTCAAAATGGCAAACTCAGTTGGACAACCATGGCATGGCAATTAAACCTAAAAAAGACACCATCAGCGTCGATAGCGAAGAACTGAAGAAGGCCCTGGACTACAAATTCCATGGATCCATCATCACTAGTGACGGCAGCACCCTTCCCGACTTTAACGTGGGTTAACACGGCATGAAGTGGCGTCAGCTCACTGGGGTTCTCTGCAACCACCAGATGCCCGACTGCCTCAAGGCCAAGATCTATAAGACCATAGTTCGCCCTCTGGCCCTTTACGGCACTGAGTGCTGGCCAGTGTCAGTGTAACACGAACAAGCTCTGCACGTCATGGAGCTGTAGATACTCCAGTGGAGCTTAGGGCTAACGCGACGGGTTCATGTAACGAACGAAGACATCAGGAAATGGCTGGGCATTACCCAAATCAAAAAAAGCGCAACTACGGTGGTATAGACGCGTCGTACAGAGCAACAAGGATTCAGTTGCCAGAACAGCCCTGTGCCTAATGGAAAGTTCACACTCCAGGATTTTAGCTCTGATTTTCACTTGCAGACACATTTTGCAAAATCGCAGGCAAATGCCGGGATCAGAGGCAAATGGGTGCTCGTTCACGCGAGTGACAATCACGCAGTGTGCATTATCAAAGGCGCAATCTGAGAGAATCAATGATGAGTCGCATACGCCGGTGAGATATTTGGCATGCTAAATATCTGGACCTGTCTGCCATTCAAAACCCTGCTGTGTGAAATGTGTTCTGACTGAAAATGACATCAGCGATGTCCTACAGCCAATGAGAGCGCAAGATACAAGGCAGCGGGAAGTTCCGGGAGGAGTTATAGGCCAGAATATCAGAATGAATTAGCGTACACAGCTTTAAAATGATATCAAACAGAAACAAAGCATTTGCTTGACCAGCCGCAAAAGAAGCACATTGCAAAATGATTTATTTACCTCCAATACAATCCTTGCTCCTCGCGTTTCCCCAACCATTTGCCCCTCCAATTTCTTTTTCTCCTTTTCACTGCATATCAGCGCACAGAAAATTTCGATCGCAAGCTTCTTGAGGGCTACCATTTTTAATAACAATTCCAGTCTTGTGCGTGATCTTGGGTATCACTTCTCACCTGTGTTTGGTTGTGAAACGTAATTCGCCGACCAGACAGAGTTGCTGGCAATTCTTCCTATTGTAAAGTCATGCAATGTGAAACCCCCTGTCGCCGATCCATTGTTCAGTGTGCGCACAGCAGTAAATGAATGCTACCGCAGATAGTAGTACAGTGTAAAAAAAGAACAGTGATCTGACTTTTAAAATTGTGCCGACCACGAGGGTGACCAACGATGCAGTGACTCGAAGGATTGAAGGAAGACGTGAAGTTAGTCAACACTGCCCCGGAGGATGCCCTCGACTGTGCCAAATAGAGAAAGCTTTTAAAAAAATCAGACCTTACAGACAAGCGGTATTAACGCTAGGGTGAAGAAAATTTATGTGAGTCACCTTGTAGATGTTGATTCATACATAAATGTTGAGTTTTACCAATAAGGCTCCCGAGAAGTCTTTTTGAGAAGTCTTGTTTGAATGTTATTTTACTGGATGAGTTTTGGTTGTGTGGATGTGTGCTCCTCTTATGACTGTCCTGCAGCTGGCATACAATGTCCATTTGCATCGGAGGGGCTCAAGTAGAAATCAAATCATTTGGCAGTCCTAATGTGTTTTGATTTTTCCATTAGCAGGCCAGTCATTCTGGCATTCACGCTGGCATGATCATAATTAGTGTCTTCCATTTGCATTATTGCAGTCAATTGAACCAGTAGAGCATTGATCCCATGCTGATTGGCACTACCTGCACCGCTTTACAACACTGATGTGAGTTACAAGCCAGAGATGGGTTTTGAACCCTGACTGCATTAAACCTGTTTGTGTATGTCGCTTTCCATTTGCAGGGCTAATGTGCCCTGGCTTTGGAACAACCTCCCAACATGAGTCCCTTGTTGGTGATGGGAGAATTAAGGTTGACTTCCAATCGATTAGGGCATGGCCTGGCCTGCAGTGAAGGGAGATAGCCGCACGCTAGGATTATAACCCCTGCAAACCCCCGCAGCCAAACAGCTGTTGACCTCCCAACGGATGCATGAACTTCTTCCTTATTTCACAATCCACCTCCTCTCTTTCACAATACCCTGAATACCACTCTTCAAATGATGGTTTGCCTTTTTCGGTCACTCTTGATAGGTTATAGGTCATGTGCTATGGGTATAACTGTGATTTATGCACTTGATATTTCATTTTCCTTTGAGACACATAAAAATAGAAGTGTGTAGCTGGTTGATAATCAATAAAAGACAATATATACACTATTTTTTTGGCTTGTTCACATTGACCCAATCAATATATGGCAACAGGGTTAATAGTGTACCAATAATTCAAATATCCAAAATACAGTTCTCTTCTCGGCATCCATTGTGTTTGATTGACCTTGATATCGGTGAAATCATGACTTGTGAGAGTCTGACTTAAAATAAAATATGTATTAAATAATGCAGACTTTATGAAAGCTGCATTTAAAATAGTTTTGAGAATCAAACTTGTTAATTTGCATGATCTTTATTTATCGTTAAGATGTTCTGCATTGCATAATTCTTGAAATTCCAGACTATGAATGATGTGAGTGAAGTGTGTCTGATTATTGCTATGGCTTTTTTATGCAGATAATCTTCTTTATAAGAGTAAGACTCTCTAGTCTTTCTTATCCCCCTCTGCCATTTCCTGTATTGTATTGAATAAGCCGCAAAAAAAGTGAAAGGAAGCAGTGAGTCAGCATGAGCGATTGCATTGTGATATTGTTCTGAAAACAGAAAGGATTTTTTATTATATCATGAGGACATGAACACAAATATCTGAGCACATTAAATGAACTCTGATGGATAATGATACAGATCAATGATGGATGATCACATTTGAATGTTAATGTACATAAAATCATACCCATCATAAAACTGAGAGACTCACTTAGGCTACAGTATATGAGCCTACTGATACAGAAAGCAACTTTGTTGGTTTAAAGATCTCAGACAAACTTTTAACATAAACCTGCAATGAGACAACCAGGGACTGGGAATTCATAAAGACAATTAAAAATAAATAAAAAGAAGGATTTATTTGCTTAAAATGACGAAAAAATTGTTCATCATGACAAACATCATATTAAATTACAGCAGTAGCTATATAAAATTGTTTTTTTTTGTACATGTATGTTTTTTTTTTTTTTTTACTTATGTTTGTATTAGATATAAAAAGTACCATCTGACATTAAAGGGATAGTTCACCCAAAAATGAAAATTCTGTCATCATTTACTCACCCTCAAGTTGTTCCAAACCTGTATGAGTTTCTTTCTTCTCACAAAACAAGATATTTTGAAGAATGTTTGTAACAAAGCAGATAGAGCAACCATTGACTACCATAGTATTTTTTCCCCTACTATGGTAGTCAATGGTTGCTCTATCTGCTTTGTTACAAACATTCTTCAAAATATCTTGTTTTGTTATCAGCAGAAGAAAGAAACTCATACAGCTTTGGAACAACTTGAGGGTGAGTAAATGATGACAGAATTTTCATTTTTGGGTGAACTATCCCTTTAACTGGAATTTGGTTTATAAATCTAACTCATTCTGCACTAATATAGTAAACATTCATACCTATCACTGTCACATAAAATGACATTAAAACAGTAAATGGCTTATTGATAGCATTAAACAAACACACACACACACACACACACACACACACACACACACACACACACACACACACACACACACACACGTATATATATATATTTCTACACAAACTATCCATAAAGCATTGGTTTATATACACGCACATCGACACTTAGTGAACGTATTTTGTAGCAAAGCACTAAGAATAGGATGCAACTGTTGTGGTGACGGTCTAAAAGTTTTGAAAATGTATATCTATATACGCGACCAATTATGATAACGCGCAATCTTGTTTCTTGGCAACCCGCATCCATGATGTCCCCGCCCATTACACGCTCTCTCTCTCTCTCTCTCTCTCTCTCTCTCTCTCTCTCTCTCTCTCTCTCTCTCTCTCTCTCTCTCTCTCTCTCTGCTGTGCGGATGCTCTGCTCCATCCACCTGTGCCTAGGTAACGTGATCACACAATTAATAGCGGGAGCGCGCACTCTGTTTTAGTGCTCCGCGTACCCGCTGCGCACAGGAGGCTGGTGTAAAGTCGTTTACCTCAGGAAATCTCAGTAACGTTAGCTGTTTATTTCATTAACCACCGAATTGGGATTTTTAGTTGTTGTTTTTATTTTTTTTAGGGTTTTGAACTGCCCCGTGATATAAAAGTAACAGGTAAGCGCAGACTATCTGTTGTTGTGGGTTGTTTACTGACATTTCTGCTGCAGTATTTCATAACTCCGCCGGTAAACTTGTTAGTTAGACGTTTTGTCCTGTCACAGAAGCGGTCAACACCCGTACGTGTTTTTAAACACCGCAGGTTAGTTTATATTCACAACTTTCCTCTCGTTAATGACACTTTATGAAAGCAGATGGATAAATGAATCAGTGCTCGCGTGCGCTGATAAGTGTAACGGCATGTCGTGAACGAGGGAAGCACGCCCCCTTACAGCAAGTGCGCGGTCCCGTGACTTGCCCGTTAAACCTGGTTGAGTTAAAACTGTTACTCTCGCGCAGAGCTCCGACCTTGCCCACTACGAGGACACGTCAAATCACAGTTGTACTCTCTCTTTTTGCAGGTTGGTCAGACCAACGGAGTCCAGCGTCTTCGTGGCATAACAGAAGCGCTCCAGGAACGCCAAAGAACGCTTAAGTCATTTTATGGAGGCTTGTGGGACGCAACGAAACATTTCTTAAAGTGTTCGCACTGAGGATATCACTCCAGAGCCCCTTTAATTCAAGACATAGTCTTGTTTGGATTTCAGCCTGTTTGAAATGTGGCATTATGTCCTCGAGATAAATGTGCTATGTGTGTGATTCGGAGAGGATCTTGTGGAAGGTGTCCAGTGGGAAAGAGACTGGGTGGACTCATCTGCAACTGATCCCCGTTTTCTGAGCGCAATGGACTTGGAATGAAGACAAAACATGGATATAATCTGGGAAATATTTATTATCCTTCAAGCCAATCTCATTGTTTGCACTTCAGGTAAGATTGTGTGTGTGTGTGTGTGTGTGTATATGTGTGTGTGTGTGTATATATAGATGTGTATGTATGTATATATAATATAATCGTACTTAATAGTTTAAGTAAATTATTATTTTTTTAAATTACAAAATCATTTACGTACTTTATCCCCTATTATTCAAATAATATAATAGCTTATTATTATGCCAGATCTTTCTGAAGACGCAGAAGTCCATAGAAATCCTGTTTTTGATTGTATAAATCACTTATTTTATGTTGCATACAACGTTCATAGCCACGTCATTTAACGGTTATATGAATTACTGTACGTTCGTTAATTCGAATATTTGAATGCATTTTAATGATGGTCTGTTTGCCGGCTAATACTAGCAAACTCATTTGTAAGACTAGGCATACAGTAAGTGAAGCGTAAATTAAATTAAAAATGTAATTGGATTAAATTAGTCGGGTTATGAGTTTTTCATCCACTGGTTATGAAATAACCAGAAGGCGGTCTTCACCGTTCAAACCAAATGTAGCAACGGAGAGCCGAATTGAGTACGAACTGCCTGGTCTACTCAAACTGGTACCATTACCAGTTACTAAGACTTAGTCTAATGCGGAGCTAAATGATCGTAAGAGGTTGATTTATTGGTTGTTCCCTCAGACATTATGGTGTTAAAAACCACAACACCCACGAAAATAACTTATTCAGTGTATTCAGTCTGAATGACTATCAAAAGGCGTCCAGATAAAAGTCACGAATATTATTAAATGACTAAACAAATCAAGTACGTTCTGGTTCAACTTTAAAGCTCCCCGTGAGAGGGTTATGGAACGCGTCCAGCAGTGTCGCCCACGCGAGAACTGGACATTGATGGCAACTCGGCGCGCAACACATCCGTCGTTCTCATGATGCGTAGGACAGGCAACGTAGACGTCCTTGACCAGCGTTTATGGTCTTTGAGCACTTCCCTTTTTAGTAGCCTCACGTAAATGTCCACGGTGGTGAACCTTCTACATTAGGCTACTTGTATTGCTTTGCAATATTAATTTTTACTTGCGGATTTGTTTAAAAGAGAACCTTTTCCATTATGGTAACATCACGGATGATCACAATGTTAGTATGTGTGAGTGGTTTGCTTTTAATGTGTTATATATGCAAAATATTCGCAGTATTTATAATGTGACTCAGAATACTAATGAAGCATCAGAGTTCCTCATCCATACGGATCTCTCAACTTCTTTCTGGTTCTTTGCCCATGTCGTGTGTTTTGCTCATGTCCCATCAACGATTCATCTCTGAAGATGATCATGATATCAGTTGTAATGAGCAGTTTGATTATATGCTTAGTAGTGCCCTTAAATATGGTGCCATTTTTGTATCCCTGTCCCTCTTCCAGTCTTTGTGAACTGTTGTGCACGGCTCATTTTACTTCTATAATCTTATATAATTCAGAAATACAGGAGTTAATTGTATCCATAAGGAATTGAGTGGATTGTGAAAAGTGGGCATTACACGCTGTATCAAAGCAGAGCCAGAATGAATGCAAGTTTGTTCTTTGGCATTGGTTTAACATTACCCAGAAGACCACACACAGCCCAAGTGACGTCAACGGAAAAGGGTGTTTCAGAGGAAGAGCAGGTTTTTAAAATTTTGATTAATGATTATGGTGACAGCCTTTCTTCCCTCTGGAATAACGTGTGCTATAAATCATTCATAATAAGAGCATGCATTTTGATTTTTACATTGACTTCCAGATATTTCTTAGTGTAGCTATGGTGCATCATTATCATTTTCAAGCATAACATTTCCATTTTTTCCACAGCCATCACTCCCCAAATAGCAAAGGCCTCTTACTTTCAACCCCAGCAGTTTTCTTGATGACGTGTCTGTTGTCAGCAGTTGCATTGTTTTATGGCAGATGGAAAACACCCCATTTTTCTGTTTAAACTCCACAGTTTTTTTTGAAGGTCAAATGTATCTCTTTGTCTTTTGATATATAACAAGGAAGCTCTCAATGATTTTGTTGTTCTCACGAAGATCAAAGATTTCATTTTGTCCCCACTACAGTCGTAATTGGACCATAACGAGTACCATCTTCCTTAGCTTTTTTGTTTTCAGGCATTCTTACCGAAACATCATAGATTTTAGCTGACATTTGCAGAGCATGAGGATTTGTTTAGTTATGGCAGTTAACATTTGCTTTGATGCCACTTTGGTCTGGATCCAAGCAGCACAGTGATCTCCTCATGGGCCCAGATTCTCAAAAAGTGCAGAGCATCTCTTTGTGTCAATGTGACTGTTGATATAGAATCAATTACCGTTCGATCAATTATGAGATGAGATTCTTATTGGGACTGATTTATTCTGTGCACTTTCTGATTCATTTATGCTTCCAATTATCATATTCTTTAGGATATGCAATGAAGTACAGAGAGTTTTCAGTGGTGGATTTTTAAACCTCACTGGATATTTGGTATTGTGGTATAGAATTTAACTCGTTGTGTAACGGTAATATAGTGACAACAGTCGGGCTCCTTTTTTAAAATGATTGTTGAATTTGTGGTGGAAAAATAACACTACCCATGATGCTGTGCAGAAAATTCCACCAATCAGAGTGTCAAAACAAGCAAAATGCACCAAAAGGGCTCTTTAGCTCTGCCCGCTCCCATGAAGCACTGCAAATGATGTAATCATTCCTCCCTTCGCTCTTAAAATATAATATGCTTATTTTGCAATAAATTTTAAATATATTTTTTTATATACGTATAATCAGTATTTTAAAATTTCTCCATCGTATTTAATTAGATTATGCTTTTTGCAATGCTTCATGAGATTGTAGTTCTTTCCTTCAAAGCCGTCAAGTAGTTTTGTACTTTTTTTTCCTTTTCTTTTTTTTCTTAGATTTTCAAATACTTTTTGCTTCAAATCAAAGTTTGTAATGTTATGATTCACGTCATAACTGGTTGGCTTGGTTCATGGCTTATAGTGCTTTAATGAAGACCTTTTTTTTATTTAATTTTTTAATCCCTATGGGAGAAATAAATGTAAAAAATACTTTCAGAACCAACACCGCTGCAAAAGGGGGCGGGCACAGTTGCGCACATAGGCATTTGAACTAGGGATGCACGATATATCGGCCACCATATCGGTATCGGCTGATATATGTTAATTTAATGTTATTGTTATCGGCCAGATAAGAAAATTATGATTAATGGATTATTTCCTTCAGCTTCAGATGACACTTCAGATGCACACAGTTCGCTATGATGGCTTGAAATATGATTGAAAACACTTCAAAAAAGGAAAATACAGATAAGTGCAACATGCAGCGCAAGTCTGTCATATAAGCCAGGGGTTTTCAAACTGGGGTCCAGGGACCCACAGGATAGAGTCCTGCAACTCATAAAAATGGCTAAAACGGGTGGATTGTGACATTCCTAAAATTCACGGGCGGGGATGCGGGCGGATAATTAACTCTGAAAAATATGTGCAATATATTTGTATGTCTAAATTAACATTACACATATGCAACAGCGTTATGACATTGAGCGCTGCGAGTGAGAGCCTTTTCCACAGCTGGATTTGTAATTCAAGAACGGAGAACGCAACTTAAACCTGGGACTGTAGACGATATCCTTTTCCTGCAGAGTAACCTTAAGGGAAAGTAAATGCATAGGCCTATAGGCTATTGTTTGTGAGCGACAGGCTCAGGTTGTATTTTTTTATTTATTTTTTCATTTCATTAAAAGGTCTATTTGCGTATAGTTATCAGGTTCCATAGCCTATTTAGGTGCCGATGGTAGGCTACTTGAATGGCGCAAAACAAAGCGCACTTTAGCCTGTTTCATTAACCCATTCATGATGCTGTTGTGATGTTGAGAGAGGTGCAAGATAAAAAATAAAGCACTTTAATTGGAATGATTTTAGCGTGTGTGATTTATCGCGGGCACGGATCGGGTAACGGGCCAAATATTAACGGGTCTGGGCGGGTGCGGATTTAATTTTGATGTTATCACGGGTGACGGGTCGGATCTGGTGCTGAACTTTGTGGGGGCGGGTCTCCAAAAATGGATCTGTGCAGGACTCTGCCCCAGGGATCCTCCAGAAGGTTCTAAGGGGTCCCCAGAAAATTACAGATAATTAAAAGACAAAGCAAAAATGGATAAAGTCTCCATTCCAATCTAACTTAAATTTAGTATAAATTGTATATGTTTGCTTTGTGTCTTTCTAGTGAGTTTTTCTCACTATAGTCCCGTTTATCTTGCTCACTTGGTAAGCTGTTTACATTCATTTATTGAGAGTTGCTCATACAAATAATTTAAAACATCATTAAGTATAGCCAATTTAAGTTTGGAAACAATGTTGCATTTATAATGTCACACTTATTATTTATTTAACAGTTTAAATGTTTTTTCATACATAATATATAGATGGATTTTAGGAAGGGGGTCATCCATAAAGGTTTCATCATATTTGGGGGTCCTTGGCATCATAAAGTTTGAACCTGATATAGGCTACATAAAATTATAATGAGAACATTATAATTATTTGCTTGGGACACTTTTAATGATGAGACTGTTTTTGTTATCAGGTGGCCAAAAATGATATAAAAAAGTGGATTTGGATTTATCGGTTCTTGGCTTTCAAATAAAAAGAATTATCGGTTACCGTATCGGCCAAAATGTATATTTCAGTGCATCCCTAATTTGAACCCTTTGATTTAGCTCTTCATTAACCCCCGGCCTTCTTCCAGTTCAAGTCCAGGAAAGTTGTTTAGGAGCCAGGCAGGATCTTTCAGATATTTCAAACCTGTCTCAGTGAGTAACATTGAAAGTTGGTAGATGTTGTCTTTTCATATGTTCATAGAGATTTCCATATCAGAGTTGCAAGAGCCTGTTGTTGTTGTGCCAGATTTCTCAGTACAAGCCCAGTCAATCAGTTTGGTGTGTACACAGAAAACATTGTGCCACCATTATGATAAACGGAGACTTGATTATGTCTTTCAGGTTTGCTTGAATAGGACTGCAAATCAAAAAAATCATTTGATTGACACACCAGAGTTTACAGTTCTGGTTTGTTGCACTTTGCCTTGCTTTTATGAAAACACTAGGGTCTGCATTCATCCAGGTAATTGGAAGAATGTGTGAAACTTTCGTTTAATTTTTTCAAAAACCGGATATCTATTCAAGTTGTTTTGCCACTCGATTCATTGATGGCAGCATACTAATTTTGTGGATTGTAGTTTTTAGTAATTCTTCACATACATTTCAAACCTCTTGAAAATTATTATGGCCTGGTTTCACAGACAGGGCTTAGATTAAGCCAGGATTTTAAACGAGCATTACAGATAAGAACATTTTGGCAGATACTGACAATTCTTTATATTTGAAAGCCGATAAATCTAAATCCATATTTGTACTTCGAAAGCCTGATTACAAAAACAAAAGGTTCACCATTAAAAGCCATGTCCCAAACACTTCAACATAAATCAAACATGTACAATACAGTAGCCTAGTTTGAAACGGTGTAATATTCCTTAACTTTTAAAATTAATTTTACACTCCTTTGGCCAACTTTTGTTATAAAAAAAACAAATGTTAACACTTTACAATAAGATTTAATTTTGTTAGCATTAGTTAACATGAACCAACAATGAATGAACAATACTTCTACAGGATTTATTAATCTTAGTTCTTGTTAATCTCAACATTTAAGACCTTTTTAAGATCCAAGCTTGTATCTGTTAACAGTAATGCACTGTGAACTAACATGAACACAAATATTTAGTTAACTAACTTTAACAAAGGTTATTGCGCTCTGTTAGTTCATTATAGTTAATGCATTAACAAATGATAACTTATTGCAGTGTTTCCAAAAAATCCATTGCCTAACAAAAAAATGTAAATAAAATGCCTAAATAATGCAAACAATTAATTGGACAACATTAGCACAGACAATAAGGAAATGATTTTTTTTTAAAAACATTCTCGATGAAAATAATATGAGAACGCATCAATGCTTTTGAAAAATAATTGTAATAGTAAACATATTTAATATGACAGTTTCAAATAACATCATTGCTGTTTGAGCTGCTTGCGCTGAAGCTCAAGAGAACACCCATAAACTGAAGCACTTTAGAATGTTAAGAAACTCAACAGAATGCATCCTATATAAGAGAAATTAGATATTTATACAAAATAAACGTATTACAACTTGTATTTGTACAAAATCACACACCAATGACCTTGAACTAAATTACGTAGTCAGAATAGCAACTCCTGTTGTGGACGTGCTCTTCCCGTGAAACACAACAACTAAACACAAAAGAATTTACAACTTATTACTATAGTATATACAGTTATAATGTTATGAACCCCCCCAATCATAGTTATTAATGTTTTGCATTGCTGTTTGAGTGTGTGCTGAAGATGATCACTGGTACAATGAAGCGCTGCGGGTTATTTACCTCAACTAAACCCATACTATGAGAATAATCAGATATTTATACTACATAAACTTAATATTACGGCTTATATCTGCACAAAATGACACAAATGCACAAGTGAAGCTTGGACTAAGTTACGTGCTAATCTGAATGTGTAACTCCTGATGCACTCTTCCCACAATGCACTGAAACACAACTAAACCCAAAGAATTCACAATGTTTTATTACAATAGTGTTCTCATTGTAATTTTATGTATATGACAGTCCCAGTGGTTAATGTTGTGCATTGCTGTGTGAGCTGCGCGCGCTAAAGCTAAAGATGACCCACCGGCCGATGAAGCGCTTTACTGCATCCATAATTAACTCAACCAAACATATCCTATTTGATATTAATCAGATATATACAAAATAAACGTATTACAACGTACAATGGCACAAAAGGCTGCGAATGCACAAGCGAACTTGATTGTAACTCTGTGGGCACGCTCTTTCCACAACAACGTGCTGCTAAAACAAGGGCACACAAAGAATTCACAACATTCTTTTACAGTCATGTTCTCGTGATATTTTTATGTAGCCTGTATGACAGATTTGTACTGCATTTGTTGCACGGTGTCTTTTCGAAGTGATTTCCAATCATATCAAGCAATTCAAAACCATGGCGAACAGCGTGCATCTGAAGTGTTTACATTATCTACATATTTTCTTATCGGATCGATAACGATAACATTAAAAGTGAACCAATTTGGTGGTGATCTATTGTGCATCCCTAATTACTGATGTACATCTTGAGACAAAACAACGGCACTGACATATTTTATAGCTATGCCATGTCACTGCAAGTTGTTTTCAGTTAAGATGGCTGAAACGTGTTTTTTATTCTGGGACTAGGCTGAGACTAGGATGAGTCTTTAGTCTTGAGGGACTGGATTAATCAGAGCTGAATATTCTCGACATTGTTTAAAGAGCATGGCTTGTTTATTGAGAGGAAGGCATTTATGGTGGCATTAACACGTGAAGAGGTTGTATGCACTTGTATTCATCCATGGTGTTTAAATGTTGTAATTTATCAAATCCTAGTTTGCATGGTTCTCATTAAGCAGTTGTGCACACAATATATTATTTTTGCATGATTGTGGAATATTCAGATGAATACATTCAATGTTTTTTTTTTTTTTTTCGTCCCATGCAGAAAATGTAACCTAATTTTATGGATACATTTAAAGAAAATATGATCAAATTGGTGTAATGTTTCTCATTAATATAGCCATGCTTGTTATGTTTCTAATCTTATGCTCTCTATAAAATTACTCCCACATTCCCTGAATCTTGACAATTTTAGTGTGAATGTTTAATTGGCCTGAAGAAGCATTTAATTTAATCAAGCATTTGATTAATTAAACCCAGACACGAACCATATTTCAAAACACTGAAAGGCTAAAGACTTGCTGAACTTCTAAGTCAGCTGTGAGTCACAGGCAGCTGTGTTTAAGCTAGGTCTTCCCTGATGGATGGGTTTAGCTAACACTATTGACTGTCGCATGCAACGGGCATAGCCATTTGTAAAAACCCAGCCGTGAATCTTGTCACAAACCCACAGCAGTGAGACACCATGACATGTTTGCACTGGCTCTCAGGTGCCCTGTGGCACATCATCCACAGTGCGCACCTGGCCACTCTTAGCTCAACAAGCACCGCTCGCCACAGCTTGACAGTGATCTCGGCTCTCTTTACGAGGGAGGCCTCGCCGCTGCCACGCATGTGACTGCGAGAAGGTGTTTTTAATGTTCGGGCAATGCCAAGGCTGAAGGCTGGAACATTAAGCACTGATATCTACAGTATAGTACAGAGGCTTTCGCTGTGGCTGGGTGATCCTGCACGCACACACTGGGCAACACTGTCTCAGCCGACTAATCTGATAATCCCATGCAGATGTGTCTGTGAGTGAGTTTGCATCTGTGCATGTGGACCGAGAGAGAGAAGAGACAGAGAGTTGCAAGATTGTCAGCATCCTCCTTACGTGATTTGGTTGTTTATCCGTTTCGCTTCCGGAATGAGGGGCTTATGTCACAGTTCAAAACATTTATATATTATGTAAATTGCCAAATGAATTGTGCTAAGACAGCCTGAATGCATAATACAGATGCAGTTTTTGTTCTTGTTGATAAAAGTGTGTGAGTCTCTGAGGGGAATGGCTGCAAATGCTCCTGTAATACTGATAAAAGTTTATATCCGGTAGTAAAAGTTCCACTCTCACATTTGCCTCGATGCATTTCTCGAGGGAAGTGCTAAGTTCTCCATGTTGTTTTTGCTGGTCAAGGCAGTGGGTGTGCATTTCATACCATGCCATCTGTCATATCATTTATTTATAGTAGAATAACTTTTTTTAAGACTTTGGTGCTGCTGATGTCATATTAAGGCCATCAGAGCTAAAAAACCCCTCCAGTATTAAATCTTGTGTTGAGCCACAAAGAATACAGACCTTTAGCTTACTGTGTAGACTGAAGTTGGTGGAGTTGGCTGAAACTTCAGACCAGTACAGCCAATGTAATAATCCTAATAGGCTGAAATGTGTCGACAGAATCGATGATGCCAATGGCCAGGTTTCCATCCAAGGATTTTATTTTATTTTTTATTCTTTTTGCGAAAAAGGTTTGGTGCATCAAAATATCTACCGATATAGCTGATGGAAATGGCAATTATCGATCATCTTTTGCTTATGTCGACACAATCTTTTTCCGTTTAACTTCAGCGTGTAAATTCTATATCAATACTTCAAATGTCATGAAAAATTTAATTGGATGGAAACAGGCTGGATTTTGCAAATAAGTGGATGTAAATTAATGATGGTAATTTTTCACAAAACAAGTCCACATCTGAAATTGCATACTTTCTGAGTAGGTACTTTTAAATGAATTATTACTTCGCACCCATTAAAAGTATATAAGAGTTAGTATATAAGGCTGGGTGGTATATTGATTTTGTACGATATATCAATAGCCTAGAAATCTAGACATACCCTAGCTCATACCCCATATAATTTGCAGCTAGGGCATCTAGCAACTCTCCGTTGGCTTGGCTTGAAAAAGCAAACTCTGGACAGGCCACTCATATTGTGTATAGAGTCGGTCTGGGCTGGCTTAACATAATGACAGCAGAGTTGCCGCAGTTACGCGTGCTACTTGAAAACAAAGAAGCTGGCGAACAGCGGTCTTTGGAATCGGCTTTGGCCGCAATTCTGGAAGACATGGAGTTAAGCTTTTCTTTGAGGAAATATCAAAGAACGGCAAAAAAGGAAGATGTGTTTGGAGTTTTGCCGACCGGATACGGTAAAAGTTTAATCTATCACCTTCGTTCCTCTGGTTATTTATAGCGCTATCCTATTGCGTGCAGAGGAAATTTGAAAGACAACTGTTTATCCCGCGCCTCGGATTGAGCCCTGCTAACGATGTGTTCCCAGACCCAACATCTCAAATTATTGGGGCTGGCTTGTAAGGCTAATATATCAATGTATTTTAGTAAACTATATGGAATGAGGTACTACTATTTATATCGATATACAGTAGTTTGATTCAAGCGGAAAAATAGCAGTGGGTGCAGAGTGACAAAGTACAAAAAACATTACACTTTTTAATAAAAATTATTTCATGTATACAATTTAATAATGTATAATAAAGTTTTGTTTCAAAATGGATGAGGAAAGTATAGCACCTTAAATCTCTGCAGCTTGTCTAAAATAAAGATGGGGCGTCTGTCAAATGAAGTCTCCAATACTGATAAAAAAGAAAGGTAAGATATACAACATGTTACTTCTGTATCTGAATAAATAAAATGATAGCCATAAAATCACAATTTCATGGGCAGGATCTGGCTACTTGACAAATGAAAATCACAAACGTACACGCTTGTTAATAAAATAATTTTATAAATACAATTTAATGATGAGTAATTCCTTCACACCCATTAAAAGTGTATGTTCTATATAGTATGGATGTGTGTAGTAGGCCTGGGCGGTATATCAAGTTTGTACGATATATTGATATATTTTAAGTAAATGACAAGGAATGAGGCAATACCGTTTATATATCGATATACGGTAGTTTGATACTAGTGGAGGATGCAGAGTGAGCTGCTTTGAGGAAAGTGCATCATCCAATTTGTCATAAACATCAGACATGTTTTAAATTTAAGAGCTTCAAAATAACTGGTAGGATATAACGCGTATAGTTTAAAGTGGCTTGCCCCACCAGATGCTCTGACAGATAGCCTATATGTGCTGACAGATAGATACTTGCGCTGTTTAATGTGTTTGAGATGTAGTGCTTTCCTCTGTGCATAACGTTTCACAGGTATATTCTCCATCTGTAAATGTTAGAAACTTTCTGTCAGGAGTGAATCTCCACTAGACTTCCGTGAATGAGCGCCGCCACGCGGATGTGCTCCAAACAGATGGAGCGCAATAGAATAGGAGCGCAATAATTCTGACTATAATATACATATCGCTAAAATATTTGGTTTTGGACAATAAATGTGCCATGTAGAGTTTTAAACCTACAAGTAAGTGTATTTTTATGATAGCAGTAACTGTAAAGTGACTATTGTAATGGGGTAATCAAATGTAGGATAATATAATTAGTCTGCTTTTGGTTGTATTTATTTAAATTTTAAGTTTAGTGATTTTAAAAGTAAGATCATTATTTTTGTTTTTAGATTGTAATGTTAGAATCTTCTGAGATTTTAACCCTTTTTTGCACATATAACAGCCTACATTACATTTACTATATTTTTCTTCATAGCCTTCAATATGAACATTGTTTGTAGGATGACATTTGTAGGGATATATATATATATATATATATATATATATATATATATATATATATATATATATATATATATATATATATATATATATATATATATATATATAAATACAGATATATTTTATCCAAGTAGAAAAACTTTGAAAATACTGTATATCGCCATTCAACCAAAAGATACCAAGATATATTTTTGGCTATATCGGTGTAGTATGCATGAATATAAGCATACATCCGTCATGTGAGCTACCAGTGTCAGTTATGGCATTTCATTGCTATACACAAATCCTCTCCCATGGCCTCATGGGATAGTAAAGTGTCCATCAGATGTGCACTTCAGAATCTTGCTGGGTACTTTTCACCTACTGTTTTATAAATGCTGTGAATCTGGACATACTTCTCTTTTAACATAGTATTTTGCACCTACAATATAGCAGATATACGACTTCAGAATGATGCAGTCAAAGGCTCCCTAGAGCAGATGCTAATCGCTAGTATAGCAACAGCGCTTAATACGGTTACATTCATACAGCATTTTGTTTATGAGCATGACAACAGCATTCTGTAACCAAGTTGACACCTGCACATTTTTCAGGACTTAGAAACGCAATCTCGGACATCTTGCACTGTATGAATGGAATCGCACTGGAAAGCTAGTTTTCTGCCTTGTCATGTAATGTGTGAGCCATGCTGAACTCTGTAACTGTGCTAATACGTCCCGTATTTATAAGCCCTGTGTTGATCATGAGGGGTTTGTTTACTCACGGAGGAGGAGAAATGAGTTGCGTTCATCTGGAGAGGAATGATCTCATGCGCTCGATTGGATTCATTTATTTAATAACACGCTGTCAGTTGCGATAATTCCCGGTGTTATGGACATCGCCTTCTCTGATACTGTCACTATGGTTATCTGAGTTAAAATACGGTTGTGACTGCTGTTCGTTCATACAGATTTGTATCCAAGCAGCTACTTTTTAATCTCCTAAAAAAATTAAAAATAAAAAAACATTTCAGGACTCACACCTGAAAGCAAATGCTGTTGTCAGTCCCAAACAGTGACTGTGAACACAGCCACCATGGATATCTATTGATAGATGACTTATTATTTGGCACTTTTATTTATTTGTTAAGGTATGTATTTTATAAGAATAAAATAAAACATAAAAAAAAATAAAACAATAAATATTGAAGGATTAATGGCAGAAGTTACCATTTATTATTATTTGTAACTAAATGCTTCCTAAAAATCTGATTGATTAATGGTAAAAAAACAATCGTTAGATTCATCGACTAATCCTAATGTACAGTATGCCATTGCTGCTGTTAAGTCTTTGCATTACTTCTAAAGCGATTGACGCGTTGAAGCCGGTTCAGAGGGCCGATCATTGGCACAGAGGAATGATGACACATATCAAGGGTGATTACACATACAGCATATTGCCTGGCCTTTTTATATTGATAAACGGTTCAGGATGCTTGGGCTTGATTGAAAGAGTCCACCAGGGATGAGCCCTGCAACATTACGCTGGTGCATCTGGATCCATAATGTGGTGCCACAAACGGGCTGAGTGAAAGACAATTATCTCATAAGTCAGTAAACACAGCTGTCGGCAAGGTCAAGTTTCATTTATGGGCGGCATTTGCGCCTCTTTCTCTTTTCACCCTGCATGGATGAGCCCCGGTACTGCCTCTGTTCCATGATGAATACTAATGGTCGCCTCTGACAATTAGTTTCTGATGAAGTGTTTATTTACAGCATCACCTAGTTTCTCTGAGACTTCTGGAAGTGCCATGTGTAGGTAGTTTATCACTTGGTTTTGAAATGCTCTTTAGAGGGATCAGGGATATAAATGTTACGCCGTTGTAGAGTTCTAGTTCTATTGTTGTTCTCCACTTCCCTTGAAGAAAAACACTTTGAGGTAATAGTACAAACAAAGTGTTAGTTAGCATGACTATAAAAATGAGTCAGTTTCTGGGGACTTTTGTAGTACAAAAAAAATGTCGGAAATGCTCAAATAAGATACTGTGGGTTGGTGCAGAATCTTAAACCAAATCACAATATGTGAAACGTAGAACTTTCTTTTTAGAACAATAATTGGACCGACGCAAGAGTGAGAATCTCAAGGTGTATTTCAACATTTACCCTGATGGCGTTGTAAAACTACTGTTTTGTTTTATTTTGTTTTTTTTACCCATTCAATGGGCACCAAAGCTGTTTGGCTACCAACAGTCTTCAAAATATCTTTTGTGCTCTGTAGAAGAAAAAAATTCATACAAGTTTAGAATGACATGAGGGCGAGTAAATGTCAATTAAAATTTTTGAATGAACTATCCCTTTAACTTACATTTGCAGGAATGGGTTGGATAGTGTTAAAATCACTTTGGTCTTTAACTTTAAAGCAGCATTTTTTTTTTTTTTGTTAATATAATCAAAGCTAAAGCGTGCTTTTCCACTACATGGTACGGCTCACTTAAATAGTACCTCCTTGGTTGAGATTCTTGGAAGTGAGCCGTACCGATGCTAAAATGTGTTGTTTAAACTGCAGATCACTAATTGGTCAGAATCGTCACTACCACCGTCATTGGATTTGAGACACCAAACCTACTAGAAGCAAGAACACCGTTCCACTGATATGGTCCATTGCGCCTGTGTTGCATTGCATTCATTTGTTTTACGTTTATGACGTCATGGCAGTAGAGGCAGCGCAACTATAACGATCAGTCTATAATCCCTCCCACATTAAAGCGGTACTAAACTGCAGTGGAAAGGCAAACCGAGCCAAAGTAAAGCGAGCCGAGCCATGCCAAGCCGAGTTGTAGCACGCAGTGGAAAAGCGCCATATGTAACTTTTGATCCTCTTGCGTTTGAAGCATAAAACAAGTTTCTTTCTGAGGACAAATGTTTTTGTAGTTCTGCGATTTGAACTTCAGTACTATTCTGAGCAGGTAAATCTGCTGGCTTGAGGTGCATCACTGTCCCTATGGTTAAAGGTAAACCTCATCAGTGAAATTGCTTCTTTTATCAGATGAGGTAAAACAGTGCAAACAAACTTGGCTAGTAGGCTTTAAGGCAAATAGACTAAAGTAGTTACTGGTTTAGAGAGACACTGTTTTGTGAACCATGTCAATGTACAGCAAATGTGATGCTATGCAGACTATACGTATTTCTGAAAAGCCAAGCTAATGTTGATTTCATGATTTTATTACGCTTTGACTGTTTGCCTGCAATCTCCTTTCAGTTTGAGGTTCATTTGTTGTTGCTTCAAGCTATTACAACCTCACCTTCCACTGCATATAGTGGCCTGGCCTTCTTTCTTTTATTTATAGATATGACATAAAGAACGGCTGAATAGTGGAAGTAGCAGTTTTCCGCAAAATCCGTCCTGACAGCTGTAAATTGTAAATGATTATTATAGACCATAGTGGTTTGGGCTAGTGCGAAAACATGGTATGGAAGATGGTTTTGTGATGTACTCACTCATTTTACATTTTAGTTAATTTTGAGCAAAAAGTTACATAGACCACGTACACACTGTAAAGTTTCAGGACATTACAGAGAGTGGGAGTGAGACCCCTAAATTATCGTTCTATGTGTGTACAGAAAACACAACTCACTCCTGAAACAGCAATGATTGACACTGTGGTAACCATAGCAACAATCAGTCTCCGCGACCAAAATATTACGGCGACAAAAGACTCATTATTGTTATTTTCAGCAATTTTAACTAAAGCGCGGTCAACGAAGGCTGTTACCATTTATGTACACTTATTTTAACTGTTTTTGGGCTTGTTGTTTAAGCTTGTCTCAAAGCTATTGCGTTTACAAAGATATTAAAGTGAGGAAATATGGGTTGAGATATTTAGGTATTATTTTTAGCATGAAGTATTTAGTTTTTTTTGATGGGCTTGTTCTTGTTTAAAATACATCAACTAACTGTACTGTCAGTACCTGCATTTTTCAGGAGTTAAGTATAGCTGGATGGACACAGACAGACAGACCCTGGATCGCCAAGGTCAAGTAAATCCTTGAAAATCCTTGAAAACTTGACTCAAGTTCAGTCTGAAAGAGAGTTCATAAGAATAACACACAATGACACATGGGGGACTCCCTGTGTTATACCACCGCTCACAATTGTGACCGTCTTCTCTTCGTTTATTTGCAGCCTGACAACAGAATAAACCATGTTATAACCCTCTGAGCCCTGAGCTGTTTTCTGGGCCCTGGAGGTGTTTTGACATGCCCTGACATTTGTGTCTATTTCTGTTGCTTGTAACATTTTCATGGCTAAAGTCTTGAGTACACTGTATTCAGCACAAACTCTGCTACAATAATATGTGAGCAGCATGTGTGTAAAAGTTTGTAGTTTTGAGAAAATGACGTTTATGCGTGGAAAGAAAAAAAGTCACTGTTATAAAGCCCATACTGAATATTTGCTCACAAGACTTTTGAAAACTGGATCACGTAGGCTAGAATTTTTGCTTCAAGGCGATATAAAATCACTCTGGCCACTCATTCACATAAAACAATATACTGATTTAAAATTTGTAAGACATGTTTTGTGTTAGGAGGGAGTGAATCGTCATGAATATCGATGTCTGCATGTGTGAAAAACAAAGACCCCTCCCATAATCCTAATGGCCCTATATCAGTTGAATGACTGTGAGGGAGCTAGAGCAAAGAATGTGAAGGGATTAAAAGAATGGCTTTTTGATTTGTTTGCATTTATTTACAACACAGCATAATCCAAACATGCACAACAAAGGACAAAAAGTGGGACAATAATAAGGGACAATAGTGGTTCTTTAAAAGGGACACTCAAAGTGAATGCTATTTCAGTGTCTGCAGTTAAATGTGTGTATAAAAGGATGTCAGATATAAACGCATTTGATTTGCTCAACCTATTAGAGGGTAACTAAACTTTAGAACTACGTTTAGTTAATGATCTGCAAGACTGGGGCTTTATTAGTGCTCTTCATTGATTCTAATGTTTTGACATTTGGGTATAAAGTGTTTTAACTCTACAATATATGGAGTAAAAACGTCTGAGTGCTGCCCTCTTAAGGTTGAATGGTGGTTACTGCAGTTTAATTTTCCTATTGAACGTTGTTGGCCATCATGACGCACGTTGGCTCTTCCATGCCCCTGGCGTGAGATCACCACCAGCGGCTCTGGCCCTGTGTCTACAGACAATTCACCCTCCTCTACTTCAGGTGAAGGTGAGGGAGAAAAGTCCTCTACTTCAAAAGACCGATCTGTTGCAAAGCTACTGGCGTTACTCCAGTCATTCTCCATCTTTGCGAGTCAGACAGCTGTCAATCAATCCGTCACTTCGGATCTCAGGTGCACGCCCCCCCCGCTCAGCCCTGCCCTAGTCTCCGCTGGGCTCTGCCCACTTTTCCAGCATTTTTCAAATATTGCCAGTGGGTGGAGTTAGGCTGTGAACAAGGGTTTAGTTACCCTTTAATGCACAATTTAATCCTAAAATAATTTTAGCATCATAGAAATGAATAGCCACGTTTACATGCACACTTTTTTGTCATTCCGATTAAAATCATTCCGATTGAAAGATTCAGTGGACTGTTTATATGAGACGTTATCTAAACCGATCTGGTGTTTACAAGTGCTGATGCTGATCGCAATCATTTTGTGACATGCGCACACAGTTTGTGTGCCGCATCAGAAATGTCCACGCTGTCCTCTCCAGCAGCTGGAATGTGTTCCCGGTTGCCATAGCAACTCTCAACAGCCATCATGACTTGTACGGTTTTATAAAAGCTATTTATTTGTTGTAAAGTGTAAGAATCATCTCAGAAAAAGTAAAAAGTGCCTGGGACAAAAGCTGTCAAGATGAGATGTAGCCAGGCTATGTCTGTCATTTATTCCAACATTATCTTCATAACTTTTTACAAAATAAAGTTTTAACACCTCAGAAAAATTAACTTTCCTCTCTTGTCAACATTATAGCCTGGTGTGAGCGCGGCGTGCACTCTGCAGTTGTGGAGGAAACGCTGTAGCCTATATCGTGCCACCGAAGGACGTATACGGGTCAGGTCGTTTACATGGTGGAATTTTTCCTTTGATCGGTTCAAGAAAAGGTTTATCCGGCCCCTCTCAAACAGATCACAATTTCATTCGGTTTGGGCATTTTTATTCCGTTTGAGGTGTTTTATGGAGCATTTTCATTCGGATTGGACTTTTAAACCAGTTACAGTGCTCCATGTAAACGCACCTAGTGTCAGTCGTTGCACACAAACCATCTAAAGCTTTTGTAGCATTATACACTACTGTTCAAAAGTTTGGAGTCAGTAAGAATTTGTTTTAATAATTTTATTAATAAATAATAATTTAAGAAATTTTAATTAAAAGTTTTGTTCAGCGACACTGCAGTAAACGTGTCCAGAGAGACAGTAAAGACATTTTAATGTTACAAAAGCTTTCGGTTTCAGATTAATGCTGTTTTTTCAAAGAATCCTGAAAAAAATGAACACCACTGTTTTCAGCATGGATCTCCCATTATAGTATCACCGCAATATAATCTACAAATGCATACACAAGCAGATGTTCCTGCCACATTTAAAGGCGTATTATTTGAACACACCCAGTTTGCAGAACAAACTAAACACTCCCGTGGTGTCTGTCGCTGCTAAGCGTTTATATCTCGCTGCACATAGACGTGCCTGGGAAAAACTAGTGCACCACACCATAGTAGGCAATTTAAGCTTTGTAAAGACCTATTTTTCATGTCTGTGAAGTGACGGAAATTATGGAGTATTTTAAGTTGTTTTACACTGTCATGAGGAAAAATCCTGCAAAACGCACCCGCATGTTCTTCGGTTAATTTCAATATGTATGTATAGATAACTCTTTCATGATGCAAATGTATGAGGTATTTCCAATTAACTTGGAAACTTGCCTTAACTTTTAGAATTAACTTGCCTGTCATTTCTGAGCTTTCACGTCATCATTGTGTTAAGATTGCAGTACCAAGAAATAAATGTGTGGTCACGTGACCAAACTACCCAACAATATTAGACCTGCACAGAACTCATGTAGACATCTTAAATTTGCATTATAAATGAACGTTTGCTTCATAATAGAAGTTGCTTTTTAATACCACACTAAAATATGTTAAGGGAATTTGTGGTCATAATTGTGACTGGTGGGATTAAATGGGTTAATAACAAAATACATACTCAACAGAAGATAAGATCAACAGAACAATTGCTTACAATCATCTTAAATACTGTAGACATCCATTTTATGCCCCGACCCATCATTTAGTCAAGAAACATTAAATTAAGGGAAACTAAATGTAGCAGGAAAATGCAAACATTGCGCCCAAATGTTAGTAAAATGCTAGTGCCTTATTTTCATGTGTATCAGGGGCACAATTGTATGTGCTCCCACAGGTCCAGTTCTATCTGCAGCTGTGTGAATGTTATAGTTTCTAATATACATATTGAAGAGTCCCTCATGACAGGTAGATGCTAATAATAACAAGCTTCACTCATATCTGTCCATAAATAGAACTTCTACACTAGATAAGTTCTAAAAGACCATTTGGATGAATAGTGATGCTCTTCATCCCGATGCTTTCAACAATGGATGAGTAGTGTGTGTGTGTGTGTGTCAGAGTTATAAACACATACTGTATATGAGGTCTCTTATAGCACTAATAGCAGATCCTCACCTGGTGGGATCACAGGGATGCATGACAAATATAGCTGCACTTGGATGCACCAGAAAGCACTGTGAGATTTAGGTGAGAGATTTGTTTAAATAGTGTTAGTCAACTACTGTATTTGGTGTGAAAACGAGTACTCGACTACTTAATTACTCATACACATCCCTAATTTCTAATAGACAATTTTTCCTCTGTGCCTTTTGTGTTTAGCTGTTGTGAAGTACCTCTTTGAAAATCCTTTACCAAGCAGGGGGGTCTCCCCATTGGGAACAGGGATCAGAAAATTAGTGTTAATTACTTTTTGATCTATTGACACTAACTCTGCAGACATTCAATAGGTTTGTTACCTCTGTGCTGCAACCGCCCTCATCTATTCATTTGATTACCCAACTCTGAATAATGCATGAGCAAGTCAGCTGCTGGGAAAAGCAGCATCATTTGTAAAATGCTGAAAAGGCAACGCCAGCAGCATTCAATCATTTGAATGATATTATTAAACCAATCACTTGAATCCCATTATTAAATAATAAAATATAAACTGTTGGATCTGAGTTGATGCTGTCCCTAAGAGCCAGTTCAGACTTAATCTGGCCTTTATGTATCGTCTTCCACTGAGAGCGGGGCCATTGTTTGTTTAGTAATTGTTTGTTCTTCCCTTTGATTAGTTATGACAGTGACGCTGCCAATTACGTGAAGTCTTTTGGACGGGTCATGTTAAAATTAACAGCTTTACATGTCTATTCCGTATGACCTCTGACTGAGTTTTTGCTTTATAGATTTGAGGCATTTCTTTCTGCTGAAGCCAGTAAATATGTTATTGGGGCACTGCCAAGCTGTGTGGGAAATGGAATAGAACTTAGCTGCTTTGCTCAAACTGCTGTCATAATGAAATATGTGATGTCTCATTTTCATGCAGCCCTGCACATTCAACTGGGACACACATAAGATCTGAGTGCAACGAATTACATTCAATCACAACAGTTCTTTTAGTCCCTGTAAGCTTACAGCCGTATACACACTTACATAAAAGCCATCAAAACTCTCATTTTAATCACAATAGGCATAAAAACTACTTCCTTGGATGTTCTATGGAAAGCTTTTGTCGCATCAAGTCTGGAGTGCTTCAGTCTTATGCTTTCAGAAATGATCAATTGGCGTTGTTTTTCCTATCCAGTCTCCATCCCGCTAATAACGGCAGCTTTGAGCTGCAGGGATGGGAGCATTGTTTTCCTCACTGAGAGGGAGAGAAATGCTTTGATGCAGTGTCTGATGCTTGTCCTGGAGCTTCCACTAAAGCTCTCCTGTATTATTACGCCAGTGTCCCTCAGGAGAACATGGCTGATGAATTGTTATTGCTGCACACTCCATACTAACTTCTGCTTGAAGATAGATCCTGACAAGATACCAGAGACTGAGAGCGGGAGAGAGATTTGTGACATTCATCAATCGTGTGATGTAGAGTTTTGTAGTTTTGACACATTTAAACAGTTACTGTATTAGGCATATACAGCAGTTTCATTTGCTGTTTGCAGGGTGTTAGACTTTGAATCATATGACCATACTTGAACACTATAGCCATGGGCCAAATTTATTATCAGGCCCTTAGACGGCACCGCATCACATACAGGAATGCTACTGTAATGGAAATCACAACATGGGCTCAGGAATACTTCCAGAAAACATTGTCGGTGAACACAATCCACCGTGCCATTCGCCGTTGCCGGCTAAAACTCTATAGGTCAAAAAAGAAGCCATATCTAAACATGATCCAGAAGCGCAGGCGTTTTCTCTGGGCCAAGGCTCATTTAAAATGGACTGTGACAAAGTGGAAAACTGTTCTGTGGTCAGACCAATCAAAATTTGAAGTTCTTTTTGGAAAACTGGGATGCCATGTCATCCGGACTAAAGAGGACAAGGACAACCCAAGTTGTTCTCAGCGCTCAGTTCAGAAGCCTGCATCTCTGATGGTATGGGGTTGCATGAGTGCGTGTGGCATGGGCAGCTTACACATCTGGAAAGGCACCACCAATTCCCACACAGTGGGAAACATGGCCTTGTCCCAACTTTTTTGAGATGTGTTGATGCCATGAAATTTAAAATCAACTTATTTTTCCCTTAAAATTATACTTTTTTTCTCAGTTTAAACATTTGATATGTCATCGATGTTGTATTCTGAATAAAATATTGAAATTTGAAACTTCCACATCATTGCATTCTGTTTTTATTCACAATCTGTACAGTGTCCCAACTTTTTTGGAATTGGGTTTGTACTATTAGTGTAGTAATTGAGGTTAAAATAGAGAATTCCAATGCAAAGAGGCAAATCTAGAGTCATTTTGTGGCTGGAAAAATAATTTTCATTTGTAATGCCGTTACCCACTAGGTACCTGTATGGCTCTTTATTAAATAAATAAATAAATAAATAAATAAACAAACCTGTATCTAGTCTAGTTGCTCAAAGTATTGCAGATCATAACTGCTTACTTATTGCATTTGAATAAATATTTAGACATTATCAAACACTAGATTTCTTTAAATGTGACATTTTAAAACGTTAATAACTTGCATCCTAATATTTTTGATACTTATAGAAGCGCACACACAAGTGAATATTTAATGAATGTGAACAAATATAATTTAACCCAAGAAAAGTTTAAAATAGTGCTAAAAAGGCAAACTTATTTTTCCATGTGTACAGTAGGCTATATACACATATGAATGGATGCTGATCGAAATCGATAAATTTAACAAAGTTGCATTCAACAAAAATCATTCAGCAAGTGTATTTTGTCTGGTAATTATGACTTTTAACCAATATTTGAGACGTGTGAAACACTATTTGACTGAAATGGTTATCGGAAATCATTTTATTTAAAAAAAGACTAAAATGTTTTACCTAAAGCTTGACTAAGATACCTTGTTTTCTTTTGACTAAAACTAGACCAAAATGACAAGACTTTTAGTCGACTAAAACTTGACAAAAAAAAAAAAAAAGATCTGGGAATGACTAAATAAAACTAACAAGGACATTTGGCACAAGACTAAGACTAAGTTAAAAACAGGTGACAAAATGAACACGATCACGGACATTATTGTTTTAGACAGTCAATGGATGGCCCTGATGATGGAGCACCGTGTGTCTCAATGCAAGAGTGAAAATTAAGTGGCTCAGAGATCATTGAAATGTTGGATCCGTGGCCATAAAATGCTTATAGAAACATGAAAAAATAATCTACAAATACTGAAGCAGCAAACTTTTTCAGTATTTGTCACTGCCAATACTTTCGGCCATGGTTATCAGTCTAGTAAACCTTTTGGTCTATTATTGGAAATGTGATTTGCAGAATAAATAACTGTGTGACAAAAACATATCTGTGGAAAGGGTATGCCTACAGCGACATCGACATTCAAACCTTTTTACTTGCATGATGCTGCATCCTCTCCTGTAGGTGTCACTGTAAATCCAATACCATCATTCTCAGCTATTTTGGGAGACATCAGAGAACTAGACCTAAACCATTCAAAATTGCTATTCAGAAGTATTAATATACCGTCTGAAAAATCTCTGTAGTGATCCTCATTCATAGGGCTCTTTAATCAAGCGGTTTTCTCATTGCAGTCAGCTTCAATTTTGGAGTTTCAACTGTGCATGTTCAGATAAAGTAGTACTCAGTGAAATCGTTAGCTTCATTGTAGTTTTTGATTATTTTCCAGTAGAGCTCCTAAGAGGAGGAAGCATTTTCACCTCTCCAACCACCACCTCTTTTTGTGAAACTGAACCACTCTCCTGCATTAGTTTTTGTCCTTGATGGAAGGATTAACCCTCCTCCAGTTCCATTAAAAGGCAGCCTTGCCACCTCTGGCCCAACAGTCATGTTTTCCAGTGGCAGCAAGGACAAGAAAGTTTAGGTGTAAAAATGCAATATCCTAAAATCTTGCCTCGTAATTTCAGGTCGTGACCTCCTTTAGCAGCGGGATCTTTACTTGGTGATTTCAATTATAAACTACAGCCCTGGTTCAGTCAGATTTCTTGTCAGGTCCACCCAGAATGGGTGTCTCCATAGACTCTCCATTCTAATGTTTGAAGAACAAAAGTGGAGGTTTTTAATTCCAATTTTGTTTGTTTTGTGCCTCTCTTGCAGGGCTGTTTGCCAGAAATCCTTTGCAAATGGAAAATGACAGAGAAAACAATGAATGGTCAAATTCAATGAAAATGTTTTTCTATAGTTAATGCTAAATCACTCTAATTTTCCTCTTCTTTCCTCACAGCTCAGCCAAATCCACCCAAAATCCATGAGGGATGGTGGGCTTACAAAGAAGTTGTTCAGGGGAGCTTTGTTCCAGGTAATCATTTTACAAAAGCTTTTTATCAGTGTTCACAAATGGTGTTCCCTACGCTCCTGTCACACACACATTGTACATTAGTTCTAATTATAGAGCAATTATTTCGTATTGTGACGTAAAATCTAATTTTGTAAATCATTGACCAAATATGTGAGTATAACAACTTTGTTTTTCATTTTCATAAGTTTGTTACCAATGTTTGAATCAGTGAAGTAGATTTTTTTTTTTCTGTTTATTAAAAAAAAAAAAAAAAAAAAAAAAAAAAAAACATGAACCAGTTCACTGGAATGATTCTGACTTTGATTCTTTAATTCATGTAGCGATTGTTAGACATTGATTAATTCCCTTTCGCTTACCTGGCAGTAAAGCTGCGTGCATACACTGTGACATTAAAAATCAGTTTTTAACTTCCCATTGACAGCGTGATTCAGGATTAGAGCTTCCGAAAGAAAGTGGAAGAGTTCACTGCAGAAATTAAAATGCCAGACATGTTGAAATGCGTATAAGATTTAAGTTTCCTCTGTTTTTGTTAAAATATAAATTTTTTCATTTGTTCAGATTTAATTTTCTTTTGAAAGGTTTACGAGCTCAAGAATCTGTAAAAAGTAAATTGTGGTGAAGATGTTCTGACTTGAGTTATAGGGAAGTGTGGATGACAGCTTTGTAAATTCTGGTTTTAAGAGGGTTATAACATCTGCAGAAGGTTTTTTTTTTCCCCTGTCCTTTTTAATTAATCATTTTTTGTTTGAACAGCTTTTGTTTGAAATATGAATAATTTTTTAACATTATGAATGTCACTCTTGGGTAATTTAACGTGCTATTGTATGTGTGTTACACAGTTGGTGAATAAGACCCATTGTCTGCAGATGAAATTTATCACCAGCTGTTTTTTCTGTCTCTCTATAATCTATAAACCTCTTTATGGAATAATGAGGGTCTATTGAGGTCAGAAAAGGGGCATCAACCTACATAACCTGTGCAAGCCAGACATCCAAGCTCATAGTTTATGATACCTTATTTATGTTTGTGGTTTTATGTGCTCTTTGATCTTTTTTTTTTTGAGGATTACACTGTTCAACACTGTAAGGGAGGGCAAAAAGAAGGATTTTAAAAGAGGTAAAGCTGAAGAATAAAGGTTTTAAACCTTTGTCTCTGAGTCAGTCACATCCTGTGGAATATCAAGCTGGGCTTAGTTGCACACCATCTTGAGCTCCTGAGAGGGGTGTTGGATTGGCAATCTGGTTCCTGTTTATTCACCAGAGGTGTGGGAAGGACTTCGTGTTGGGGAAGGGGCAGCTGTATTTTGATGATTGTTAAATGCTCTGTGCCCAGCAAACTAAAGTGCCTGTTATCTGTGAGTCCCACTGTTGCTGTACTGTATGTTGCATCAGTGTTTACCTGTGGGACTGTGGAATGGATGGTGCCCCTGACTGTTGCTGGCTGATGAGGTAGAACCTGTTGAACTCTCGGCTGTCTTAACATGTTAAGGCTGTATTTAAAGCCTTAACACGGCTTTAAATATTGCACACCACAGCCTGATTTCTGTGGTAAAAGATGGTGATAAATGAAGACTGATTTACACCCTGTCACAGATCCATCACCAAATCAGAGTAGAAGTGTGGCATGTTATATAGCTACAGTACGAGTATATCTGCAACAAAAAAAATTGACACAGAGCAGAAAACCTTGAGCCTACACTGGAGACAACTTCATGATATATAATCAGGGATGCACAACATATCAGTACCAACTTATTTATTTATTTGTCAGTATCAGTCGGTATTGGATATTTAATTGTGCTTAAATTATTTTTTACAACATCGGCAAAGATCGTTTACACTCATCTTCTTCCAGCGTACATGCAGTTGAGTTCTGTTGACAACTGCGTTAGTGATGCGTCGTTCATGAACGATTCGTTCTTTTTTTTTAAATAATCTTAAATATAACTGGAGAACAACGAGTTGTCTCAGAGCGATTTGTTCATTTTGTGTTGACCGTGCATGCGCTACATGCCATTGGTTCTGTACAGGATCTTCTGCATTCAGCCTACGGGACTGTGAGTCGGTGAACGAATGACTCGAACCAGAAGACTCGAGAGGTGAACTAATCAATTCTGTTTCCGGACTGCACGCATTGCATATGGGGCTGTCACGGCCCAGCTCAGACACTGAAGACAGAACTAATGACTCGAACCCGAAGACACGAGAGGTGAACTAATCTTTCCAGGGAACAGACGTGATTAAATGTGAAGTGACAAACGAAAGAATGACTCGGATTCGGAGGTGAGGTGAACTAACAGACTGCATAGCCTGAAGACCCTGCTAAGCAATTAATTAATCATTTCTTAAAGTTTGGCCTCGGCTGCATTAGCTTATAATTAAATTTTTATTCCAAATGTGATCAACGTTTGCATAAGTACTAGATGTGTTGGGGAATTTAACATGTGACATTTTAATCATATTCTGCTGAAATTAACGAAATGACTTGAATAAAGATTTGTTCATTTTGCTGAACGAGATTCAATGATCCGAACTTCCCACTACTATGCGTCACTCAACATGCGTCATTTACTCCGTTGCTCTGATTGGTTGTAGGTCTATCCAATTGAGGTCTTTCCTGGTTCGGTTGAAACACGCCCCCAATAATCACAGCCCAGTGGAGCAGTATCAGACTCATATTCTGACTAGAATTGGGTATGACAACGTCAAGTTAGGGATTGATAGACTCACCTGCCAATTATTTTCTCCATTTGTAAACATTAGACATTGTAAATTTATTTAGCCTGTTATTAATATGCTGTTGTTATAAAAAAGATGCAACAGCAGTATTGTTAAGACGCTTTGTGACAGTGCACTGTATTTTTTTCTTTCAGACTCTGTTTATTTATGTAGAAGTGTGTTTTGTTTTATATGCAAGTACAATTGCAAATATTAGTGTTTAAAAAGTGTTAAATAAAACCATTTGTTCAGTTCAGTGCTGTTGCTATAATTGTGAAAAAACTGAAATAACAATGAATAAATATTAGTTCTATATATCGGTTATCAGACAAATAAACATGCAAATAATCAGTATCGGTTATAAAAAAATCAATATCGGTCAATCACTAGTTAATAATCGCATCCATGAGCATGATTTCTGTCCGAGTCCTATCCCGATTCTTTTCCACCGGCTATGAGGGGAAGACCACATGTCCCAAGATTCTGTGCTCAAGCTTGGCGGCATCAAACTATGCCTTTTGTTTTGAATAGGTGACCTCTAGCGGATGGAAAAGTTACATAGTGCACCTTTTAAATGCCTTTACCATCATCTAATACTTTATAGACACTAATTTAACACAGTTAAAGGTGGGGTAAGTGTTATTTCAAAAATGCTTTATAAAAGTGTCTCGGGCCGAGTACCAAAACAAACTTGTAGCCACTCAGCAGTAAGGGGCGTGTCTACTAATGATGGTGAGAAGAGAGTGCTCAGTGCACGTCATTATTCAAAAGACACGACACACAGGACGGACATTACCCGAGCAACGACAGAGAGAGAGAGAGAGAGATGGCAGATAAAAAAATAAAAAAAACACGTGGAAAATGTCTGTGGAACAAAAGGAGGCTTACGATCAGGCAAGAAGTATCAGCTTTCCAGCGCTGGAGAGAACTCAAGGAGCGCTAAGGCCTGCAATCGGACGCAGAGTTTGCTTTATTTCTTCTCGATAGGCGAGTAACATTGGTTTTGTTTTGTTTTTGGGTCCTCTTTTAATGATCGATATAAATATGTTCGTTAGTTGGACTGTCATGCTCGTGCTATCGAGTTGTTCATGAGAACTGTGTTTGTGTTTTTGGGGTGCAAGGGATGATTTTTTCATTGAACATTCGACCTGGATTACCATAGTAACACACATTGCTTTCAGTTATTGATGACATCGTTCCCTCGGCCGGCTGGCACAGCAGATTCCGCCATAGTCGTTGCCTGCGTTGCGCATGTATGTGTGGGGCGGAGCTATCAAAGGGGCGTGTTTGTTTTGATGATTTGAAATATCAACATCGGTTACCAGAAAGCACTTCCACCACCTTTAAATGTGAACTTTAACCTCAAGATGAATATAAACCACCACTCAAAAGTCTGGATTCAGTAAATTGTTTTAATATTTCACTAATTGTCTTTTTCTATATTTTTGATCAAATGAATGCAGCTTTGGGGAGCATAAGAAACCTCTTTCAAAAACATAGTGTAAGTAGTGTAGTGTAATTTTTCTTGCGTTTATAATGTTGAGATGCCTAAACTCTATTTAAAACATTTAAAAGGACAAACTTTATATATATTATTTTTCCCTGTATTTTTAGCTATTTGTTTATATAATATTTAGACAAAATGGTGTAAATGGTATATACTTTAATATCATCCTTTTATCAATGCCATAACACAAGTAAACACTATAAATTATCACATCAGTTTTATTGTCGGTGCATCCTCTACACTTCAAAACAAATTAATAATAATACTTCTTAAATTAATAGTACTTTTTAATTAAAAAGAAGTATTATTGTCTAAGCCTATTAAAAGTTCTAAAAATCCTTGAAACGAGATCCATTTAGTTGGGAAGCAACATTGTATAACATTAATAAGTGTGTTTTATTGTTCAAGTGTTTGTCTCTTAAGTAAAACTTAAATTAAAAACAGTTACAGGTGTCAAATGGACAGATCATGGCATGCATTTATATTTACAATGTGTCATGTAAAGAAGCTTTCAACGATTTATTGCTGACATTTTGTCCTTGACAGTAAGCATGCTACAGGGCGGTTGCTTTGAAGCTGTTTGTACTGTCATATCGCACATACATCTATCTATGCTGTATGTGTAATGTTGGAGAGTCACCAAAAGCTTTCATTTAAGCTGTGGTTAAGCTACATAAAATCAATAAAGGATGCTAATAGGCAGGTAGATTCTGCATTTCAAGCACTTACAAGCGGTTTACGGATTGACAGCCACTGGTCGAAAAGTAATTAAGGACAGAGAAAAATGGCCATTGGAGCTCTAGTTGAGCGGTGTCTGAAACGGAGCAATATGTTGGACTGACTGTTCTGAAAACTTTAATTTCTCTTCATGTGCTTTGAACTCTATCAGCTGACATGTGAAATTGTTTTATGCTGCAATAAGTCCCATGCATATCATCATAAATGATTGTATGCATCTCACAGTGCTTTTGAGCCCTCTCTTGCATCACACATCATGCACATGGGTTGTCAAATCTGCAATTTTTCACAACTTTCAAGGCAGCCAAAACAAATTTTGTTCATTGCCAGAAAAAAGAGGGTGCAGATGGAGGAAGTCGTGCTAAGCATCTTTCTCTCTCTGTGAATTACTGAAGAATATCTGCACATTTTCATATAAATCTGTCTGAGTCAGTCCTGATCAACACACATTTTGTAGCTGATACAGAGTTTTGTTTGTGAATGTTGACACCACTGGAAAATTACTGCGATACAATAGTCTGACATGAGACATTTTGATGGGCAAACCTGTGTGCACTATAAGTTAAAATGTGAAAAATAATAATGAATAAATATTTCTATAATTTCAAAGCAAATGGCTTGTAGACTATTTTAAAATCAAGACCTTTGCTTTTCATTACAGAGTAGTTGTAGTAGACAATATTGGTATACTAATGAGCGTTATCATATATGTCAATTAGGCAGTCCACAGACATAAATTCCCTTCAGCACATACATCATTGGGCACTAAATGGCCCAGTCTCCATTCACTTTAGGCAGGAATTGCCATCAGGATATGAAAATTGGGCACCCAACATTGCCGCCTTTTGTCTATCGTAGGTATTATATGCACCACATTGCCTTTACATGCACATGAACTTTAATGACATCCCATTCTTAATGCGTAGGGTTTACTATAGAGTTGGCCCACCCTTTGCAACTATAACAACTTCAACTCTTCTGGGAAGGCTTTCCACAAGGTTTAGGAGTGTGTTTATGGGAATTTTTGATCATTCTTCTAGAAGCGTCAAGTTCCTCCACACCAAGCTCGCTCATCCATGTCTTTTATGGCTCTTGCTTTGTGCACTGGTGCGCAGTCAAGAAGGGGCCGGCCATCCCCAAACTGTTCCCACAAAGTTGGTAGCATGAAATTGTCCAAAATGTCTTGGTCTGCTGAAGCATTATGCATATGCTGAAGTTCCCTTCACTGGAACTAAGGGGCCAAAAACAACCCCACACCATAATCCCCCCTCCACCAAACTGACACACAATGTAGTTAGGCAAGTACCGTTCTCTTGGCAACCGTCCCATACTTGTCCATCGGCTTGCCAGACAGAGAAACGTGATTGGTCACTCCAGAGAAGACATCGCCACTGCTCTAGAGTCCAGTGGCGGCGTGCTTTACACCACTGTATCTGACGCTTTGCATTGCATTGCACTTGATGTAAGGCTTGGATGCAGCTGCTCAGCCATGGAAACCAATTCCATGAAGCTTGGGCTAATCGGAAAACCACACAAAGTTTGGAGGTCTGTAGCTATTGACTCTGCAGAAAGTTGCCGACGACTTTGCACTGTGCTCCTCAGCATGCGCTGACCCCGCTCTTTATTTATTTATTTATTTATTTATTTATTTATTTATTTACATGGCCTACCACTTCATGGCTGAGTTGCTGTTGTTCCCAATTGCTTTCACTTTGTTATAATACCACTAACAGTTGACGTGGAATATTTATTAGTGAGGAAATTTCACGAATGGACTTGCACAGGTGGCAACCTATCACAGTACCACACTTGAATTCACTGAGCTCCTGAGAGCGACCCATTCTTTCACAAATGTTTGTAGAAGCGTCTGCATGACTAGGGGCTTGATTTTATACACGTGGCCGTGGATACTTTTGGCAATATAGTGTATATTCGGAGAGGTTTTTGGACATTATTTTTTTATCTTAAAGTTTGAATAGATATAATAGGTGTGAGAGTCAGCAAGGATCTGGTCATTTGATATGTACATTAGCATTCAAAAGTTTGGGGTCTGTATAAGTTTTTTTTTTTTTTTTGATGTTGTTGAAATAAGTCTCTTATGTTTGCCAAGACTGTATTTATTTGATACAAAACAAAACAAACAACAACAAAAAACCCCAGTAAAAACAGTAATAGTGAAATATTACACTTTTTTTTTTCAGCAATAATTACTCCTGTCTTCAATGTTGAAAACAGTTATGCTGCTTTTATTTTTATATATATATATATATTATACACACACATATTTATATATATATATATAGACACACATATATTTATATATATATATATAGACACACACATATATATATATATATCACATACACGTGTGTATGTGTACTTATATATATTGTTGTTGTTGTTGTTATTATTATTTTTATATATATATATATATATATATATATATATATATATATATATATATATATATATATAATTTTAATGCAAACTGTGGTGTTTTTTTTTTTTTTTTTCAGGTTTTGTTGATAATTCTGTTCTTATCAACAAACTTATTTGAAATATTAAACTTTTGTAATATTATAAATGTCTTTGCTGTCACTTTTGACCTATTTAATGAGTCCTTGCTAAATAAAAGTATTAAATTGAGCACTTTTGGCTCTGTGGACTTAAGCGAGACATTTAAGACATTAAAGAGAGTTGTCTAGTCCACAGGGCCAAAACAGCTCGTAGTTGAAGAAACATGCAATTAAACATAAATTATTGCATACACTAAAAAGGGTGGGCAAGATTAATACTTATAATTTTTTAACAATACACTTTTTTTTTTTATTCTTTTTTTTTATTATTATTTATTTTTTTTATTTTTTTATGATTTTAATCGTTTTAAGTCTGGGACAAGGGTAAAGGGTAGAGGGTAAAGGGGGGTGATTCCCAGATCAGGTGCGTGGGGCGATTCCCAGATCAGGTGTGTTGGCAGAAGAGGGGAGAGTCGGCAGAGTCGGGAGGAGTTCAATGCCCTGACAGCTTGGGGAATGAAGCTGTCCTTCAGTCTGCTGGTCCTTGCTTGAACTGAGGCTCCCTGATGGCAGCAGACTGAAGAGGCTGTGTGATGGGTGGGTGGGGTCTCTCGCAATGATTCAAGATTCAAGATTCAAGAGTTTTATTTGTCACATACACAGTTATATACAGAATATACAACCGGCAGATGAGGGCTTTGCGGGAGAGGCGGGAATTATAAATGTCCTGGCGGGGTGGGAGAGAGACACCAACGATCTTCTCAGCTGCTCTCACTATGCATAGGGGTATTCAACACATTAAAGAAGCTTTACAATGCTTTTGGCATTTGCTAAAATGCTTACACTTGTACAGTGTTTCATAGTTCCCAGACAAACAGAAATATAATTTATTTTATTTTTTATTTTTTATTTTTTAAATCACAAAAGATGGATTAGCTTCTTTTTTTTTTTTTTCCCAGAAATGATGCACATTCACATGAAATGACTCCATTTCAGTGTCCTAGAAAACTTGTTGAACAATGTTTTGTTCAAAATGTTTTGATACAGTATCATGGAATTTTTTTCTTTTCATGACTTGACTTTACATAAGTTATGGTCAGAAGTACATAGAATATAAACACTGTGTCAGAGGTACATAGGATATAAAACATCATGATGTCAAATACAGATTTAATTAAAAAAATATTGTGGTAATCAAATAAATTTATAAAACTAGCAATTTAGTTAACCTTTTACAATATAATCAAATTAATTTAATACCATTTTTGTCAAGTTTATGGTTTAAATTAAAACATTATGAAAGATTGTGTGATATACCTTACTTTTTCAAAGACCTAACTATTGGCAGGCTATAATGAAGACCTTTTGATATTCTGTATGTTTTAAAACTATATTATTATTATTATTATTATTATTATTATTACTACTACTACTACTACTACTACTACTACTACTACTACTACTACTACTACTACTACAATTTGTCTCAACTTTTTTAGCTTATTCTGATTGATTCACAAAGCTAAAATTCGTTAAAGCTAACTTAGTTTATATCTCACAATTATTTTTTCCTTCATGCAATTCCGAGTTCATAACTCAATTCTGAGAAGAAAAATACGAATTGTGAACTCTCCTCTCCTCTCTCTCCTCTCCTCTCCTCTCCTCTCTCCTCTCCTCTCCTCCTCCCTCTCCCTCTCTCTCCTCTCCCTCTCTCTCTCCTCTCCCTCTCCCTCTCCTCTCCTCTCCTCTCCTCTCTCTCCTCCTCCCTCTCCTCTCCTCTCTCTCCTCTCCTCTCCTCTCCCTCTCCTCTCCTCTCTCTCCTCCTCCTCCTCTCCTCTCCTCTCCCTCTCCTCCTCCTCCTCCTCTCCTCCTCTCTCCTCTCCTCTCTCCTCTCCTCTCCTCTCCTCTCCTCTCCTCTCCTCTCCTCTCCCTCTCCTCTCCTCTCCTCTCCTCTCCTCAAAAACTCTTATTTTGTGGATCTCACCTGTTTTTCTGCCACCACAATGCATATTTGAAAAATACATATCGTATGTGAAATTGAAAGCGGTATACCACATGAACCGATATACCGCCAAGCACTACCTCATGGCGTCTGCTACAGTATGATGAAATCACATGACAAAACTGTTTTAGTCTGACCTTCATATAACAAAAAGATTGAAATCTGTTGGCGCCAATGTTTATTCAACATCTCATCTTGCTCTCCACAGCTTCAAATTATCTAAAATATCCATTCATCCAGCCATCAAACACGACACAGTATAGTAATTAAAGAAAACACACAAGCAGCGCAGTTCTTGCCTTTTGTGTGTGAGTGAACCATAGAGGAAACGCATTATGCTGCCGCCTTAATCTCTGGGTGCAAGAGGCCCGACAACAAAAATCCCCACCACAGCTGAATGGTAATTCATCTCATTGACAGTCATCCCCGCTTTTTCCTGAAGGCATGCAGGAATGCTAAGTTTAGGCGGCAAAACATATCCAGAGCAGCTAATTTTCTCCACGGTGGTGAAATACATCACACAGCAGTTCCTCTCAGAAATGGTGACAGCTGTAGGTATTAAGAGACTGGCTGATGGATGGGGTGTAGGGAGGAAGACTCTCATAACCTGCTCTTTATTTACTGCCGCTTGACTGACAGGGACGAGTAGGAGCAAGATAGGGTCTGGGACGGTTCGGAATGTGTGCGAGACTGCCCTGGACATCTCGGGAAAGAAACCATAGTCGCGCTTTCCTGTCACTCAAGCCTGAATGGTCTGTTATCATCCATCAGTTAGAACACCACCAGGAAGCCAAAAGACTCCTAGGGTGTCTAGAATCCTGAAAGCTTTAAATGACATTTTAGGTTGTTTGAAATAGCTGAGATGTATTGTAGATCATCCTAAATTCGCCAAACAAACGCAGTTCATTTGCATACGAGAGCTGGTGCTGAATGAGCTCTCGTTAGTGAAGATAAATGTGCTATTCATTTCAGTTTCTTGGATGTCATCACCGTCTTTTTAACCCAACTTTCATGTGTGGTTCACAGGTGGTAGATTTTACTCTGATAATTTGAAGCATTTACTATTCAGCATGTACGTCAGCACTGTCTGCTCCAGATCAAACCAATTTCACTCCAGGGGGTGAAGAAAGATGTAAGTGATTTTCTGACGCCACCCTCATTTAAGAGAAATACAGAGAGGCTGAAGTCTCAGGGGTGTGCTGTGGACTCTTGCAGATTACTTTAAAATGCTGCCGTTCCATATTTTTACATGTGCAGTTCAAACAAGGCTCTTTAGAGATGCCCTAAAAGCAATAGAAGTGCTAATGTTATGGCTTCTATAAAGATTTTATGTATATCCTGTATAATTTATTTAAGGCAGGGCTCTAAATGATAATGAACCCAGATGAATGCATAATCTAGCCTATATGCTTGTTCAGTTATTTAATGTTTAAAAATAATAATGTGTACGAAAACAAAAGCTATTAAAAGTCTTACCATTTAAAATATGATTGGTAGTAATAGATTATGATGGCATAATTATTACGTCAAAATGACGAGAAAGTCTGACACAACGTCTGGTTTGGAACAACATGAGGGTGAGTTTTTGGTTGAACTATTCCTTTAATCCCCTTCCAAATCAGTGTTAATTTTGACAGACATTTTTAATTTAGTCTTAGCCTTCGTCTTCAGACGAAAATGCCTATTAGTCTTAGTCACATTTTAGTCATTTTGTCTTTCATAGTTTTGGTCTAGTTTTAGTCGACGGTAAGTCATTGCATTTTTTTGTCAAGTTTTAGTCATTACTTTTAGTCAGACTGCCGTTACCAACATTAATTTTAGTAGCTTTTTTTAATATATAGTCTTTAGACAAAATGGCCATTATAATTTTTCTCTATTTAGATCAATTCAATTAAGCTTATGCAAAATTTAAATCAGGCTGTATTGACATTGCACTCTTAGTAGTAACACTTATGCAATGCTACATATCCCTTTACCACTTAAGGGTGAGTAAATGATGATAGATTTTTTCATTTTGGGGTGAACTATACCTTTAAGACCTCATTAATAGCCTACCAAGATCTCATATATAGCCTACTACTACACATGCTTTATCTTAAACTGTTAACGTTTATTTAAGGCAAATGACTAAGTTTTACGAGGACACTCGCAAAGGCGGGGATTTTGACACACATTGTGTGTATTTGAACATTCAAGCACAAGGCACGAAATAGAGCTCAAATTTAGTCAGGCGCTGTACAAGGTGCGTGCCGCGCGTATCAAGTTTAACTTTAACACGACCATTTACCTAAATTAATTCTCCCTCGCTGCTTAATGTGTCTGAATGGTTTGCTTAAAAAGCGTTTAAATAAGTTTACATGATGACGGCGCAACACGATTGAAAGAATATATAGGCTAGAGTTTGTTCAAACATAAAAAGCAATATACATCCATCAAGTTTATAATCAAACCATATTAAAAATTGGTGGGGATGATGATGCTGTGTTTTTATCAGCTTCACGTGCCCGTCAACTTGCTGTTCCACAACTTCCACTCCATCAACAGCTTTAGTAAAATGATCTGTTGGCAGGGGATTTTACTGACTAACTCCATCTCTGCTCTTTGTCTTTTAAGTGTTTCCTTTTTTGAATTAATTTTTTTTTTAGAATAGCTGACATTTATACCCATCGAAGATCCTTTGCGTGACCATTTTCAGATTAACAGTACTGTCCGAATAGTAAATAGTTCTAAAGAGAAAAGACATACGTTTCTAAAGGCTTATGACGTTGTAAAAATAAAGGCACAATTTTGTATACATTACAATATAAAAATAATGGGCACAATTTTGTATAAATCAAAATAGCACAGAGTAGTCAATTTTAAAGGTGCTTTACCATGCATAAAATACGGCTACCACCTGACGTACATCACTGAAATGGGTGTCATGTGAAATCACACCTGTCTCTGTGACAGCCCAAGGTCCTGTAAAGGGGGGTGTCAGGGGAGCCTCACCTTTTTATTTTTTATATCAGAAATGTTCTCTGTCTGTCATTCATTATGCACCTAATGTTGTTGTTTTTTTGTTTTTGTTTTTTTTCGGGGTTTTTTGCATTTGATTCCCTCCACAAAATAAATAATATATAATTTTTTTTAAAGTGCAAGACGTGTTAGTCTAATGGTAGTTTTTGTTTAGCTTGCAAGTGGACCCGTGTTCAAATCCCGATGTAACGTTTCCTTTTAAAAACTAAGCACAATTGTAGCTGAACTTGACAGCTAGTGATTACCATGCATTTACTTTGAATGGAAAATACATTTTAATGAACTCCTTTTGTGTTCAATGGGGGGAAAGTCGAGTTTTGAGTGACATGAAGGTGCGTAGATGGTGAATTTATTTATTTATTTATTTGTTGTCTTTTGTCTAACGTTAAATCACCTGTGGAAGGTTCAACTCAGTTGAGTTGACCAAAGGTAACAATATAATAAAAATTACACTTGAAAATTTGTTGATTCCTAAAGCTGAATTTTCAGCATCCATAGACCTTATTTGTCATCACGGAAGACTCAAACACAGATGTGAGATGGAACAGGATTTATTTTGGCAGGACACAAAGACAGTAGTGGATGCAAGGCAGTGAAGGTAATGGCAATGGCAATCTTAACTGAATAGCGGTATGGTGAAAGCAGGCTGGTGAAGACTCAGAGAGGGTTTGGAGAATACCGGGAAGGCTTGGAAGAGAAGTTCAAATATCGGGAATGCTTGGAAGAGAAGTTCAGGACGTACTCAGAGAGAGTGTTCGTTGATCGCTCGGTAGCGCAGGGAGAGTCCGGGTAGTAAAGACGAGACCAGACACAGTGAGCGGGGTGAGTGCTGTTTAAATAGTGAGGGTGAGATTGATTGCAGGTGCTCAGCATTCAGGTGACAAGGAACGAGTAGGTGGAGTGAAGGGGTGTGGCAGAGTCCATTACGTTATTCAGAGCAGCGCCATCAATGGTATGAAAGCGAGGTTTTGAGGGATACTTCAATGGCATCTGCTGTAAAAAGCTGCATAAAGCTTTTAGATCACTTATAATTTTCCACATCTCATGTTTTTTTGTTTTGTTTTTTTTTTAACTGAAATTTCTTGGAAAGATTTGCACTTTCGTCAGCAGACCCAGAAACAACAGTAAATAACAGTTCAATCCACTGAAGAGATGCATGTCTATCCCTCACAGCCTCTTTTTCTTTTCCATTAAAAATCAAAGATGTCGCTGATAAATTCTTTTAATCCAGTATTTAGTGTCACATGATCCTTCAGAAATTATTCTATGATGCTGAATTGGTGCACAAGAAGCATTTTGTGTTATTCTCAATGTTGAAAGCAGTTGTGCTGCTTAATTTTTTTGTGGAAACTGTTACAATCCTCCCTGTTTTGTCTAGGGGTAGGAGAGGATGTCATAATTATTGGAAATTAAAAATAAATAAATCTAATGAAAAAGACTTGGGATCACTTCAATCCCCCGATCTAGAAAAGCAGTAGAACAACAAAATTTAAATTTAAATCAAACTCAAAGGTAACACAAAGGAAGCAAATACAATCTTCAGGAGAGGGCCAGGCCAACATAACAAACAAAAAGTTCTAACTGACAAGGGTACCATTAAATAACCTACACAACAGAAAATAAATGAACAACAGAGTTGTACCTTGCTCCCTGTCTAACATAAACGCAGGCAAATTTCAGGTTCAAAGAAAATGGCACCCTCTCCCTACGGCTTCAAAATTCATAATTAAAGAAAGTATTTACACAAAATTTAAGAGTGGAACAAAATAACAATATTCACATTAAGGGAGGAGAACTCTCAGCATTCCCCGTGTTCTCACATAGGTTACACAAATCATTAGCAAAGGTTGAAAAGGACAGAAATCCCAGTTTACCCCAGAAATCACAGTTCTGGATCAGGGCACATGGATATAACAAAACTGAGATACTTTTTTTTTTTTTAGACCGTGTAATAGTCTACTGTTGCATTTAATCAATTCGAATGCATCCTTGCTGAATAAAAGTATTAATTTCTTAGTCTTACTGACCCCAAGCATTTCACCTGTGGTGCAACAGCTGCATGAAAAAATGAGAACTAAGAAACCTTTGTATATGAAGAACTTCTGGAGGAAGCTACTTTTAACAGTAGATGGGTGAAATCTCACAATGGAGGTCTTACTGTTGCAAAACCAAACCTTGCACAGCCACAGTGGCCTCACAAGGATCCAATGGATATAGAGATGGGTAAATATAGATAAACCGTGAAAGTGGCAAAAAATACATTTTGTTTTATAGTGCAGTAATATGGCATCAGAAGACCCATGCAGAAAAGTTCTCGCTTTCCACACCTTGATTGCTATGATGATCATATGCTGTAGATCTCCACAAACAGTCTAGCCACATAACCTGAAATAAAAAAAAATAAATAAACCAAAAAAAATAAAAAATAAACACATTTTACTGGAGTGTAACTATCTATTCTTAAGATCCAATACAATTCACTCACTCTCGGGCCATCCAAGATGTAAATGTAAATATATCAGAAATATTGATTATATTGAGTAGAGCACTATAGAAGGCCTGTTAATGTCGATAAAGCTTGCTCTCTAAGCTGCTCGGTTGGGATCTGAAAGTGAACGTTCCTCTCCAGTTGGGCATCCCCTAGACATGAATGCTAAAAAGCTCTGGGTCCTATTATGAGAAATGACCCCTACTGCTCAGGAAATCTTCCTGGAACATCTTAGAAAGACAAGATGATAGCGTTGTATGAATAAAGTTATTGGCTTTGTCTCGCCATGGTGATAATGGCAATTGAATTCAGTTGTTCTTGTACTGCTGGATGGCGGTCATGCCTAGCTGGGTAATGCATGGGGATGACACACAGGGAAGGTGTGTATAAATAGAAAGTCTTGGAAATATGAATTGAAAGTGGGTTTAGTGTGGAGATGAAAAATTCACAGAGAATGAGACGTTTGTGTTAGCTAGCTTCAGTACAACCTTTCTTTGTGTGTGTGTGTGTGTGTGTGTGTGTGAGGTGGCCTTTGCTTGGCCTTTTCTTTCCTTTGCATGGCCAAGCAGGATATAACAATTTCAATTCCATATAAAGAAAAATCTATCTTACTAAAATATGACAAATGGATGGGGACTTGTCACAACATGTTTTTAATAAGTTGTTTATTGATTTGAATGCAAGTCGATCTCTTTAGATAATAAGGAATTATAAAGGCCAAACCGATTCCTAGAGTGAAAGATCAGAACCTTTCATCTTAATTTGTCAAATGAGAAGGTTGTTCTGGAAAGTAGGCAATTTAAATAGGTGTAGTTCTCCCAAAAATCATTTAGTCACCTTCATGTCATTGCAAACCTATGTGACTTGTGCTGGGTACACATGAAAAGATAATCTGGGCGATTTCGGGCCGTTTTCTCCCATTCCAACAATCCTAGGTAAAGTTCTGATTATCTTGATAGTTCTACAGATTATCTTATCAAATTTTCCTGTGGTGTGCTAAGAGTTGATTTGAACCAGAAGAACGTTGGAGCCACCCCAATCTCGAATCGTAAATATTCAACATGTTGAATCCTGACGCGCTCTGGAGATTTATCACGTGAAACGAAACAATGCTCAATCAGAAAGCAAGCTACTGACAGAAGACTCTCCTCCAGCTCGAGCTGTAACACGTGAAGTTCATTTTCACAATGTCTCCATGACTTCATCTAAACTAGGGCTGCAACAACTAATCGATAATGAAAATCATCGATAACGATTCTCATTATCAATTTAGTCGGGTCTGCTCTCTGTATGCAAAGCTTCCACCAGTCGCGTCAAATGATAGCGCTGAATAATGCATTTTATGGACAAAATGTGCATCTAGAAATAGTGGAGTGGAAACAGTGAGCTGATGCAGGAAAGGTACATGATCCAAGTTATTTTAAGCTTCATGCGAATGCATTAGTGTTTAACACACCCTGTCATGCTCTTTGACAAATGTGTGTGTGCGTCTGCGTCGCAGAAAGTGTTTATTTTACAGGTTATATCCACTGATCCATATAGAGAACCATTATATCCTCATCTGTAAATGCTACTAATTCGCGCAAGTATTTCCATTTTGCATGAAAGCGCATCCTGACAGTCTGTTAAACTTCAGACTCCACTGAACGAGTGCCAGTGCGGCGGGTGCGCATGCGCGTCAAACGGACAGAACGCAGTCGAGACTGAGGGAGACATTCAGTGCAAAAACATCAATTTAGCTGAAATATCTGCTGTTGGACGCTAAATTTAGTTTTAAAAGTCAACATGTAATTCAAGTATTTTATGAGTAGGAACTGTAAAGGGATAACAGCATGTCATTTGAATATAAATGTAAGACATTTCTACAGGATAAAGAAATGACAGTAACAGGTACTGTGTGTGTGTGTGTGTGTGTGTGTGTGTGTGTGTGTGTGTGTTCATGCAGAATGTTCCTCTTATCTGGTAAGCACTCCACACACTAGAGGAACAAAACAGTTAAATATATGATTTCGTATCGTCATGTTTGTGGTTTCTCACATTTTGAAACTCTTATAAGAGTTGAAAATCTTTTTTTTGTGTACCCAGCATTACTTTTTTTTTTTTTTTTTTTTTTTTTTTACACAAAAGATGATATTTTGAAGAATGTTTCAACTATTTTTATTAATTCAGTGAAAGTCAGTGGGGTCCAATGTTGTTTTGACTTTCAGTGTTCATTGGACAAAAACAGTGAGGTATTTTTACAAATATCATCTTTTGTGTTTCACAAAGTAATAAAACATTTATACTTTTTTTGTTAAAAGCTTTTTTAAAAGATTTAAAGTTAATACTCTTTTCTTACCTTAAAATCTGGGAGCAGTTCTATCAAGTAGAACTGCGGTGCATCCTGCGGTGGACATCCAGCCCCGCCCACATCCAAGTGTGACATCAGAAGCCACGCCCGTGTCCAATAAGTCGCTTTGTGACCTTCCCCGTTCTGCTCCAGAAACCTGATTTGTTGTATGTAGGTTTCCAATTGGGTTTCAGTATGTCGGTTCCAGATTAAAAGGGTTTTTTAGTCATAAGGGTAGGTTTTAGGTGGGTTTCAGTATGTCGGTTCCAGATTAAAAGGGTTTTTTAGTCATAAGGGTAGGTTTTAGGTGGGTTTCAGTATGTCGGTTCCAGATTAAAAGGTTTTTAGTCATAAGGGTAGGTTTTAGGTGGGTTTCAGTATGTCGGTTCCAGATTAAAAGGGTTTTTTAGTCATAAGGGTAGGTTTTAGGTGGGTTTCAGTATGTCGGTTCCAGATTAAAAGGGTTTTTTAGTCATAAGGGTAGGTTTTAGGTGGGTTTCAGTATGTCGGTTCCAGATTAAAAGGGTTTTTAGTCATAAGGGTAGGTTTTAGGTGGGTTTCAGTATGTCGGTTCCAGATTAAAAGGGTTTTTTAGTCATAAGGGTAGGTTTTAGGTGGGTTTCAGTATGTCGGTTCCAGATTAAAAGGGTTTTTTAGTCATAAGGGTAGGTTTTAGGTGGGTTTCAGTATGTCGGTTCCAGATTAAAAGGGTTTTTTAGTCATAAGGGTAGGTTTTAGGTGGGTTTCAGTATGTCGGTTCCAGATTAAAAGGGTTTTTAGTCATAAGGGTAGGTTTTAGGTGGGTTTCAGTATGTCGGTTCCAGATTAAAAGGGTTTTTAGTCATAAGGGTAGGTTTTAGGTGGGTTTCAGTATGTCGGTTCCAGATTAAAAGGGTTTTTAGTCATAAGGGTAGGTTTTAGGTGGGTTTCAGTATGTCGGTTCCAGATTAAAAGGGTTTTTAGTCATAAGGGTAGGTTTTAGGTGGGTTTCAGTATGTCGGTTCCAGATTAAAAGGGTTTTTAGTCATTAAAGGTTTTAGGTGGGTTTCAGTATGTCGGTTCCAGATTAAAAGGGTTTTTAGTTTAGGTTTTAGGTGGGTTTCAGTATGTCGGTTCCAGATTAAAAGGGTTTTTTAGTCATAAGGGTAGGTTTTAGGTGGGTTTCAGTATGTCGGTTCCAGATTAAAAGGGTTTTTTAGTCATAAGGGTAGGTTTTAGGTGGGTTTCAGTATGTCGGTTCCAGATTAAAAGGTGTTTTTTTTTTTTTTTTTTTTTTTGTCATGAATTAAGTTTTTGAGGAGAAAGGGTAGGTTTTAGGTGGGTATGTAGGTTCCAGATTAAAAGGGTTTTTTAGGCATAAGGGTTGGTTTTAGGTGGGTTTCAGTATGTCGGTTCCAGATTAAAAGGTTTTATTAGGCGTAAGGGTTGGTTTTAGGTGGGTTTCAGTATGTCGGTTCCAGATTAAAAGGTTTTATTAGGCGTAAGGGTAAGTTTTAGGTGGGTTTCAGTATGTAATCCATATTAAAAGGGAATTTTTTCTTTGTGTAAAAGGCATTTTAAGGCATTTAGGCAGATTTAAAAAGGTCTGTCATAAAACTTCTCTGCTTCTCCCTGTTTCAAAGTTAATGCGGACGGAAGTGCAGTATTTTTATTTTTTTCCCAAACCACTTCACCAGAAGTCCCGCTCTGCAGCTAATATCATTTGTTAGGGTTACAGTGACTGGTAGGTTTAGGTATCAATGTTTGGTGTAGGCAATCAGAACTGTGATTGACATGATCAATAAAATCGTAAGAATCTGAGTTTCTGCTGAACTGGTTTGGGGAAAAGAAAATCCCACTAATGAGTGACGTATTTGGACATGAGTGTGGCTTCTGATGTCACACTTGGATGTGAGCCAGGTTGGATGTCCACCGCGTTTTCTGTGACCTGATGTCTAGGAAAAAAAGCAAAGATGGCTGCAAAGATTGTATCGATTTGTGCCATTTTATTAGAGGGTGTGAGCGGATATCTTGAAGGTGTGAAAAGCAAGAGCATGTAAAATTGATGGAAGAAAGAGCATTATTTACTGGCTGTGATTTGGGTGACCTGATGACCACGAAAAAACAAAAAAACAAAAACAATATTCAAGCCTGGTGGATAGTTCACACTGTTCTGAATAGACCATAAAAGATGTAGTTATTTGAATATTTACCATTATATCAATATAGTGATGGGTTGAGGTACTAAATAGTCAATCAAAATAAAGCAAAGATGGTGTCATGACTGTAACTGGGACAGGGGACATGGACCATAAAATGAAAACTATCTTGACTGTATAGGGCTGTCTGGTCACCTTAGTGTAGTGTAGCCAAACTTTTGACTATAAACAATGTCTGGTCTAGTTTTCAGATTATTCAGGCCCAGAATCATTTTACATGCCGTTTAAATGAGGATTTATCATAGTTTTCAGAATTTCTGTCTGTCCTCCTAGATGTGATTTTAGGTTGTCATCTTGTCATAGATATTGTCATAGATATAGATACATTTAAATGTAACCATGAACTTCTGAAAAGAAAACTCATTAAGAGTTTGAGAATCTGAAAATCAGCGTTTCTATAAAGCTATGATTATCTTGTTCAGATGAAAGATGAGGATGTCAAAGCCAGTGGTAATTGATAATATTGATGCCGCATTGCCAAGTGGGGCTGTATCTAGATGTTACTGTCAGCTTAATAAAGCATATTCCAATTTTTGTTTTTTGTGTGCAGTGGAAAGCCAGTACAAGCTCAACTTTGTGAGCATCAGCAACTACTGATTACTGTGTTTAGCTTTTGCTTTTCTCATATGCAGTGTTTTTTCGGTTGCACCACTATGGACTCTGCCCCGTGTTGCTGTGTTGTTGCTCACTGTCAGATTGAAATGGCTGATCTGCTTCACAACTGTTTCACTATGCAGCTTTTCTGCCAAGATAACATTTTAAGGTCCCCAAATGATAGTCAACCAAAAAGGTCATCGTTATCATACAATAAGTACAAATAAAGTATCCCAAGTCTACTGGAATCAGCAAAGCCTGTTGGGATATAGGAGAAAAATCTAAACCCACACTCAGGAACACTGCTGGAGGAAATATGTTTTTGTTTTTTTGGGGTCCATTTTCTGAGATCTCTTTTAAATGGTAATACATGAGAGAGACACGGCATGCTATCAGAACATGTCTTTTAACTGCATACCAGCAGTGTTTGATTCTCTTTGGGCTTTATCTTCCCTTTTAACTGCTGCCAAACAACCAGAAACCCCAAGAGAGGGCCAGGCACGTCTGCTTCTGGCTCCAGATTTGAATACACACTACACATTCTAATAAGCTGAGTTGCTTCCCAGATATTAATGCATATAGCAGCATAGATTTCGGATTTACAACCCTGTATTTACAGGCTGTATATATTAATCAATATAATATCAAATAATATATCAATTAATCCGGTTATAACAGATTATCTACATATATTGATTAACATAATTTATGATTTAGAATTGCTAAACTTTCTGTGAATTATTTATTTTTTAAAGGATAGTTCACCGAAAATTGTGTCCTGTTTCTTACCCTCATATCATTCCAAACCTGTATAGCTACAGTCATTTGAAATGACATGTGGGTAATAATTGATGACACTTTTCATTTTTGGATGAACTAGGATTTTTAACTAGGATAAAATGTCCAAACATACACTAATGTACAAACGTTTTGGGTCAGGAAGATATTTTTATTTATTTAAGAAACCAATACTTTTATTCAGCAAGGATGCAAGAGTGTCTGTAAAGACATTTTAGCCTATAATGTTATAAAATTAATATTTTAAATCCTGTTCTTTTGAGCTTTCTATTTATCAAAGCAGCCTGGAAAATAAAATATTGCAGTTTACACACAAATATTAAGCAGCACAGCATAAATAAAAATAAATGTTTCTTGAGCGCCAAATCCAGTGTCACACAATCCTCTGAAATCATGTGACACTGGAGATTAAATTCAGCTTTGCCATCACAGGAATAAATTGCATTTTAAATGTGGTGTTTTCTATTGTAATATATTTAAAATTAATATTTCATAATATTAGCGATATCTGTAATGCCTTGATGAAACATCTTACTGACCCCACACTTTTGAATGGTGTGTACTTCTATTTCTGTGGTTCATGTTCATAACTTCGCTTTAATGAAGACATAATCTGTCATCTCACAATTTGCACGTTCTGACATGTTCAGGGTTGATATTGGACCTGCTTGTTATTTTTAAGAGATACTGTACAATGCTACTTTTCTTTATAGCTGTATGTTAAATGCTTCGTTCTTTTAGAGCTTTATGGTTCACGATAGTCCCTTTTGTATTTTTCTGTCATCTGCTGTAGCAGATGTAGTGTTCAAGCTTTGGTTTAGCATACACTTTAAAACTGAAGCATTTTTTCCGACGTTAAAGTACTTCCTCCTATCCCGGCTTGATATGCAGAGACAACCATTTGTAGGCTGCTGAAAGGTAAACACTGTGGCACTATGAAAGTAACATTGCTTTTTGTTTTTTGAGCATTTCCATCAACCCAGCATGGTAGAGTTGTGGGGCAGGACTGTCCTTTTGAACAACAAACGAAAGATGAGGAGAGGTATTTGGGGGAAACCATTTTTAAAATAAAAATTTTCGTTTGGGGACATTAGTGGTAAATTCCACATTTAACTTCTAAGAATGGATTCTTGGATGTTGCCTTCCAAGAACATATCAAAGCTTGACCAATCAAAGCCAGGGCGACCACCTCCATAGTCATGTAACATGCTTCAACCGGTCTGTTTCGGTCTCAGAGCGTGACTCGCTGATTTCAAAACTGATCCATTTGCCACCGTGGGCTTGCCAGTCTCCTCCACAATTACAGCTCTGCTCTTTGACAGTCGCTGCATACCACCCTCTAGGCATCTGACAACCTGCTTCCTCCCACACATACATTTATAGCCCTGTCACCAAAGAGTGCCGTGTAATGAGGAATATGCTTTTTCTCGCTGCAGCACCAATTCCTGACCCGTGTTGTGCCACATTTCTTTGTTCTACAGACTCGTTGCATACCCGAGAGATTAGGCCACTAGAAGACGATCACTTGATCGATGCTGCTGCTGCACACATGAATCATGCTAATGTAACACTGGTTTGTTGAATGAATCTTTTATGCGCTCATCAGATGTCAGTCCTCTGTTGCTCTGATGTGTTTTTGTGGAGGCTGGAAGTTTCAAACTTTTACAATTCAGTGCACAGAACTTTGCTTGTTAAAGGAAGAAACAGAGGAAAGATGCAACAATAAACATGATCTGCTCAAAATTGACAAAAAGGTTTACTTCTCTTCTGTATTTCATCTGGAAAATAGCACCTATACGTGACCCGTGCTGACACAGAGTCGGAATGTGCACGGGATAATTCCGAGCCTATGGGCAAAACAAGTGAAAAATGTTGATTTGAGGTTTTCACAAAAATTTGTTCATTAAGCCCTCGTCTAGCGATCCCAATGCTCCAAATAGCAATTAAACATTTAAAAGCATCTTTATTTCATGCGTTTTCGGAGGGGAGTACCTTTCCTTTGTCCATGAAAAGATCTTACTCGCGCTGACTGACAGATCCGACGCGTGCGCACAAAGACACCTCAGACAGCGCAATCCCTATATACACGCATGTACAGAATCACAGTGTTTCAAAATATCCGTCATGGCGAGAATTCACGCAAACATTATCTGTTATGTCTTATGTGAACATTTGGTTAACTGTTGGGGTAAAATCTGATGTGTAACATTAATTTAGATCTTTGCGGTATAATATAATTGTGAGAAACTTGCAATTCTGACTTACTCACAATTCTGATTTCATAACTCACAATCCTGACTATCTTGCAATTTTGACTGTATAAAACTATTCTGACTGTATAACTCGCTATTCTGACTTTATATCTCGCAATTGACTTTATAACTCATAATTCTGACTATATCTCACAATTCTGACTTTATATCTCACAATTCTGACTATCTCGCAAACCTGACTGTGTAACTCGCAATTCTGACTAACTCGCAGTTCTCACTGTATAACTCAATTCTGACTGTATAACTCACAATTCTGACTTTATATCTTGCAATTCTCACTATCACACAGTACTGACTATATCTTGCAATTCACTATAACTCGCAATTCTGACTATCTCACAATTCTAACTATAACTCGCAATTCTGACTGTATAACTCGCAATTCGGACTATAACTCTCTATTCTGACTGTATATCACGCAATTCTGACTATAACTCTCAATTCTGACTTTATATCACGCAATTCTGACTTTATATCCCGCAATTCTGACTATAACTCTCTATTCTGACTGTATATCACGCACGCACAATTTTTATAAAAACGACTATAATAACTCTCAATTCTGACTATAACTCTCATTCTGACTGTATATCACGCAATTCTGACTTCACGCAATTCTGATTATAACTCACAATATCTCACACTTTATATAACGCAACTGTATAACACGACTTTTGACTGTATAACTCTCAATTCTGACTATAACTCGCAATTCTGACTTTATATCACGCAATTCTGACTATAACTTGCAATTCTGACTTTATATCACGCAATTCTGACTATCACGCAATTCTGATTGTATAACTCGCAGTACTGACTATATCTCACAATTCTCACCATAACTCGCAATTCTAACTATAACTCGCAATTCTGACTGTATAACACGCAATTTTGACTGGATAACTCCCAATTCTGAATTTATAACTTGCAATTCCGACTGTATAACTCTCAATTCTGACTTTATATCATGCAATTCCGACTGTATATCTCGTAATCCTGACTATATTACGCAATTCTGACTGTATAACTCGCAATTCTGACTGTATAACTCTCAATTCTGACTATATTACGCAATTCTGACTGTATAACTCGCAATTCTGACTGTATAACTCTCAATTCTGACTATATTACGCAATTCTGACTATAACTTGCAATTCTGACTTTATAAAACGCAATTCCGACTGTATAACTCGCAATTCTCACTTTATATCTCACAATTCCGACTGTATAACTCTCAATTCTGACTTTATATCATGCAATTCCGACTGTATATCTCGTAATCCTGACTATATTACGCAATTCTGACTGTATAACTCTCAATTCTGACTATATTACGCAATTCTGACTGTATAACTCGCAATTCTGACTGTATAACTCTCAATTCTGACTATATTACGCAATTCTGACTATAACTTGCAATTCTGACTTTATAAAACGCAATTCCGACTGTATAACTCGCAATTCTCACTTTATATCTCACAATTCTGACTGTATAACTCACAATTCTAACTGTATATCATGCAATTCTGACTATAACTCGCAATTCTCACTTTATAACTAAATTCTGACTACCTCGCAATTCTGACTGTATAACTCGCAATTCTGACTAACTTGCAATTCTGACTTCATAACTCGTAATCCTGACTATAACTTGCAATTCTGACTATAACTCGCAATTTTGACTGTATATCATGCAGTTCTCACTTTATAACTCTGAATTGTATTGTAACAAATTGTAACTCAATTTGACCGTAACTTGCAATTCTGACTGTAAATTGCAATTCTGACTATATCACGCAATTCCGATTGTATAACTCACAATTCTGACTTCATAACTCGCAATTCTGACTTCATAACTCGCAATCATGACTATAACTCGCAAATCTGACTTCATAACTTGCAATTCTGATTTTATATCACGCAGTTCTGACTGTATAACTCGCAATTCTGACTATAACTCGCAATTTTGACTGTATATCATGCAATTCTCACTTTATAACTCACAATTCTGACTGTAAATTGCAATTCTGACTATATCACGCAATTCCAATTGTATAACTCTCAATCCTGACAATAACTCGCAAATCTGACTTCATAACTTGCAATTCTGATTATATATCACGCAGTTCTGACTATCGCGCAATTCTGACTGTATAACTCACAATTCTGACTGTATATCATGCAATCCTGACTATATCTCGCAATCCTGACTTTATATCACGCAAATCTGACTGTATAACTCACAATTCTGACTATAACTCGCAATTCTGACCCGAGCCCAAGCTTTGTAACGGTAGTGTACATTTCACATTAATTTCTTGAATCAACTTTTCACTTGAATAGTTATGCTGTTAATGTAATTTGCATTTAGGGGAAATTTTTTTGAATTAAAAAAATGCAATGAAGCGTTCTTATACCCCACTAATGTATGCGTAGCATTATAACTCATTTTAACCAAACAGAAACTTGAGAATTGAAGTTGTGAAGTTCCTGATAAGCAGCAGTATTTGATGGTGCTCTGCAAGGTTTTAGGTGTGCAGTCAGTTGGATCTGGTGATAGCAGCCTGCAGTGCAATACGTTTTCTAGAGTAGATAGAGGATTACTTCAACAAAACCTTTGGCCAATCACTGGCCTGTGTTGCTGAGTGTCTGTTACCTTTTGCCACTGATTTGGATCCAGATTTTCTGCTTCTGTGATTATATTTAAGGTTAAAATGACATGGGGAACGGGCGTCCTGTATGACTGCAGGCAAAATGAAGAATGAATACCTTGTACTCCGAATGACTCACTGATTGTCAAAGTGTGTTTTCGGGGACCTTCATTCATTTTCCATTTCCTCTGGGGCGCTGAAAGGCCATTGCATTACAGTTCATGTTCATTTAATTCTCAAGAATGGTAAATGTAAACAGACTTTGCTGTACGAAATGGAAAAACTTCAAAATGAGAATCAAACTCAGGTTCTGTTCACCCAAAATTGCTTAATGAAGGTTAGTTAGTAGAGGTATTAGAAATACAGCTGTCAATCGTATTTCTGATTCTTTGACACTTGCAGCAGACTATATGTAAATATATAAATTGCTTTAAAATGCACAGAAAATGGACCCACTTTATGGACTTTATTGCGCTTTAGTTGTTTTTGCTGTTTGCCTGCAGTTCACTGATGGTATTTTGAGGGTGAGTTTCACTTGGAGGTGATATTTTATACTTTGGTGATATTTGAGCTTAGATAATAATTGAATTCCACCATAAAATGCAGTTGACTTTTATTTATAAAATCAAAGATCTGTATAGATCTGTTAGATCTTTCTCCATTTATGAATAATTGGGGAGCTCTGCATTACTAATGTGTTTTAAAAAAAAATTAAATTAAATTAAATTATTGCTGTTAACCCTATCATGAATTTGTCAACTTAGAAATTGATGTATTAGGGGTGGTGCTTTTTTGCACTATATTTACACATCATGAGACTATTCTAACTAGGTCGCAGTGGCATCTTTAAATATTCCATATCATGTGCCTAACTAGGATCAGAGGATTAGCATGACTGATATGAATTTTAATTTTTGAGTGAAATATTCCTTTTAAGTTTCTTTAAAGTATGTCTTTGAGCATTATAATGCTGCTGAGCTCGAAAGACTGAAGCTCTTTTTTTTTTTATTATGTTTGTAACCATGATTGGTTAAAGCCAAGCTAGGTGCTGGACAAGAACAATTCTACATTATTTTAATTTGGCGAGTACATTAAACGGAGTAAGGTGGTCTGTGTAGTAGAATGAAATGAGAGCTTATATTTGTATAATGGGCTATTGTGGCTGTCACATCTTAGGATGTTCTTACATCAGACTAACAAGAACTCTTTGTACCCTATGGCTGTGACTTATTCCTAAGCGGCTTATATAATGAAATAAACATCAAGCATGCAAAGCACACACAAATATGCATACACACACATCACATATCACTTCTAACATTACTAACTTGACATCACAGCCTATTTATCAAAGTAAAATTGTCCATCAAACATAGTTACATGGCTAAATTGCAACAGAGTGGTACGTCAAACACATTTTTGTTCTTGTGAAGGTTGCTGTTTTACAAGGATATTGGGACACAAGCAGGGGCAGACTGGCCATCTGGAGTCCCGGGAGTTTTCCCGGTGGGCCGCTGGACAATGTGGGCTGGCCTGTTGCTACGTAAATGTATATGAAGAATTAATTATAGTAAATTTACATAGCCTATATTCTTCCGTCATCCCCAGACAAATTGCCTGCGTTGCCCACTTGAGACAAAAACTCGAACCTACTTAAACCTACCTAAAAATGATAGAAATACTGTTCGGTTTCTTGCACAAACCAATTGGTTCGTGTCTTAAGACATCAATGTGTCGTCACAAGCCGCAGGGTTTAAAATGGATTTCTCTGTGCAGGTTTTTTTTTGTTTTTTTTTTTTTTTTTTTTACTCCTTATAGATGCATGTTACCATTCACATGCATTGTACGACTGACAGACTGCAACGGTTGGAGTTAAAAATCTTCATTTGTGTTCTACTGAAAATTTTCATTTTTGGGTGAACTATCCCTTTAAGAGAATTGGACCCTAATCTACTGTGACCAAATGTTTATTTTGACTTTCATTATCATTTACAACTAGATCAGGTGAACACTTGTATAAGTTGTTTGTTGTATACTGTTAATTTTGACTTTCTTTCTTTCTTTTTTTTTTTTGAAAAAGCCATAAATTCAGACAGTTAACAGACCTACTTTAACTAGGGGAAATGTTTAAACTGGATGTAGCATGCAGATGGGACAGCGTGTCATCCTTGTGGAGATCCTAGATTAAAGTGTGGATTTTTGCTGTGCTGCCAAGACTTCCCCTGCTCTAAACTCCTCCAGCAATGTGTTGTGATGTGAAAACTAGAGCACTAAATACAGATCCTGTTTGGATTGCACCTTATCAGGTCACAGTATAGCGCCCAGAACTGCTAAAAAAGAAGCAAAACAAAACCGAAAAGCACAGAACAATTGTTTACAGAACTCTGTGAACTGATATTGTTTTGTCTGATCCTGTGGGCCAGATCTCTGGGAGCGGGCATTGAAGGGTTAGGTTTTCACAACACACCTGTACGACCCTGAAGCTGTTTGTTTGTGTGTGTGTGTGTGTGTGTGTGTGTGTGTGTGTGTGTGTGTGTGTGTATCATATTGGTGTTTTGGTTAGTTTGCTTTTCCTGAATCTGGATGATGCATCAGGTTTAATATGACCAATGTTTCCTAGAGAGTGGGTCAGAGGGGATCTCTAATTGAACTCCTGGAAGTGGAAATCCTGGTACTGTTCTTTTGTAATGTGTGTGTTGTTGTTTTTTTTATTTTTATTTTTTATTTTTTTAAAGTTGTCACAGGATTTACGCAGTGTTCCTGTACATGGAACATTTAAGCTTTTAACTTTGTTTTAAACTTGTAAATTGCTCCATTTGTATGCATGTTAATGTGTGGCTGTGATGGGTTCCCCAAGCTGAGTCTGATTCCTCTATCTATATCTTGACTCTTCAGTTTTTTTTTAGTTTTTTTTTTTTATAAAAGACCTCTGTGGTGAAAATCAAGATTTTAATGTTTATTAGGGGTGTGAAAAGACAGTTGATGAGACATGAGTTTTCTCTTAATCTTAAGTGCAACTATAATCAAAGTCTCAATATTTAAAGTGCAAATAATTTTTTCTTAAAGCCTAAGATAGCTTTCATATTGGGAGATATTCGCCTGCATCAGGGAGCCGGTTTCAAAATCCGGGGTATTGAAATTGTGATTTGAATGCGCGCTCAAGTTTACGTCTGCTTTCAATTTGTAATCCTGCGTACTCTGTGAATTGGGAGCGGAAGTGTTGAATGTGCATTCTACAAGATAAGACTTTTGACAGATTCCCTGTTGTGCAACGAATCCTCCACCATGGTCCTGTCAGTCATCTCGTCACGTGATCAGTGAACTCTGATTCCTTGTGTTGTATGAGCTGGATGGAATTGATTTATTGATTTCTATAAAAAGAAAAATGACAGTGGAGGTGTAATGTAAATGTAGTGGTGGCATATTCTATCCTAACTTCACCCTCACATTTGGTCATGGCAATATCATGCGAGAGAGCTTTTCACCTCGACGAGAAATCTTGTCACATTTGAATCTCGTGGCACGAGATCTCGTCACTCGTAACTGTTGTTTATATGTCTGTGGTGTTTTTAATATGCTTTAAGACAAACTATGTGCAAAGTCAACATCATTGCTGAGTATTTTCTCCTTAAAACTGCACTGAACTAAATACTATCTCATTATTAACTGTTTGATAACGTAGTCAAGCAAAAGGCTAATATTAATTACTGTTATGTGTCCAATGTTGTAGAGAGCCATACATTAAACACATTACAATTTTCTGATACATGTGTATAATTCACTCTTCCACTACTACTTCTGAATTAGTTTCTGGTTCAAACATGTATGTCTGAATTAAACCAGTATTTCCACTTGTCATTGTGCAGCGTTTACTACAGTAAAGTTGACTAAGTGGATCAGGTAATCTGAGCTGGTGTGATTGAGTGGAGGTGGGGCTAATTTGCATATTCATTATGATCACACAAAAATGGATGTTTTTGAGTTTTTTTTTTTAAGCTCCCCATTTGTTGTAATTGCAGTATAATTAAGTTTTAATTATAATTCATTATCACCACAAGAATAAATTACTATAAAATATAGCAAAATAGAAAATGGTTATTTTAAATTGTAATATTTCACATAGTGAAATATTACAATTTAAAATAACTTTACTGTATTTATTTATTTATTTTTTTAAATAAAAAATTAATGCAGCTTCGGTGAGCATAAGATTCTTCTTTCAAAAACTGTTAGACCCCAAAGTTTTGAGCAATTGGATTTGTGGATTCAGTACATCCAAGAGCAAGAAGAGAACAAGATCTTCTACCTTCCAGTTATATACGGTCTTATTTTATTCAGCAATGTTTTCATACAGATCCCTTCAACATGATTATGAAAGCAGATAGAGCATATACTTCAAGAAGAGCATAAACAGGAAATGAACTCAAGATATCTTGCTGCTTCCTTTCGGGGGGAAAAAGCTATAAAGAAATTGATTTCACATATACCTTTCATTTCAGGCAATAGTAATATTGTCTGGGTTCATCTCAACCTTTCTACCCACAGAGTGTGGAGGTGAATTGCAGGAGTGTGCCCCTGTAAAACATGTTTTGTATGAATAAAGTAAGCCTGATGATGTCAGACATCACTTGAATTGCACTGTGGTGTATCTTCACTGCAAACCAAGGCCATGATTATTATGCTAGAAGCTCATATTCCATAGCTTTTATTAATGCATCAGTCCCCAGTGCTCTGGACCTTTTCATATCATTCATGAAATGACTCTGAAATCAGCCCCCATGGACATGGGCATCAGAAATCCTGCCCAAGATTCCTTTGTCACATTAATTTAAAATAAAAAATCCAGAATTCCAATTCTGATGAAAGACCTGGATAAAGTCTTCCTTCAATGCTGTCCTCTTGAGTACAGATGTCTCATCTCCAAGACATCCTCTGAAGAGCTCTCGCTCCTCTCTTTCTCTCCCACACACTCTCTCCTTGTGTGCTTTATGGAGAGTGCTGCCATCATTTACACGTTTATGTAATGTTTTTGTTTCCATTTCTTGAAACCGTTCAGCTCATTGTTTTGCAATGTTTCCAGGGTTTTCAGTGTGTAATACCCGAGCAATGTTACTTTTGTACTAGAGATGCTCATTTCGGTTAATTTTCCTGACCGACAACCACCGCTCATTATCCGATCATTAACTGTTAACTGATAAGATTATAATATTGAATTGGCATTAAATAAAAATACAATTAATTGAGTGTTTTTTTTTTCACGTGTTTATTTGACTGTTTAAACGGCAGCATACGGAACAGCTCAACAACAGAACCTGGATTCACATTACCAAATTTTCACGCGCCTCCAGCATTTCTGACAACAGAGAAACAGAATAAAATCATAAAAATAAAAAGCATAAAATAAATAGGCCTACACTAAATATTTTCACTTAAATAATTACCAAATTAAGATGGCAAATGAAAATACACTGAATCTGTTTGAAGAACTGGAATAGGTTTTCTTTTTTTTTTTTTCTTCACAAATAAAAATAGCAGGCCTACCTCAATCCACACCTTGACTGGTTTTTATTTTTTTTTAAAGTAACCTGTCTAAATGATGTGGGATTAGTCTGGAGTGCAGCCATTGACAGAAAACACTCTCTCAAGCCTTGTTTACACTTTCGCCTGGCTATGCAGCGCGAGCCTGCTCTCAACACGCATGACTGACGTGATTTTTGCCACGTGCACACTCTCACTCGTGCGGACGCGGTGAATCTAAACGAGGCTTTAAATAAGGCTTCAGATGGCACCGACGTCACGGGAATACAGCGATAACGCCTCGCTAGAGTGGCCAGCCTCGGGAAGCACCTTTCATTTGTTTTCCACCAGTCAGGAGCTTGTACTACTGCTGTATTTTAATACCGCATAGCATATTTACTGCAATCGCAAAAATTTGTTTAACAAAAATGCCAATATAGTCATAAGTTTGTCACAGGACTCAACTGCATCAAAAACAGAGTCAACTTAACATTTAAAGCAGTTTTCACGCAAACCATCACATAGTGTGTGAGGTTATTAATGTACAATACATTCAAAAGTCTTCTTTATTTCATTAAGGAATGGGCTGGGCTCATGTTTGTGCTTCAAGCTTACAAGCTGATAGACACCATTACATGTACAACACTTGAATGACATTTTCTCGTCAGAATACATGCTGCTCCCCCAAATATTACACAACATAAAGCCTACTTCATAAATCATAAATCAGTCTTTTGATGAAGATGGTTGCTATAAAAAAAAGCAAAAAACTTTGCTATTGTCAGTAATTTGAGAACAGTGTGACACTGACATGTCAACTCCAAATTTGCGATGTAAAATGTAAATGCTAAACTAATTAATTTGTGCATGGCTGTACTAACAAGAAAAATGAATAAACAGATAAAGCTGCATGCATGCAAGATAACAGAAAACTGACGGATGTCAAAACTTTATCTAAACCCGTGTCACTGATGCCAAACAGCTCATCGTAACTGGATTTTAGGCTTTTGACAAAAGTTTGTTAAACGTGGCACTGCGGTAAATGAAGTTTGACATTACTGCCCATTTCATGTTTCTATTCTAGCCCAAACAAATACATGAACAAACGGCCTTTGCATTGCACACGGCATATTCAGAAAAACATTTTCATAGCACAAGACAAGTTTTATGATTTGAATCGATTAATTATGACTTTAATTATGATTCTTCATTGAAAGACTGCATGGGTGATTTATGGGTAGGCAAGTAATATTTGTGGGAGCAGGATGCATTTTGACGAGAAAATGACACCTCTGACCATTGCGTTGGGTCGTTTTTCCAGTCACAGATACTGTACAGTCAATACGACCCAATATAGCTCAGTTTTTCTATGTATCTTGCTCTGTTAAGCAGTAAAAGTTATTCTAAATTGGAAATACATGGAGTTAACCCAGTATAGCCTGTGTGGGGGAATGGACTGTTTTCCCCCACGCCGACTCTGCCCCCATGCCACATCCCCAGCTATGACACAACGCCAACCAAGTCTGTAGTAAATTACATCAATCCAATGATCCAAGCAATTCCCGATGGACAAAAACAAGTCCTGCCTACAATATTTCTTGTTTCACTAGGATATATGTCACAATAGGGAAGTTTTATGCTGACTGTATTTCATCCTGTGGCTTTCTCTTTTGCCACGTGTATTATTTTGGTGATTATCACCACATATTTGTGTTTCTGTATGTGTTTTAAATAACCATATACACTCACCTAAAGGATTATTAGGAACACCTGTTCAATTTCTCATTAATGCAATTATCTAATCAACCAATCACATGGCAGTTGCTTCAATGCATTTAGGGGTGTGGTCCTGGTCAAGACAATCTCCTGAACTCCAAACTGAATGTCAGAATGGGAAAGAAAGGTGATTTAAGCAATTTTGAGCGTGGCATGGTTGTTGGTGCCAGACGGGCCGGTCTGAGTATTTCACAATCTGCTCAGTTACTGGGATTTTCACGCACAACCATTTCTAGGGTTTACAAAGAATAGTGTGAAAAGGGAAAAACATCCAGTATGCGGCAGTCCTGTGGGCGAAAATGCCTTGTTGATGCTAGAGGAGAATGGGCTGACTGATTCAAGCTGATAGAAGAGCAACTTTGACTGAAATAACCACTCGTTACAACCGAGGTATGCAGCAAAGCATTTGTGAAGCCACAACACACACAACCTTGAGGTGGATGGGCTACAACAGCAGAAGACCCCACCAGGTACCACTCATCTCCACTACAAATAGGAAAAAGAGGCTACAATTTCCACAAGCTCACCAAAATTGGACAGTTGAAGACTGGAAAAATGTTGCCTGGTCTGATGAGTCTCGATTTCTGTTGAGACATTCAGATGGTAGAGTCAGAATTTGGCGTAAACAGAATGAGAACATGGATCCATCATGCCTTGTTACCACTGTGCAGGCTGGTGGTGGTGGTGTAATGGTGTGGGGGATATTTTCTTGGCACACTTTAGGCCCCTTAGTGCCAATTGGGCATCGTTTAAATGCCACGGCCTACCTGAGCATTCCTTTATGACCACCATGTACCCATTCTCTGATGGCTACTTCCAGCAGGATAATGCACCATGTCACAAAGCTTGAATAATTTCAAATTGGTTTCTTGAACATGACAATGAGTTCACTGTACTAAAATGGCCCCCACAGTCACCAGATCTCAACCCAATAGAGCATCTTTGGGATGTTTTGAACAGGAGTTTCGTGCCCTGGATGTGCATCCCACAAATCTCCATCAACTGCAAGATGCTATCCTATCAATATGGCCCAACATTTCTAAAGAATGCTTTCAGCACCTTGTTGAATCAATGCCACGTAGAATTAAGGCAGTTCTGAAGGCGAAAGGGGGTCAAACACAGTATTAGTATGGTGTTCCTAATAATCCTTTAGGTGAGTGTACAGTATTTAACAGGATTTTCACTAGCAGTGAATTTAAACTATCCTGAATATTTCCAGCTCTCTGATGATGATTTGGCCATCACAAATAATTAGTGGTCATGCAGTAAATTGCAACTCATAACTGGCCAGGAAAGCACTTCCTTTCTTAATTCAAGTCTTGAAGCAGTCTTCATATTTTGGCAAATGCCCTGGGTTTGCTCCAGTGCCGCTATGTTTACTAGTACTTTAGCCCACATTTCAAACCCAGACACCACAAATTGTTTTCCTCATTTCCTGAATCCGCTTCTTAGCAATTATCATACAATGCCTAGTGATACCTTCTTCTGTCACACAGTATGTCAGTCATCCACAACACACATTGTTGGATTTGCCAAGAATAGCTGTCAGCCGACTAGGTTCAAGACGGTATTTTTATGATGTTTTGAAAGTCAAATACACTCTTCCAGTAAGCCTATAATTTAGTTTACATCCAAAATTACAGAGTTCAAGATCCTTCTGCTACACCTTACATCTGTTGCAGACTGAAGAAACTTGTGGAACAATGTTGCGTAGCTTCAGACTTTTAAGACAGGTTTTTTTTTTTTTTTTTAAGTATTTATTTTTATTGAATATTACAAAGCAAGCAAATTAATTAAAAGAAGCTCCTTTAGAGTAGTAGCTTATGATGATCATCTGTAGATTTTTGATAATCATTATCCTTATCAGCCTGGATCATGAATATTAATTGGGTGATGTAATGCTTGTAAGGTGTAAGGCTTGTAAGGTGATGTAATGATGTAAGGCTTGGTAACGAGACGGCATACTTGGACGAGGTGGAGCATCTAACATCATGGTGCCAGGACAACTGTCTCTCTCTGAATGTTGGCAAGACCAAAGAAATGATTGTGGACTTCAGGAAGAGACAGCAACGGACATACTCCCCCCCTCATGATCAGCGGGTCACCAGTAGAGAGAGTGAGCAGCTTCAAGTACCTGGGAGTAAACATCTCCGAGGACCTGACCTGGACTGCTCACATTCAGACACAGGTGAAAAAAGCCAGGCAAAGACTGTACCACCTGCGCCAGCTGAGGAAATTCAGGGTTTCACCAGCTATCCTGAAAACTTTCTATTTAGGGGCGATAGAAAGTGTTTTAACTCACAGCGTGAGTATGGGAACAGCACCAGTCATGACCGCAAAGCCCTGCAAAGAGTAGTGCGCTTATCCAAGCGTATCTCAGGGTCAGCTCTCCCGTCTCTGCAGGACGCCTACACCAAACGCTGCAAAGGTAGAGCTACCAAGATCATCAAGGACTCTAATCACCCTGCAAACCCTCATTTCACGCTGCTGCCATCTGGTAAGCGCTTCCGAAGCCTGATGGCCAAAACTGAGAGACTCAGGAGGAGCTTCTTCCCCCAGGCCATCAGACTCCTGAACTTAACATCACGTGACTTCACGTCAGGATAAACATCGATACACTGACATTGCACTGCACTTTCTGTTCTCGTTGTTACTGTGTAACAACCTGTCATAAACCTGTTTGCACATTATACTCTTATACATTTGTTAACCACATATTTATAAGTCTACAGTTTACTCACTGCAAAGTCTACTTCAATTATTTTATTCCACTTTATCCTTATTTGTTACCTTTTTTTTCCTCTTGACTTGATTATTTATATTCTAATTATAGACATATATATATATATATATATATATATATATATATATATATATATATATATATATATATATATATATATATATATATATATATATATATATATATATATATATATATATATATATATATATATATATATATATATATATATATATATATAGTACTTTTTTTTTTATATATCCTATTTCTATTATAATTTCTTCCTTGTGTTTTTAACTGTGAATTTGCACTGTCCATGGAGCGGACCTGTTTACATTTCACTGCCGGTTGTATATTCTGTATATAACTGTGTATGTGACAAATAAAACTCTTGAAAATCTTGAATCTTGAAAATCTTGTTGTCCTAAGTGATTTGCTGAACGGTAGATAAGTAGGTGCTAGTTATATTCGAATTACTAGTCTTAGTACTTTGCCAATGCAACCAGTTGACAGAAGCTACTTGATTAAGTAGCTGCAGCTAATGGAGTTTCAGGATTTAAGAGCAAATGATGTATTGCAGATGACTCATCAAGGCATTTAATTTGCCCACTTACCCATTTATGCATTGTCTCTGGGCGATGTGGATTGGGACATGTTCCGGGCGAGTTCATCTGACGTCAGCGAGTTCACGGATGTGGCGCTTTGCTTCATCAACACGCTTACAGAGCAAGCCACGCAAACAATAACAATAACGTCCTTCTCAAATCAGAAACCGTGGGTGGACAATTCAATCCGCGCTGCAGTGAACACACGCACTGCCGCTTACAACGCCGGTCTCCTATCGGGGAACATGAATGAATACAGATCGTCCTGCTATGCTCTCAGACGAGCAGTTAAAGCCGCAAAACTCCGTTATAAAGACCGAGTGGAGTCTCATTTCCAACTCAACGACTCGCGGCGCATGTGGCAAGGTCTGAGGTCCATCTGCTCCTTTGGATCTAAATCCTCTGCAGAGGCAAGCGTTGATCCGTTGCTCGTGAACGAGTTAAACTCTTTCTATGCTCGCTTTGACTGTAACCGCGGCAACGCGACTCCGCCAAGTGGCGCGTTAGAGGAAATTACTCAGAGCAGCAACAATCACGTGATCTCTGTCTTGGAGGATGAAGTTCGGAGAGCACTCAAGCGTGTGGACGTTAGGAAAGCTGCTGGGCCGGATGGTATTTCAGGTCGTGTTCTGCGGTCCTGTGCTGATCAGCTCACCGGGTTGTTTACATCTATCTTTAATGAGTCCTCGCTACATCTGTGGTCCCCACCTCCTTCAAAAAATCCACCATCATCCCTGTCCCTAAGAACAGTAAACCCTCTTGCCTAAATGACTATCGTCCAGTGGCTCTCACGTCTATAGTCATGAAGGTCTTTGAGAGACTCATTAAAAACACCATTTGCGCCTTCATTCCTGACACTTTGGACCCTCTTCAGTTTGCCTATCGTCCCAATAGATCGACTGAAGATGCCATCTCTCATGTCCTCCACTCTCCCTCACTCACATCGACAGCAAAAGTGGGAACTACGTAAGACTGCTATTTATTGACTATAGCTCAGCCTTTAACACCATAGTTCCCACCAAGCTAACCTCCAAACTCCTGGATCTCGGCCTGAATCCTTCTCTCTGCCACTGGATTGAGGACTTCCTCACTGGCAGGCCTCAGGTGGTGAGAATAGGCCAGTCCACCTCCACCTCCATCACCCTGAGTGTGGGAGCTCCACAGGGCTGTGTCCTGAGCCCCTGCTCTACTCTCTCTACACGCATGACTGTTTGTCCACACACAGCTCCACCTCTATCATCAAATTTGCTGATGATACTGTTGTCCTGGGCCTCATTTCCAACAACAATGAGACGGCATACTTGGACGAGGTGGAGCATCTAACATCATGGTGCCAGGACAACTGTCTCTCTCTGAATGTTGGCAAGACCAAAGAAATGATTGTGGACTTCAGGAAGAGACAGCAACGGACATACTCCCCTCATGATCAGCGGGTCACCAGTAGAGAGAGAGAGCAGCTTCAAGTACCTGGGAGTAAACATCTCCGAGGACCTGACCTGGACTGCTCACATTCAGACACAGGTGAAAAAGCCAGGCAAAGACTGTACCACCTGCGCCAGCTGAGGAAATTCAGGGTTTCACCAGCTATCCTGAAAACTTTCTATTTAGGGGCGATAGAAAGTGTTTTAACTCAGTGCATCACAGCGTGGTATGGGAACAGCACCAGTCATGACCGCAAAGCCCTGCAAAGAGTCGTGCGCTTATCCGAGCGTATCTCAGGGTCAGCTCTCCCGTCTCTGCAGGACGTCTACACCAAACGCTGCAAAGGTAGAGCTACCAAGATCATCAAGGACTCTAATCACCCTGCAAACCCTCATTTCACGCTGCTACCATCTGGTAAGCGCTTCCGAAGCCTGATGGCCAAAACTGAGAGACTCAGGAGGAGCTTCTTCCCCAGGCCATCAGACTCCTGAACTTAACATCACGTGACTTCACGTCAGGATAAACATCGATACACTGACATTGCACTGCACTTTCTGTTCTCGTTGTTACTGTGTAACAACCTGTCATAAACCTGTTTGCACATTATACTCTTATACATTTGTTAACCACATATTTATAAGTCTACAGTTTACTCACTGCAAAGTCTACTTCAATTATTTTATTCCACTTTATCCTTATTTGTTACCTTTTTTTTTTCTCTTGACTTGATTATTTATAATTCTACAGATATAGACATATATATATATATATATATATATAGATATAGATATAGATATATATATAGATAGATAGATAGATAGATAGATAGATAGATAGATAGATAGATAGATAGATAGATAGATAGATAGATAGATAGATAGATAGATAGTACTTTTTTTATATCCTATTTCTATTATAATTTCTTCCTTGTGTTTTTAACTGTGAATTTGCACTGTCCATGGAGCGGACCTGTTTACATTTCACTGCCGGTTGTATATTCTGTATATAACTGTGTATGTGACAAATAAAACTCTTGAATCTTGAAGAAGCTACTGCTTACTCTTACACCATGCAGTTGTCACAATGAAGTCGTACGAAATGTATCTCCCAAAATATGTGGGTTATAATGGTTGGTATACACCTCCATCCGTCATAACTCATAGCCCACAATCTGATTAAATTAAAGATGTGAGAGATGTCTGCCCGTGATTAGTCCTGGCAGCCGGGCACAACCTCCGCCTTTGGCATAATGCTTTTTTTTTTTTTTTTTTTTCAGCCATGGAGGTAAACATTATTATCGCCCTTTCATCTTTTAAAACCCGCTGAATGTGAGACGCATTGCTGTGTCCTCTGTCACGCCCTGCTCATTTGGCACGGTGTCATTCTTTCCCCCTGCAATTAATGAGAGCAAAAGACAACAAAGCAGTGGGGTCTATTGAATTATTTGATTAAGTAGCTGCAGCTAATGGAGTTTCAGGATTTAAGAGCAAATGATGTATTGCAGATGACTCATCAAGGCATTTAATTTGCCCACTTACCCATTTATGCATTGTCTCATTCATATAGCCATGCATCTTCATTTCATCTTTAAACAGCAGGTCATTTGGGGGGTTGGGACGGGGTGAAATGGGGGAGGATGGTCACTGCAATCCAAGGGAATTGATTTCTTCATAGCTCTCTTTCTTGTTGGTAGTTATGCCACTGTAAAAGAGTTTCTGTGTAAGTACAAAGAGCTTGGGGTGCAGTTGAGCCACCTCTGAAATCCTTTCAGAAAGCACATGCTTGTTTATTGCTTCTGAGCTTAAAGGATTCATGGCACATAATCAGTATTCTAATCAAGGCATTAAACCAGCATTTTCTCTCACACACAGCTGTTTTCCTGACAAAACAAGCAGTGTTTTTAAATCGCACAACGTCACATGGGGTTGAATCGTGACATATATGGCAGAGGTCACGCGACTGATTGAAGTCCTTCTTTTCAATGTTCATAAGGTCATTTGCTTAAGTTCTATTTAGATCTGCGCGATTGGAGGGGAGGCTTAAAGAGATGGTCCGTTCTTGCACTGTGATTGCGGCGTTTGAAGGCTCTTTGATTCACATGCGTCAGATGGTATATAGCGCAGTGTTTTTGTTCCTCTGCTGCTTGTTTTCTCAGAGCAATCGGACCTGGTGGATAAAACTAAACCATAAAAAGGCTCTGCGTATGACCGTAATCCATTTCGAAGTGAGTCATTTATCAGTGCGGTTCACCTTTGAGAGCCGTTACTCTCTCCTTACAACCGGCGCAGACAACTGTCAGGGCTGGAGGTACATCAAGAGACATCAAAAGACTGCTTTTCATAAAATGGCCTCCTCATTCTCCTGCTGGGTCAAACGTACTTAAATATTAATCAAGTTCAGAGCGCATGTTGATGCTTTACAGTCTCCGTGAATATAAGCAGTGTACTTGCACCCCGCTGCATATTCCTAGCACATAGACGCTGCCGAAAGCAGCCTCGGGCAACCCTCTAGCATCCAATACCATGCACAAATAAAGAGAGGCACCAAAAGTGATACCTTGGACACACACACAAAGGAAACTAGCCATCAACCTTGAGCCATACCTCACCCACTTCACATCATAGCGAATTTCCCTAATTCACAGACATCTCCATGTTCCGTCGGAATGGCATCAGATGAATAATTCAAGTGATGTCCAAGAAACACATTGACCGCTGCATGTGTATCGCAGTGGTGGTTATGGACGTCTGGCACGTGAACCTACTGGCACCATCAAGAAAAATAAGAGCCCATTTTGATTTTGATTAGTCAATAATGAGAAAGTTGTTAGCACACACTCTTAGAAAAAATATATCAAGGCTGTCACTGGGGTAATACCCTTTTAAAAGGTACTAATATGTATACTTTAGGTGTACCTTTTGGAAAGGATAACGCCCCAGTGACAGATTTTATAATTTTTCTGTTTTTTTTTTTTTTTGAGACTTCAGGTGCAAAAACCTCCAAGTCTGTCTGACATTTTTTCTTTTAAATTAGCATTTGTGTATGACATTTTTGAAAATCATAATTTCAATAATTTACTAATAAACTTTTCATTGCTATTAAAGTGAAATTACTGAACCAAAACATATGAGCCTGATAAAAATGCTAATTTAAAAATGTCAGACAGAAGTATTATCATTGATGCTGCAACAATATTGCAGTGCTGTATGAATTTATGTATTATGATAACACTTTCCATTTTAATGTTTAATTTAACATTTATGTAATGCATTAGGTCTCATGGACTAACAGTGACAAATGTTTTTACAGCATTTATTATAATATACACAGTATATATATTACACGGTCATTAATTATTGGATTGGTTCAACACTATAACAGTATTGCAATACAAATGTAAATTTAACAATAAAACTTTACAAATATAAAAAATATTACAATTTGAAAAGTTTATTAATATAAATACATGGCCATACTCTGAGCTTCTATATGTCAGAAAATGGTACTACCAGCATTAGTATCACGTAAGTAAACTAAACTATTTGCATATAATACAGGTGTGATTTGGATTTTTATCAGTTTTGCGATACCTAATTGCAAAGCAACCAACATGTATAAAGTGACCAAGTGTAATTATATTTTTGCTGTATTTTATTCAAATTCAAAAGTCCGACTTTCTTCCATTTATACAGCTGACAAGCTCTGGTGACGTGTGGGTATCAAACATTGTGGCTGCTGTCGGAATTGCTCTTAGAACTCAAATCTGCACATCTGTCAGTCTCCCAGCGCTGCGGCATGAAGCCCAGAATTGTCCTTGTCGTTAAGACCTGATTAATATTTTTCCCCCCGGTGCTCGTCCAGAGTGCTCAATAACACAATATTTTCAGCATCAGCGCTCCGTGTCAGGCTGCACATTTCATCTCTTTATCATAGTCGCATTGTTCCGTTGTTGTTGATGGTTTGGAAGTTGAAGATGGAGGGGATTTTTTTTTTTTTTTTTTTCACAAAAATGGCAGGTTATCTACGATGGATACAGAGAATCAAGAACGATGGGTAGATATCATTGAGATATTGGTATCAAATTAGTTCAGGACAGGTATTCATTGTCAAACTACCTAGAAAAGACACATTTGTTATATCCATTTTCTTTGCTGTTACAGCACCTACATTTTGAAGTCTAGTGGTGGTTGTGTAGACTGCTCCCTTTCCTATCACATATTTCATGACTGCCTGAGTTATATTAAGCTGTCCACCCACAGCTGAATTTCTCCACAGTGTTGTAAATGCCCTTCAGTGTTGTAAAAGTGAACTATGTAGGGTTACAAAGCAAAGACATCTAGCTGGAGAACAGCTGTGAAGATATTTGATTCACTGAGTGGAAGTGGCTTTTCTGAGACCACTCCGACTATAGTCTCCTGCTGGACACAAGACTGCGTATGTACTGCTGTGGTAAGGAGAGATAGGGCTGTAGGATGCATTTCCTATCAAAAAGTTTTTTGACGTTTTATTTTTTATATCTAGTAGATGAACCATGATTTGCTACCAGTGTGTTACAGGTGGAATTAGTATGAGGTACATTCTCATTACACCTATTTTTTTATTTCTTTTTTAATAGTTAGCATTACTAATTAAACCCAAAAATATATACAGTACTTTGCAAAAGCTATTTTCACCCCCCAAAAATGGTTTCAAGCCAGTTATTTATCTTATTTATTGATCTTATATTATAGCGTGTTTGTGTGAGAAACTGAAAACCTTTCTGCAGGTTTTCCAAGGTGAAAAAAAAAAAGTGTACAATATTGTTAACTTTGGGGTCAGATTTATCTATTTATTTTGAAAGAAAAGTATACTTTTATTGAGAAAGGATGCATTAAATTAAAACATTTATAAACTTGCAAAATATTTACTTTTCAAATAAATGCTTATCAAATATATTATTAAATTATATACCACAATAATATTAAGCAGCACAACTTGATAACAAATGTTTGAGCACAAAATCTTCATGTTAGAATGATTTCTGACGGATCATGTGACACTGAAGACTGAGTAATGGCATTTTAAAATGTATACAATTTATCACAATAATATTTATAATTTTAATATATTGTTGATCAAATAAATGCAGCCTTGGTGAGCAAGAGACATCTTTTCAAAAACATAAAACCGACCCCACATTTTTAAACAGTAGTGTATACGAACCAATAAAATCATGACTTAAGGTGTGATCCAATAAAATTCTGATGGACTAAATCAAGCCCCATGTCACATTATTGGCCATTGAATACATTATTTTACTCAGAAATACATCATATTACGTACGTTAATTGTGTTGTGAATGCATGCTATCTTTTGTAACATGGCATAAACATCTTGCCACTGTTGTTTTTGGATAAACACATGTAATGAGCACCAATTTAGATCTCAATGACACAGGAATCCTCTCTGCTGACAAGCATGGCCAAGATAACAGCAGGATGACTTGGGGATTATTTTCAGATTCAGCGAGAGGTTTAGGCTAAATCCACACTCTAGCATGCCTGACATGGTTAACGGACAGCCAAAGAGAGCTTAAGTGATGGAGAAAACAGGACAGAGACTGAGAGAAGAGAACTCTACAATACAGTAGTGTTTATAGCAGTTTGGTTGAGTAGAAGGCTAGCATCAGGACTGCCTGTTCAAATGAGTGTTTACACGCCAAATGAATGCAAGCCTGCTAGCAATTGTGTTCTGTCACACATTTATTCAAATATCCATATTGTTCCATTATCCATTTTATGTCACATTGGTAAAACAGAATGTAGAAGAAGTTTTTATTACAGAGAATTAAAAAAAGGTTGGTGTATGATGTTCTATGTTGGTTTATCAGAATTGCTAGTAGATTACACAATGGCAAAGAAACGGCAAGTAAAACATTGAATGAAACATGAAATTTTGAATTAGAAAGACTGAAAAATCTTTTGTTCACAACAGAGAGAAGCTCCGGCTGCAATGTTCATCCGCAAGACTCATGCAGTTCTGTTTGTTAACCGCTAGAGCGCAAAAAGTTACAGACTGCAGCTTTAAAGATGTAGCCTACACTTTTATTACTGAAATGCTGGAAAGTATTTACAAGAACAATATTTCATCACCGCTCAAAAGGGAAAAAGAGATAAAAGCACTTAAAGTGGTACCCGGTGGGGTCTTCTGCTGTTGTAGTCCATCCGCCTCAAGGTTGTGTGTGTTGTGGCTTCACAAATGCTTTGCTGCATACCTCGGTTGTAACGAGTGGTTATTTCAGTCAAAGTTGCTCTTCTATCAAGCTTGAATCAGTCAGCCCATTCTCCTCTAACCTCTAGCATCAACAAGGCATTTTCGCCCACAGGACTGCCGCATACTGGATGTTTTTCCCTTTTCACACCATTCTTTGTAAACCCTAGAAATGGTTGTGCGTGAAAATCCCAGTAACTGAGCAGATTGTGAAATACTCAGACCGGCCCGTCTGGCACCAACAACCATGCCACACTCAAAATTGCTTAAATCACCTTTCCCATTCTGACATTCAGTTTGGAGTTCAGGAGATTGTCTTGACCAGGACCACACCCCTAAATGCATTGAAGCAACTGCCATGTGATTGGTTGATTTAGATAATTGCATTGAGAAATTCTCTGATGGCTACTTCCAGCAGGATAATGCACCATGTCACAAAGCTTGAATCATTTCAAATTAGTTTCTTGAACATGACAATGAGTTCACTGTACTAAAATGGCCCCCACAGTCACCAGATCTCAACCCAATAGAGCATCTTTGGGATGTGGTGGAACGGAGCTTCGTGCCCTGGATGTGCATCCCACAAATCTCCATCAACTGCAAGATGCTATCCTATCAATATGGGCCAACATTTCTAAAGAATGTTGAATTGAAACATTTCTAAATGACCTTGTTGAATCAATGCCACGTAGAATTAAGGCAGTTCTGAGGGCGAAAGGGGGTCAAACACAGTATTAGTATGGTGTTCCTAATAATCCTTTAGGTGAGTGTGTGTGTGTGTGTGTATATATATGTATGTATGTATGTATGTATGTATGTATGTATGTATGTATGTATATATGTATATATGTATATATATATATATATGTATATATATATATATATATATATATATATATATATATATATATATATATATATATATATATATATATATATATATATATATATATATATATATATATATATATATATATATATATATATATATATATATATATATATATATATATATATATATATATATATATATATATATATATATATATATATATATATATATATATATATATATATATATATATATATATATATATATATGTATATATATATATATATATATGTATATATATATATATATATATATATATATATATATATATATATATATATATATATATATATATATATATATATATATATATATATATATATATATATATATATATATATATATATATATATATATATATATATATATATATATGTATATGTATATATATATATATATATATATGTATATGTATATATATATATATATATATATATATATATATGTATATATATATATATATATATATATATATGTATATATGTATATGTGTGTGTGTGTTAAAATAATCCAGCAGCATTGTTTACCATTCCCATATTTTTAGAACGACATCCATCATTTTGAGATGAAATACAAGACAAAAAACATTTAACTATAATGCGTCTATATCTTCTATATATATTTTTTTAAACAGGAGATTTAAATAATTAAATAATAATTAGGATATTATTTTCCTATTATTAAATCAAATATGAATTTATTCTTATTATCTTATTTATTATTATTCCAAGCATCCGGCTTTTTATTTACAGCACACAATCATGTTATTGACCATGTGAGCAGCGCGTTCCCAGGTTCAGTAGGATCACAAAACTTGCTTCTCCACCGTGAATAAATCGTCATCTGAATGCACAAGTTTTATCACTGAGGTGGCATACAAATTCATTTTTATAGACGTCCACATGAGAAACAATTACTGTCCGAATAGGGCTTATGTCTCCGATAGTCAGGTAATTTATTTCTAATGCTTTATATTGTAGGGATTGTTTCAAAGCAGATTCACAGTAATAAACAGTAAATGAATGACTGAATCAATGATACAAATTTTAGTAAAGCAGCTCTACAGAACACAGTATCATTCAGCTCAACTGTGTAAAGTTTGTTTTTGGCTGGCTTAGTTTTGGACACTTAATATTCAGTAATATTATCGTAACTTAAACTGAATTGAGCTGGATGATGACACCACTGTTTTCTGCAGAGCTGCTTTATAGCTCTTCAGCGCATCATGTGAGGAGGACTCTGAGATGCAAAGCCTCCTAAACAGGCGGGTAGCAATTAGCAAGTGAGAGGAAGGTCCTGTTGAGTGTTTTGCTGTTGATGTTTCCGTGGCGGAGGAGCCACCAGACGTATGCCACCTGTGGAGAAACCCTTGAGCTTGTGGTGACCACGCTGCCGCAGACGGTTTCTCTGTGCTCGCTGCATTTCATCCTCATTTGTATTCTGCTTTGAGAAGCCCTCTTTGCCGCCAGGTCAGATATCCCTGCCCATTAACAAATGACAGGAGGAGTTAACTTGACTGACATGTTTATTGTTCTTGGGATGGTCCGGCCTAATGAGGCCCATCGGCCTAGGGTGCTGAGATTACACTGGCATTAGAGGACATGTCCAAAAAGGTTCAGCTGTCCTGTGCCATTTAAACACACAGACTGCACGCCTGTCCCCCCTGACATCACTTTACTGCTGGAACTGTTTATCTAGACAATGATAGCTTGTGAATGATTCCTGGTCTCGGCCACTAATCATTACGGGGGGGTTGATACTCCTGTTTGCTCTAATGCTACACCTGATAAAGCACTGCTTTGATAAACTACACCAATTAACGGAAAGGGAGCTGAATTACTCAGACGACATTCTGACTTTCCAAGCGCAAAACGGCTGTCCTTTGCAAGTTGTGTGGGGAAAAAAAATTGTTGCAAAATTGCTGTATGCCTTCTAGTTGGAAAATTACTTGGATATGCAATATGGGTCATTGACCTTATGCTAATTTTATAATGTAGGGGAAAAAAAGTCTCAAAGAATGAAATCCTTAACCTTAAATAGTTTAGCATAATCTTGAATCTTTATTACTATTTCTGTCATGAGAATGGATATGACAATGTTGATATGTTTGGTCTTGCCGGAATAGATCTGCTACCATTCCTATTACTATAAAGTACAGGACTTGCTTGCTACTGCCAATACAAACACAACACTCTGCTGTGAGCAAGTAAAACATGCTGCTGCTGTACAATATTGCATACATGAATTACCCGTAGCAGATCTATACAGGTGGAGCTGGGGAAAGTGGAGGATTTCTGAAAGCGTGCTGCAACTACTACAGCAAATGCTGACCAAGTATTTGAAGGTTGAGCAGCGAGCTCATTGGTTCCTGCTGTATCAGTAGCCAATCAGCTGTGCCCTATAGAGACTGATGTCATTGTGTTAATTACATCAGATGCCTGCGCCATTGAGTTTCATGACAGAACTTTGTATTTCTTTGAAAAACCAAGCCAGTCGATTTGGTCAGTCTAACTTTTAAATACATTTTAGCTTTTCTGTTGTAAACATACAAATTCAAAACCATTCAAATGGTTTTACTAATTACTTGGAGCAGCAGCAAGCGTGAGGTTGTCGTGGCAACCAGATACGGTGCACATGTGACGACATCAGTGACAACTGGAGATTCACCCATAGTCAAAAGCAAAAGATTAGACTGTACAGAAATAAAAATCTACAGGTAACGCAAATACACACTAAATACAGAGTCATGCAATGCTGTTAACATTAACAATTTGACAACAAAGTATAACAATAATAATAATTTGCACGGTTTGATGTGATATGAGCGATCGTTAGATTTAATCACTGTTGGCAGCATGATTTATTGTGATGTTTTGTTCCTAAAAGTGGCAGACATGTTACTTGTTCAGAAAATGAAAATTCTTATTTAGGTTATACTCCAAGCCGTAGAATCTGTGATCTGTGAAGTACAGTATCTACACCGCTGCAGTGACTGACAGCAAGCCGCACACACACCTCAAAATATTAGATTCATCCGCACTGAGGAGCCACCTATGCACAACTCGCATACATATGATAACGCCGCAAATAACTGCAATTGCAGGTTTCAAACAGAGATGGCGACACAGAGGCAAAACTTACGGACTGCAGCTTTAAGTAAATCAAGGAGTGAGTTACTCACCCACTGCTTTAAAACAGATATCTGTTGTTGGGCATGATAAAAGTTAAACACTTCATATTTAGTCAATCTTAAGAAGTTTATATTCTAAAATCAGTTTAAGTTTTATTCTGTGTAAATTAACATTTGCATGTAAATGATCCTCTTCCTGGCAAGAGCTAGTACAACAGCGTCCTGCGGATCACCTTCATGAGATCCAGAATCTTCATTGGACTTTATTTTGGTTAGGTCCAAATTTCTCTGCAGTTGTTGTACATTGTAAAAAAAATCCTAGCTGAATATCCATTTCACGCCACTACAGGCAAGCAGTATATCATAGGCAGAGTTAGAGATGTTCCGATACCCTTTTCCCTTCCCGATACCAATTCCGATACCTGGGCTCAGGGTATCGGCCGATACAAAGTACTGATCCGATACCTGGGTGTGTATCTGTATACACTACTAGCCCTGTATGAATTGCTAGAATTATTTTATGGTGTGCTTCAGACTTATCCCTTAATAAAACATTAACAAATACATAGTGAACTACTGTATTTATTACAGTATTTTTATTATCTGACATGCATTTGACAGTAAAAAAAAAATTAAGCGAAAAATAACTTCAAATGCAGCCTCAAATCTAACACTGCCAACTGAAAAAGGCATTTTAGTTTTACAATATAACTGTATAAAAAACTGTGCAACAAATAAATCTAGGAATATAAAAAATTATTTATTAATCAGAAAATAATCTCTTTACAACAAAACAAGTGAAAAATAAGCAACCATCTAGGCATAATTATTATTACATATAGGCGTAGCTAAATCTACTGTAGGCTACAACAGCAGCCTAATATTGTCAGTTTCTTCACATTAAGCCAAGCTTTTATTTTGACGGGTTGCCGTGAAGACCTTTGAGTGGCTGTGTTCACGACAGTTTTCTCAGATGAAACGGTAAATTCTCATGAAGTGACAGTTTATGCATTCGTGTCCTCATAGTGACACGGCAGAGACTACAAAGACAGCGACTGTGTGTGTTAGTAATGGGCGATATGAACGATATGCAATATAAACGATGCAAAATTGGCCTATGATAGAGATTTTAATTGTATTGCACTATCGTGATAATGCGTGTTGATGACGCAATCTACCTGAGAAATTTAGAGCCACGAACTGCAATGCATCGTCGTATTCGTCATCTTGAGTAAACACGGCTGAAAGCGAAACGCAGGAGCTGGTGAAACATCTATTATTTGGATTTAAGCCGTCCGACGAGCAGCAAACTATACTGTAGAGTGTGTGGGGCAACAGTTCCGGTTAAGAGAGGTAACATGACTAATCTGTTCTACCACCTCACAACATTCACTTCAGGAGGTTTACCTTATTGGTATTTTTGTATTATTTCTTATCATGTACCTTGTAAAAAAGACGAGAGTCGCGTTTGTTTCTATTGAGCCTGATTTCTCAAAATGGTGTGTGTGTGTGCTTATCATGGGTGCCATGACAACAGTGCGAGTTATAGTAATGCCGCCTTCACGTGCTCTCGGAATTATCATAAATACGAGTTTCCTAGGTAAAAATTGCACATGAACGCCCTCACATTTTGAAACTTAAACATAATCACAATTTAAGAAGTTGGAATGATCAAATTTCCGATAGCACATGAAGGCAGCATAAGCGTGAGCGCCGGCGACTGCTGAGGGCTCGTGCTCATCACAGGAACACGCGCAGAGTAACGGCCGAGCTCAGTGTTTTGACTGAACAATAAGGTTTCTTTCTCGCAAAACCTCATAGTATGCCCCCTGAACACTTTCCATATATGGCGCGTGTCATTATAAGAAGGAACGTGTGCAGGAGTTTTATTTTTTTATTTTTTTATTTCTTCTTTTGAGGTCCGAAAAAGATAGAAGGACATAGGGCATTAGAACAACAGCAGGGTGAGTAAAAGATGACTTTATTTTCATTTCAGGGAGAACTAATGTTATCCGTTTAAGCTTTTTCTTTGTTAAAGTCTCTGCAGCTAGTGTACTTGAATTTTATTTATCTGCAACATTGTTGTATAATTACAGTTTTGCACAAAAAATGTTCTCAAAACTACATGCAACGTTTCTTTCTTTCTTTCTTTCTTTTTCTTTCTTTCTTTCTTTTCTTTCTTTCTTTCTTTCTTTCTTTCAAAAAAAAAAAAGCATTTAGCTGTTTGGCTTTCCTTAGGGTCTATAACCTGTTATAGTTTATAATTATAATTTATAATTTATATATCGCAACATATATCATTATCGCAAGAAGCTGCAATGTATATCGCAATATGGATTTTATGCCATATCGCCCATCTCGTGTGTGTGTGTGTGTGTGTGTGTGTGTGTGTGTGTGTGTTCACCCGCGCATCTCCGCCCGTCATACACACAGAGACGCAGAATTATATATTCGGCTACAGTCTGGAGCCCTGTGCTTTAGATAAAAACGGAAGCGACTGAACGCAGCTGCGGGTACCGGATATACTCTGGAGTCGGTACTACCGATACTACAGAAATGCTGGTATCGTCACATTTTTTACATTTCAGTACTGACTTGGTACCAAAGTACCGGTACTTGTGACATCCCTAGTCACCGTTTTACTGGCTGGTTGGTCCAGTCTGAAATACTGTTAAACAGCGGACATACTGCTCATGCGTTTTCATTTCTTCTTCGCTGCTCTAAACAGTGGTTGCTTGTGGCAACACAGCACAACTTCATGTGCTTGCAATGCATTCTGAGCAGCAAAGAACAACCGTGCAGCGAGTGGTTAGGCAAAGCTAGCGGTCATAATAACTATGGGTCTTGTTTAAGAAAATGGTATCGGATCGGTACATGGGTTCAAGTATTCGCCGATACCGATGCCAGAATTTGTTGTGGTATTGGTGATATTTCCGATACTAGTATCGTAATCGGAACAACTCTAGTCTGAGTTGGGCAAGTTGCTTCCAAAATGTAATGCATTATATACATGACCCTGGACCACAAAACCAGTCAACCAGTCTAAGGGTCAAAAAGGGGTCATAAGGCTGAATAAATAAGCTTTCCATTGATGTATGGTTTGTTAGGATAGGACAATATTTGGCCGAGATGCAACTATTTGAAAATCTTGAATCTGAGGGTGCAAACAAATGTTAATATTGAGAAAATCGCCTTTAAAATTGTCCAAATGAAGTCCTTAGCAATGCATTGATATATTTACGGTAGGACATTTACAAAATATCTTCATGCAACATGATCTTTACTTAAGATCCTAATGATTTTTGGCATAAAAGAAACATCTATAATTTTGACCCATGCAATGTATTGTTGGCTATTACCACAAATATACTCGTGCGACTTATGACTGGTTTTGTGGTCCAGGGTCACATATTACTAGTTACTGTCATTTGAAAGGAATTGGTTGCCTTACAATATTACTGTTTCTGAATTGTAATACGTTACACTACTTTTGTGTTACTTTTGAGTTCCTTACCAAAATAATCACAGAAGTTTGACTAGCCATTCTAAAATGCTAAAATGTATTTTATTGCTGCTCATTATACATCCAGTGGAGGGCGATGTGGTAATGACAGCATAGGAATGCTCATGGCACAATACAATAAGTAACAATCACTGTCAGAATCACTAAAGTAGACAAACGATCAAAGTCTGGTAAATTATGGTAGAGATACCAAACACAATAGAGCTAGAGCCCACTATAATGCAATCTATAGCCTAATAAACATGGCAAGGCGCACAACCTCTTTTTCTTTACGTTTCTATTCTTTAATTTTCTTTTAATTCCTGTTCACAGCACAAACCTGGCATGCATTGGATGGACCCAAGTCTCTTTGCTTCTCTGGGTTCAAGCAGCTAGCAGACTGCGAGAAGCCCTCGGTGTCACACATAGATTGCACTTAACTTGACTATTACGTTCTTGTCCTTTTTCTCTGACAAACTGAAAATAATGCAAGTATGTCCATCTCACAAATGCAGTCATCTCAACCATTGAATTCCACCAACAGGAAATACATTATTTTAAGTATCAGCTTTCCAGCGCTGGAGAGAACTCAAGGAGCGCTAAGGCCTGCAATTGGACACAGTTTGCTTTTTTTCTTCTCGATAGGCGAGTAACATTGGTTTTGTTTTGTTTCACAGAACTAATATATGCTGGCTTTTGCTTGAATATGCTAGTGTGTCCTGTTCGCTTGTTTTTTGTTCATTTGCAATCGTATCGTCGTTCACTTCAGCGATGATAAAGACCCATTACTTTCCACATCCTATAAACCACTGTCTGTTTCAAGTGTCAGCTCACAGTGTGTCCGAAAAATAAGATAATAAACTCCTAATATATGTTTGTTTCCTTTGGGTCCTCATTTAGTGATCGATATAACCCTCTAATCTTGTCATAATTGCGTATGTATGTGTGGGGTGGAGCAATGAAAATAAGGGGCGAGACCTTTTTGGGGAAGGGACGTATTTGTTTTGATAATTTGAAATATCAACATCGGTTACCAGAAAGCATCCCACACACACACACACACACACACACACCCATGTAGGCAAGGGTTTTTTCTCAGTTCCGCCATATACTGGTGAAAGAGATTAACTCCTCACCTATGATGTAGTCCTGTTTTGAAGGTCCACTGCCACCTCTCAGTTTAAGGATTAGTTGAGGTTACACATTTGAATGCAACTTCCAAGCCTTTAGCATCTGTGTTAAGATATTTCCTTAATTTCTTTTGTGTATTTACTGGCAATCTGCTTGTTTTCCTGCAGTAATCTTATTATATGCTTCAGCACATCAAAACAAATGGTAGTTTTTGATGTTTGTCCAAGATACCCAGGGATATGTCTGGATGCACCCTTTGTTTTCAAAACTCACTGCTTTCTCATGCTTTTAAGAAAAACTTTTTTCATCCTTTCATTTGAATGGTAAGTTCATAGCTACTCCCAGCAGCATATTTCATCTTGGGGCAGAGGCTCTATGATTTTGTGGCGAGATCTGGAGTAGAAGTAATTAATGGGCGTCTTAATTTGTGCAAGTGTGTCTTAGTCCTGGCCTTTACGCGACCCTGAACTGTAGTAAACCTTGAGGGTGGCCAAAACACAGGCTTTAGCTATTACAAAGGGGAAGGCAATAATTATTCTGCAAGTGCTAGTCCAACCCTTGTGGTCCTGGGAATAGATGGAGTTCTCTGTCAGTGCTTAACATTGTTTTTTTCTTTTTTAATTGGTGAGTTGGCCTGGATAGTGAAGGCAAAGCAGCAAGTGCCCAGTATACAGTATATGACAACATCTTGGTAATCATTAACAATAACATTAGTTAAAGGTGCAGTATGTACTGACAGCTAGAAGTTGAAATGGGTACTGCAGTCCAAATGCAAAATATTGGAGACTCGACGCTCACACGGGTTGCCAGATTGAGGACACGCAACAGGAGCAAGCGCAATTGACAATGGAAGGCGAGGAGACTTACACACTGTAAGTTGAAGAGTTGATTTGTCCACGTTTTAATACTTTAATGCTGATGCTTTTTAGGTCGGGTAGAATCTACGATCGCTGACCCAGTTTTTTTTGCTGGCTTCCATGGCCGCTGTTTTCCACCAACTGGCAACCTGGGTGTCAAAATGCTATTGGGTAAACTGACAGCGTGTGGTATCGCACAGACCAAAACAAAAACAGACATTACATCACGGAATGCACATTTTAAAATAGAATAACTGGCTGTAGCATTGTTTTTCAGAGAAATTGGCATATGAGCAGCAGTTTCCCTAAATATCTGCAAACATATTATGGTATTTTTATGCTTTAGTAGAGAGAAATTACATACAGCACCTTTATACGTCAATAAGTGCAATAGAAAATATAGAAAAATAATTCTAAAGCATTTGGTAATCTTAGATATGTTAATACCAATGTTTACATTTACATTTCACTGCCGTTGTATATTCTGTATATAACTGTATGTGACAAATAAAAACTCTTGAATCTCTTGAATCTGCTGATGTATTAATTAAAATCAAAAGTTGTATCTGTTAATATTATTTTATGAACCTTTGCTAATATTAACAATGAACAGTTGCATTTTTATTAAATAAAATTAACAAAGTTGAATAAATACTGTAACTAATGTATTGCTCATTGATCTGTAATGATAGTTAATGCATTAACAAACGTTAAAGTCCCAGTCAACCGGAAGTAGCAAGTGAGTTTTCTTCAGTGCTGTGACGTATTTCCTAGTGAAACGGAATATTGAATAGAGGGCAGGGTTTCACTTCAGCGCTGCTCCTCTCCATCTCGAGCTCACAGCAGACTAACGGTTGGAGGGGAGTGGTTACGCATTTTCAAACCTGAGCCGTCAAACTGACATCATCTGAGAGGGAACGCCGTTTCCAGGCCGGAAGTTACTTTTCAGATTTTGATGAAAGATTACCGCGAGTATTAACTTGCACGGATTAATTGTACACCCTAAGACCTGTAATGTGTGGTAACAAAGTAAATAAGGTCCTATTAGTTAAAGTCCTCATGAAATCAAAATTGACCCTATTGTAAAGTGTTACTAACATTTAATACTGTTTAAAAAGATAACTTGAGCTGAAATAGATCTATATATGCTTATTAAATACACGTGATTGAAACATTGTTATTTTTGATTCAGTATTAAACATCATGATCTGTTATTGTAATCGCCAGCTTTCATGGTTCCTGAGGCCTTAAAAGATAAAAAGCTTACAGCCTTGCTCTAAAGCGGATATTTGAATTTTAAGTGTGTTTTTGCAGGTCATTAAACAGAACAACCTCTTCTGTCTTTTTAAAGACCAACTCTGATGTGTCCAGTCACATTGAGAGAGAAGCAATTAAACCATGCACTCAAAAACACATTTACTCTCACTTGTCATTCCAAAGCCATAAAAAAAAAAAAAAAATATATATATATATATATATATATATATATATATATATATATATATATATATATATATATATATATATATATATATATATATATATATATATATATATATATATATATATATATATATAAATATAAATTATTATTATTTTTTTAATATGTATGTTAAAAACACTATTATGCATATTCATGTAGTTGGTGAAAACAGTCTATTTCTGCCATGGAAGCCAGCACACAAACTGGGTCAGAGATCGCAGATTCTACCCGACCTAAAAAGCCTCGGCATCCATCTAAAAATCTAAAAAAGCACATTAAAATGCGGATAAATCAACTCCTCAACTTAAAGTCTCCTCACCTTCCATTGTCAATTGCGCTCGTTCCTGTTGTGTGTCCTCAAATCTGAGGAGGAGAGGGTGGAGCAAACAATATTTTGAATTTGGACTGCAGTACCCATTTCAACCACTAACTGTCATTCTTACATACAGCACCTTTAAGTCATTAATCCATGAAAATCATCCCCTCCAGTACGATTTCAACTGCTATCCTTTTAGGATGCAAAATCAAAGGTGTTATTTACATGCAAAACACAGGTTAATACATTTTACACATCTTTATCACCAACAATATCTAAAGTGATGATTCAGCTTGAATTTGTATATATGGATTTTTTTTTTTTTTTTTTTTTTTGCCAAAGGTGAAAATCCGTTGACACTGGTTGTTCTTTTATAGCTACCAATGTGTAACAAGTATTTAGCATTTTTGACATGTCGCCTGTGTTTAGCGGATCGATTTCATACACTGCAGCCCTATTCCGGTTATGGATTTTCTGTTATTTTAGTGACTGATGTAGAAGCATCTGAACTATTTGTCATTCTTCTGCCTGCATCTTAGAGGACATTACAACCTAATTCAGTGCTTTCCTAAATGAGATATGACTCAACTTTTTTTTTTTTTTTCCCGAAACCATTTTCATTTTCTTTCTGTTTCAGCACTATCCAATGCAGCAATTGTTTTTTTATGCCAAGAAATGAGATGAGAATAGCAGCCAGCTGTTAATTTTAAGTAAAGACTGCTGAAGCCATGACCGACCACACCAACCAGCCATACTTTTATTAATCAGAAAGCTACTCAGTCGTGGCCCCAGTTGAGCCACACGTTTATCAAGCATTGTCCCCTGAACAATATGGAAGCCTTCTTAGCATAGCATTAGGGGGTCGAAGAGATTACACGTCCTGTGTGCGTGTTCGTTTTTCCGTGTACAAAAGGGTGTGTACACGCTGCTACTTTGTCAAGTTCTTTTCTCAAGGAGAACTGTTGAGTGCTCACATGACAGAAAACAGCAGGTGGTGCTTGTTCAGAAAAATGCAGGCTCAAATTATGGCGACTCGCAACATGAAAAATATGGTGTGGAGACCACCTGCTTCTCTCAGCATCGGGACAATGGGAACAGTGATTTATGAATAGTCTTTACTTATTTGGAGGCTTGAAACGAGGGCAGAGGTGCTGATGTCACTGTGGTAGGATAAACATTATGAATTGTGTTATGTGTCGTCGCTTTTCTGCTAAGCCAACTGGGTTAAGTCACCCAAAACCAAAAAGTTCCAGGAGTGGAATTTACTTGATGGAAGATGCAAGCTTGAAGGTCCTTAACCACACCGCTGACTGCTCATACATTATTGATGATAAATCCTGTTTTGCTGCCTGCCAATCATCTCATGTAATGGTTGTCAGCTGGAGGTGCATGTAGCACAACGCTGTGAAAATGCCAAGGCGAACACTTTGTATAAATCGTCTAAATTGCTTGAAAATGTCACGGGCTGCTGGAACTCTGATGTTGAATAAAGGTGTTTGAAAGAATAGAGAGATATTGTTGCACTGACTTTCTTATGAGTAAAAGAGTTATGTGCAAGGGAGACCTGGGGCAGTTGTAACCCTTTTTTTTTTATTTATTTATTTATTTTTTTTATACATTTTCCTTCTTAACAGACTGCTACAAATCTACCTGCCATCTTTAGATATTAGAGACATTTGAAACCGTAGCTGTGAGCCGTAGCCATTAATAGACTTATAATAAGAAAGACTAGATCATAAAAATGTAATTTAATAATAGTCAGTGTTAAAGCTGTAACGGTGAATGCTGGTAATTATATTAACACACTGTACCTAAAATAAGATCATACCTCAAAGTATTATCATTGCTTTAAATATCACTTTATTTTAATTTAATTTTAACTTTCATATTGTGCTAAATCTTTTAGCTGTAAGGAATGTTTGATGTATTTAAAGCAAAAGACACAGTGGTACCTACATTTAATTGTTTGAAACCACTTAGACCATTTTACAAAATTGACTACTAATTATATACTAGTTGACTACTAATAATACTAATGTTCACTGCCGTTCAAAAGTTTTTGATCTGTAAGATTTTGAATGTTTTTAGAAGTCTCTTATGCTCACCAAGGCTGCATTTATTTAATTAAAAATACATTTATGATTATCAATGTTCAAAATAGTTGCAGTTACATTTTCGCAGTGTATATTTTACTAATGTATATCAGCTGATCAAAAACTGATTGTTTGCATAATTTGAATTATACATTTACATATTTGCATGTGCCTCTATTATTTATTGCATGATCAAACCACCATAAATTACTTTTACTTGTAGTATTATTATTGTTATTGAGGTTGTGGTCCATCCGATTAAACATTCATACATGCATGCATATTCATACAGTCAAAAACGATATTGCTCCAATTTTACATTGCAGGAATTACGTCACCATTATTGTACAATTTTAAAAAAGCTTCAATTTCGAGTTTTTAAAAAAATATTTAAATATTTTATACTTTATAATTATTAAATGAAATTAGTAAGAATTAAGTATCTTAAGTAATTTTAAGTGGCTCTTATTATTATTATTATTATTATTATTATTATTATTATTATTATTATTATTATTATAGTCTAGAATGTCTGTTATTTTTATTACAGTGGTTATTGTAATGCTTTTAAAATGTGTTTTGAGGCAGAAAGAATTTTTTTTTCCTTCCTTGTTTAATAATTCCAACATTGAATAATTGTTTTATAATCATTTCATCAATACTGAACAAATTAGCAGTTTTTTCTTTTCTTAGGGTGACGGCGAGTATGAGCGTTTGATTAATGTATTGTGTATCATCGTGTACTTTCTGTTGTTGCAGTGCCATCGTTCTGGGGGCTTGTAAATTCTGCATGGAATCTGTGTTCTGTGGGGAAGAGACAGTCTCCAGTCAACATTGAGACGAGCCATATGATATTTGATCCCTTCTTGACACCACTGAGGCTCAACACTGGTGGACGAAAGGTAAGCCATGTTTTATCTGATGTCTGCACAGCTACAGTATCAGTGCGGTGAGCTGTTTAAAAACCAAAAAAAACAAAAAAAAAACACATTGTTTCAAGTGTCAAAGTGCTAGGATCAACTGTGAAAATGCTACTTGGGTGAAAAAATGCATCTAGGTCAGCGGTTATGCTAGATACAGACCGGTTAGAACTGTAAATAATGCTGCTTGGTTTGAATTTTACCGTTTGCTGCTACTGTTTCTGCATAGTGCCACATACCGCAAACTCATAGCCTTGTGTTTAAAAGTGTGCATTTATATATAGGTAGCTGATATCCTGCAGTGTGTACTTTGTACTGTAATTAACATTTAATGACTGAAATCATTAGCCACTGCTGTTCCTTTAAGATCTGCCACTGCCGAACATGACGCGGATCTCTTTCTCACAACTCTTAAGTTCATTTAAGACTGCTCTTGTGAGAATACTCGACAAAATGGCCATTTTGGCATAACTCGATTCTGGCCCGTGTCTTTCAGACAAGGGGTGCCTCTCAGTCAGCTCCCTAGTTCAGTAGTCAGGGCACTGATCAGGGAGTCAGCGTTCATGTACACGATATACTGATTCACGACCTAGAAAACTAAGAAGTTGATTGAGATGCATACCCAGGACATTCACAGACGGAGAGTTCTCGTCTTGTCGCACTGGAATGGTTTTAAAGCATTTGCATGAATAAGAGCGTGATCATATAATGTAACGCTAGCCAAAGGATGCTAGAAAAAATGGTTAAATTAAGGTATTGCGTAGGATTAGGGATGTAGAATGTCATGCAGAATAAGTATGTACTAATATACAGTCAATATGCTAGTAATATGCAAGCTAATATGCAACTAGTTAATAGTGATAATTTACACAGAGATCAGAGATTGTGCTGCATATACAGTAAACATTCAAAAGCAAGGAAACTTGTCAAGACTGTTCCGTGACTTCTATTAATAAAGTAGATTTGCTATCGAGTTGCTACATTATATTTGTTAGCAAGGTATTGCTGCTGTTTTTGAGGTTGCACAGACATAGGTAATTCACATTAGTGTTGCACGATATACCGGTACTTGAAAAGTATCACAATACCCTGCTATTAAAAACGGTACAATATGAAATTTTATTAGTACTGGTACTTGAAGAATGACAGCACCCTAATAAGAGCAGCATTTATTTGCGTCGATGTGTGACAGCAGGAGTCAAGACGTGAGTGCAGAGCTCTGCTTCCACCATTCACTAAACATTGGAAGCAGAAGAGTTAAATATATACACGCAGCGCATGACAAAGAAAGCAACAGAAATGTTGCAAACATCTCTGTAAGGATGTTCACACTGGCATCTTGTTGTTGTTGTTATTTTTAAATAAAGAGGAGGGAATGGTGAAAAAGCAGGGCAGGAACATGCTGGCCAAGTGAGTTTTTAGGGTTTAAAAAAATCATTTATATAAAAAAATGAATAGTATGTTCTGTCATTATTCAATTACCTTTACTGTTTTTTGCCGTGGCCTCGATTTAGTATTGGTATCAAGGTATTTTAGTCTGGTATCGTATCAAAGTCATAATTTTGGTATCGTGACAACACATTCACATACAATCTCTCTCTCTCTCTCTCTCTCTCTCTCTCTCTCTCTCTCTCTCTCTCTCTCTCTCTCTCTCTCTCTCTCTCTCTCTCTCTCTCTCTCTCTCTCTCTCTCTCTCTCTCTCTCCCTCTCTCTCTCTCTCTCGCCCTCTCTCTCCCTCCCTCCCTCTCTCGCTCTCCCTCTGATTTAAAGTGTGTAGAATGCTAGATCTAATGAACAGTAGCCATAATAACTATCAAAAATCTAATTTACTCTTTCAGTCAATTAGTGCATTGCAAACAGGAATAAGAGTTTTAACTTGTCAATGCAGGTAACGGACCATGCAATCAGGTTACTCTACACCTAGCCCAAAGATCTTAGGATAAAAATAGTAGTATATTTATATACATTTCTTTGGCTATATAGTCGAAAAAGTAGAAATGTATTTGGTTATATACTGTATTCATAGAAATTTCATAGGTTATGTATTCATATAGATTTATTGAGCTATATGTTCACGTACATTTTAATCTTGAAGAAAAATCCATGGGCATGTTATGCATAAACTAACCACATACAAGTACTAACATTTGTTTTGTCAATGGTGAGAGGATGGCATGCTTTGCATATTAATAAATCCTCTCTTCAAATGCATCAGCAGTGGGTAGAGTTCATGCACTAGAAGGCAGAGTTTCATACTCGTACAGATCAGTCAATGACTAGAGAGCCAGTCAGACAGAAGGATAATAGAAGGATAATAATCCACTGCATGGTAATTTGGCCAAAGCACTTTTGACATGCCAAGTCTTATGAAATAATTAGTTGGATTCATGATTTATAATTTAGATGAATAGCAACTGAAAGGAGTTTGTTCTAATCTAAAAATTGAAAGATTAATTGCATTTTAGAGTCACATTTCAACACATTTATTAGATGTTTGCTCTATAAATATGTCAGCATTAAAGCATTATTTGCAGACTAAAGTCCTTTGTGCTCATTGCAAAAGTATGGATTAAGGAGAAAGATTCATAGGTTGTTTCAGATAGCCAAGAAATGTCCTCGTCTTCTGATTAGGAATATAAATCTTTCTCGTTTTTTTTTTTTTTTTTTTTTTCCACTGTTATTTCAGTTCAAACATGTGGTGCTGGTCCGTAGTCCTTGATGAAGAGTCAGAGTGTGTTTGAAGTCACACCATGTGTGTTTGAGTTTCTGTCAGAGAGGAGTTTACATTGCCAGGCTCTTCACAGCGTGATAAATGGACTAATGAATAGTTAACGGAAATTAAAATGACCTCAGAATAGAAAACCAATTAATCAAACGCAGACATGCATCAAGGTTATGTGCTTTGGTTTAAGGGAATCACAGTTATTAAATTGTCTGTATTAATTGAATATTTGCTCTGCTGTAGATGAGCCGCAATTACTTGAAGAGCTTTTAATGAATTTAATCGCTCTGACAAGGGAGGAAGATGACAGTATCGTGTCCCTTACTGAAATCTCCAATCAGCAAAGTGGGGAATTTGAGACATGAATATGAAAAGATGCCACATGAAAATATTTTTTTTTCTTAACGTTGTTAGCTCTGGGGTGCTGTAGATATGAGATGGGACTAATTACCGAAACGAATCAGGCTACATGCAGTTTAGCATAACGTAGTTGTAATGGAGAACATGGCATAGTACGTTGTCTTAGTACATTGGCATAGTACATGGTATGTGTCACCTTCCTTTGTTGGCATTGGTAAATCAGGACCGCATCACGCCCAGAGACAAACAGTGACAGATATGATCTGCACACAGATTTTATTCAGTTACATGAATATCATATTAGATTACTCACTGAGTCAGCCTTGTCATTGCGATTTCATTAGCTTGGGTAGTTGACAGTGTGAGATACGTTCTCTGTATAAACTGATGGCATCAGTTTGGCTATCAGTCAGTTTAAACAGGCCGATGTTTGAACTGGGGGACAACACAGCTCTCAGATCACACATACAGTATACACAAACAGAGATTCATGGTGATAAGTGTAAATGAATACCAGATTTCTTGTTTTTCTTCTTTTAAATGACTTGTTCTTTGGGGGAACATCTGTAAATCTGTTACTGATGATAGTAAAGGGGTAATGTACAGTCAGCCGGCCATTATCATCTGATTATACGGGGGTTAAATAGGTAAACCCTATTGGGGTTTGTTTGATTTTAAGCATTGGATGACTGTACATTATTCCACTCTATATGTGGCTACATACTTAAGTGAATATATGGGCATGGAATATTGATTTGAGTTAAAACAGGCTAGGGTTTTCCAAATAGGGAACCCCTGGGGGTTTGTGAGTTGAAGAAAATCTAGTTAATGAAATCATAAAAATGTAAATCATTAAAATAAGTGCAAAATGCTGTGATTTTATGTGCTGCGTTCCAGAGTTTTTAGTTTTTTTAACAATAGTAATATATTTTTTCTTTTTATACTAAGAGGTCAAATTTATATATAAAAACATCATTATTATTATTGCTGTTATTATTATATGCAAATGTGCCGTTAAATTATTGAAATATTAAAATCAAATCTAAGACTTCAAGATTTTTTTTTTTTTTTTTTTTTTTGTCCAAATGGTTTGGCTTTCAAAAAAGTTTGAGAATAAATATTAATAAGAATAGTAATTGTTAATAATTATGAATGTGAATCAAATAATTTTCTTCGTTGTAAGTCAGCTAGGGATAGTTCAGTCAAAAATGAGAATTCTCATCATTTGCTCACCCTCAAGTCTTATCATCTTTTCTGTTCAACACAAGAAAAAAGGTATTTTGTGTTTCTGTTTTGTCAGTACAATGAATGCCAAGGAGTCCTAATGTTGCTTGGACCTCAATGTTCTTCAAAATACCTTTTTGTGTGTGCGTGTGTGTGGTCAGTCGGTCCTTGTAAACCCTACATTATGGAGACAAAATGTCCCCACAAAGGGGCAATATCCAAAATCCTTGTGGGGACATTTATTTTGTTCCCCATGAGGAAAACCGCTTATAAATCATATGAAGTTATGTTTTTTAAAAATGTAAAAATGCAGAATGTTATAAAACATGGACACCCCAATGCGTGCACGCCCCTGTCCACAGAAGAAAATCATTTAAAATATCTGATTGCTCAGTGGAGCCATGTAATAAGGGATGATGGCGGTGTCAGTTAAATACTCTGTTCATCTGAGTTCAAGGATCGGTGATGTAATTTTTCCTATAATCTGGCCAGAGGGAGAAGGAGATTGAAACCATTTAACATGCAAGATGCATGTATGACCAGATGGGGAGTTCTGCTGCCACAGGGAGAAGAACGCTCATCTAGAGGCACTGAATCAGGATAATTACACTGGGAACACGGTGGAACGGCAAACATGGAGCCATGGGATGACATCTGTAGTGATCTGCAGGGGAACACAGTTGGGGGTGTCATATTACATTTTCGGTCCCCTAGCTTCCTTTTCTCACACATGTGACTTCAATGTTGGCCTTGTACCTGAATGTTTCAGCTCTTTTCACAGTTTGATGCAAATGTACTACATTTTTTTCGTACCCTTTTTGCTGGTGGTTTATATTTCATGAACACCACACGTTGTGCCAAGTAGCTCCTAGACAAGAATTTCTATCCGTTGTAATTCTGCAAGTCTGCAGAACATGCCGCTTACAGGCATGACTGCTTCATTTTCCTTAGCGAGCTTCTCGGGTTGGCAAACCTGGGGGAACATTAGCATAAAATATGGAGTTAAATATTTTTTAAATAAAAGTGCTAATGTAAAATATTTATTAGAGAAAGCGTTTTCAAAAGATGCCTCAACATACACGTGCATACATAACGTTTTTCATGGTGAATGTAATAAACCACAAAGGACACAGATGTTTATTGCTGAGGGTGAAACACCTTGTGATTATGAGAATTGATTTAGTTATGCAAATTACTGATTCAAATTAATTAGACTCAAGTTTGTGTTGGCTGAACCTGCTAAACTGTCACAGTATACAAAGCAGTTTGCGTATGAATATCTCAAAAGCTGCAATTATGTCTGTCTCGCCGCGGCCTCTTGCTTGTCAAGGCACGGGATTTAATTACTGCTGGATAGTGAGAGCTCGAAGCCCTGATTCACACACGACTTCTGCCACGACGAGCCGAATGCACAACCTAAGCCGCCGTTCATGGCTCGTCCATCTGTGTGGGTGTATAAATTTGAATCATAAACTTGGAGCTAAAAAAAAGGATTAGGAAGTAATTAGATTCAATCACTTGCGTCCACAGGAAGGAGTGTTTGTAGGGTCCAGGGGTTGCAAGGCAATCTCTCTCTAGCATGAGTCGCAGGAAAATGGGTCACAAGGAAAGAGGAAATGGATCAGCAGTCTCCTCTCCTCTATTCTCAGATCAAAGACTGAGTGTTCCACCACAGAGATTCTGAGTGCGCCTTCATGTCTGTACAGTTCAGATCCTACCCCAACACTGTGATAGCATGATTTTATTAATCTTCAGATCACTTTGTGGTTTTCATTGAGATCATTTTTTTTTTTTTTTTTCGGTAGTCTTTATTTGCTACAATTTTAAAGTACTTTTTTTTCCTTGATTATTTTTACTTTATTATTATTATTATTATTATTATTATTATTATTATTAAAGGAAATAGTGTTATTTTAAAGTTTAAATAAAATACTTTTAAAAGAAAACAGTTTAATAAACTATTTTTTATTAAATACATTTTATGTGATTTTTACTTTAGTTTTTTTTTGTGCTTTTGTTTGTTTTTTGGGTGGGTTTATTCTCTCTATAGGGGTGTAGGGGTGTAACAGTACACAAAACTGACAATCACGGTTCGGTACAGCAGTTTTACAATGACTTTTTTTTTTCTCTGAACAGTGGTTTACTGAACAAATTGAGTCTGTCCTTTAAATGAATTCAATTATAACATTTCTTAGATAATTCTGTAAACTGTAGGGAGCCCTTGCACATTACTAAAATATTAAAGGTTAACAACAGAGCCCAAGCTATTAGCCTAAATTCATTTGCTATTTATTTGTCGACGTAATAATCAACACTCAAATAACACATTGTATGCAAACATGTAAACTTCACATAAGGCAGTTTTTGCATTAACTTCTAAATCTAATTACAAAATTATGGTTTTACTCCAATTCATTGTTGAAATATAATCATTTATACACCGTGGCTGTCATTTTCATGACCGATTTATTTAAACATACATTAAATAATCAAGACATCACTAACAGGTTAAGTAGATTATAATGAATATATAGGCTAATATAGTGCATATATTTAGCGAAAGAGTTAATCTCTCTAGTGAACTAACCCACTGTTGGACACTGAATGACTCCTGAAGTAAATGTAATGCTACGTGACATTGTTTACAAGCTGTCTTTCCGCCGTTGAAACACTAATTGAGCGATTACACGATATATAACACTTTCCAGTAAGTTGTAATGTATCCTCAACATACCTCAAGATCTTAATTCATGTTTATTCTTTAGGAAGAGATGATCGCGTTCACTCGCGCGCCGCAGCTTGAACTGAAGCGCCTATACAGTGATCAGTCACGTCACATTAAAGAGCATGTCTCGTTTCAATTTCGTGATAAAATGGACTGAATACTTAAAATATTTGTGTGGGAACTCGAATTTAAGTATGTTTCGCACTTAAAACAAGCCTACTGTTAACTGTTAAAGATTGCGTTAGGTACAGACGTGTACCGAACCGAAAGCCCTGTACGGTTACACCCCTACTCTAGACAATAGTTCTATTTTGTATTCTATGGTAACATCCTGCCTGATCTGTAACTCTGTAAGTGATTTAGAGCACAACTAAGCAGCACACAAATAATGCTCCATGTGTGACATGACACTATGCTTATATTTTTTTAAATTATTGTATTAATTACGTTTATAATCAATATTTCTCTTACTTTATCTGCCATCTCTGATTCATTTATTTTTATTGATGCCTTTTGCTTCTTTTGGAACAGGCTTGTCCATATGATACTAACACTGGGTTTTGGGTCAATGTCTGAACTAATGATTATAGAGATCAGGGCAGTGGCTGGTTTCTAAAGGTTGTGCCATTTAAATATAAATATACTGTGGCTGTGAAAGATGCATGACCACCTTCCCCCTTTAACACCTACATTTTGTTCTCTTTCAGACAGTGTTTTGCAATTGCTATATGCATTGCTTTAGTGCCCTGTTCACTAAAGGAATTTACCAAATCACATAATGGAACAAACACATACAAATTCAGAGCTGAATAAGGGTGGCGCAAAATATTGATAGGACAATATATCATTGTCGATACGCTGGCGCCAAATATCAATATTGTAATGAATAAAACAAAGCGCTCTAAATAGATTTGAATCATGGCTCCTCGAGGTGGTGCTCAACACATGAATGAGGGAAAGGTGAACATTAGTTAATTTTATTTAACGGGATGGCGTAAAATAATAGTAAAATAATAGGTGCCCCAGCCACGTTTGAGTCCAAATTTTGGACCCACTTCTGCTTTTATACCATTGATGGGGCAAACTAAATTGACAAAGAGTATGCGATTTTTTTTTTTTTTTTTTTAAGTGCACGCTTAATACCACAAACTTGCAAAGCCACTTGCAACACCTTCACCCTGATCTCATTGAGAAATCGGCTAATGCTAACGTTGCCATGCAATGTTTAAAAGCAAAACTTCCTTTCTCATCCCCGAGAGCTGGCAGTATTACGGTCAATTGCTGTATTTATTTTCAAGGATCTTCGCCCATTTTGCTGTGTCGTGATATTAGCGTTATCTTGAGCAGTGTATCGTATCTTGAGCTGAATGCAGTTTGCATGCCACATAAGTGCCCATTCTGAGTACACTACTGAACTGTAGTTTAATCAAATGTTTTTAAGATATTTCACATGGCTTTTGAGCTAAATAAATTTTGTTCCATCCCATAGCAAGGATATCTCCGAATTGCTGTATTTTCATTGCAGGTGTTCTTGTCTATGAGGCTTATAATGGCTCTAAATAGATATGTAAACATGCCGTGGACATCCTGCTGTTACTACACTAAACCCCTCATCTCAGGGATAATCTAGATAAGACCTCCTCCTTGATCTTCTTTAAAAGATGCTAAGTCATTAGGAACCAAACATTGGTTAGCATCAGCAGTACTGTCTGCCTTTTCATTTCCCCTGTTCTTTACACCACAATATATTGTTTAGACTGTTAACTTGTGAGTTTTACATAACAGTTTGCCAGTTAGACACATTCTCATGGTCAATTTGGAACCATGGCAAGGTCAGTAATCTTATTTTAAAAAGATTAACATACATGATTCTACATTTTACCCATACTTACTCATACCACCACACCTGTCCCTAACTTTACCCTTAAACTTACTCATACCACCACACCTGTCCCTAACTTTACCCTTAAACTTACTCATACCACCACACCTGTCCCTAACTTTACCCTTAAACTTACCCATTCCACCACACCTGTCCCTAACTTTACCCTTAAACTTACCCATTCCACCACACCTGTCCCTAACTTTACCCTTAAACTTACCCATACCACCACACCTGTCCCTAACTTACCCTTAAACTTACCCATACCACCACACCTGTCCCTAACTTTACCCTTAAACTCACCCATACCACCACACCTGTCCCTAACTTTACCCTTAAACTCACCCATACCACCACACCTGTCCCTAACTTTACCCTTAAACTGACCCATTCCACCACACCTGTCCCTAACTTTACCCTTAAACTCACCCATACCACCACACCTGTCCCTAACTTTACCCTTAAACTCACCCATACCACCACACCTGTCCCTAACTTTACCCTTAAACTCACCCATACCACCACACCTGTCCCTAACTTTACCCTTAAACTGACCCATTCCACCACACCTGTCCCTAACCCTACCCTTAAACTTACCCATACCGCCACACCTGTCCCTAACTTTACCCTTAAACTGACCCATTCCACCACACCTGTCCCTAACCCTACCCTTAAACTTACCCATACCACCACACCTGTCCCTAACGTTACCCTTAAACTGACCCATTCCACCACACCTGTCCCTAACCCTACCCTTAAACTTACCCATACCACCACACCCGTCCCTAACTTACCCTTAAACTCACCCATACTGCCACACCTGTCCCTAACTTTACCCTTAAACTGACCCATACCACCACACCTGTCCCTAACCCTACCCTTAAACTTACCCATACCACCACACCTGTCCCTAACTTACCCTTAAACTCACCCATACTGCCACACCTGTCCCTAACTTTACCCTTAAACTTACCCATTCCACCACACCTGTCCCTAACTTTACCCTTAAACTGACCCATTCCACCACACCTGTCCCTAACTTTACCCTTAAACTGACCCATACCGCCACACCTGTCCCTAACTTTACCCTTAAACTGACCCATACCGCCACACCTGTCCCTAACTTTACCCTTAAACTTACCCATTCCGCCACACCTGTCCCAAACTCAATATCAACAAAAGTGTTATGCAAAATAATATGAGCACAATAAGTACATTGTACTTATTTTTTAATCTAAGTACATAGTAGTTAAGGCCACCTAATATAAAGTGGGACCATCTGGCCCCACTTTATATTAGGTGGCCTTAACTACTATGTACCGACATGTGTAAGGGAAGTGTCAACAGTGTAATTATAAATCTAATTACAGAAATTAATTACAGATGTAATTACATGCAGGCATTTTTTTTAAATGTAAGTACAATGTAAAGACATGCATGTACACAATAAGTGCATTGTATCAAATTATTAATTTAAATGTTAGTACATAGTAGTTAAGGACACCTAATATAAAGTGGATCCAATTTTCTTGTATCCTCATAGGATTTTAGGTTTTGTCTGGAACAGTGGATGTCTCTTACTTGGATATTCAACTGCTAATCAACTGATAATATTGATTATCGCAGAATTGCTGTATGATAGTTCTGTATCGTTAGATCATATTGTGAGCTGAATGCAATTTGCATGCCACAAAGTGCCTGTTCAAAGTACTTTGTTGTGGGGGATGCAGCAGACTTAATTCATAAGCAAAGTATGCCAGATCAATGAACCACCAACTGAACTAGTGTAATCAAAGGTTTTTAAAATATTTTACAGTTTTCTGATGATTTCTGCCTATGTTAGATTAGTTTGATTCATTTTTGTGAATCCATGAATCCTATCATTTCTGTGAATTGATTTATAACTCCGATTCAGTGGTCCCTGCGTAGTCTTTTTTTATATAAATGTAGTCTTTTTGATTATAAAAGATAAATCAAGATACTGAAGTCAATGTGTTTGTTTTTGTTTTTTTTTGTTTTTTTTCTCCTGCTGTATAGCTCTGCCCTTGTTCACAATCCTATTCTCTGCATGCTGAACACAGTATTATAATTGTGTGATGGGAGAAATTTATGCTTATTATGAAACTTCAAAGTTTTATGACATGATCTGCTAGCTGCACACTTTTTCTGGTATACGGCTATAGCTATGGATTACCAATCCGATGTGATCAGCAGGGATATGCAACATATGTTTTGCACGTTTGTTTGCCAACATTCTGACAATGAAAGCGAATGACATACATAACCGATAGTGACAAGGGGAAGCGCTGTTAAGCTGTGAGTCAGTGGAGGGGATAGTGTTCTCACGTTGACGTTAGCTGCTAATAAGGTCAATGAACAACCTGATTTAAAATGAACACATTACACCAGTTTCGTATTGCAACGGTTAGCACACAATTCAGAAGTCTGTGTGTCTAAAAGTGTATAATAAGCCAGTTGTGTATATTTCAGCATTTGTAGTACCTATAGATCAACTGTGCAGTATTCCACACAAACAGACTCTGTGTCTGTATTTGCCGCAGTAAGTGACTGTATATTAAAGCCACCCATTTGTTATGTGAATGCACATTATAATAATTATACAGAGATGTATTGTTCCATAAAGCGCGAGTAGCAAACAATGGAGTAAAGTGTTGTGGTGTTGGTTGTTTTACATCAGCTGAGCTTCAGGGCCATCAGTGGAATTAATTCACATGCAGTTTTATAAGGAGCCCATAATTTCATGGTTTTTTTTTATGGTTCTTCTAAAGATTTAGAATTCTTTTTTGAATACTCATGAAAATGATCATTAGTACGTATGAAATGGAAGTCTATTAATACATTGCCAAAGCTGCATTTGACATGTATACAAAGCAGAATTCTGCACATGTTCATATACAGTATGTCTGTGTATAATTTCATTTCAACTTGTATACTGCTGCATAAGTACTATTGATCTAAATATAAAACTATCCAATATAGATTCATACGCTCTAAAAAAAATGTTGGGCTAAAAAAAACCCAAGTTGGGTTGAAAATGGACTAACCTAGCGATTGGGTTGTTTTAACCCAGTAAATAGGTTGTTTTAACCTAGCGGTTGGGTTAAATGTTTGCTTAAAACAACCCACTCGCTGGGTTAGTCTATTTTCAACCCAACTTGGGTTGTTTTTAACCCAGCATTTTTTAGAGTGTAACATTGTATGTTTTCTGCTACATCTGAGAGCATATATAATCAGTAAAAACCATGATGCTTGTGTTATCGATGCCCATGATACATGATCTTCACCTGCAGCCATTCCTAATGAAAATTGAATTATGCAGCAGAGAGTTTGCTGAGGTTATGGTAACTTCTGATCATATCCCTATAGCAATGATATACAGAGAACACATACATTAACACATCATGAGAGCATGATCAAGGTATCAAGTGACAACAGGACAAGATGTAAAATTTCTCATATTAGCTTGCCGAAGAGTCTTATGGTGACGCCTCTCTTGTCTGCTGATTGACACATGGGCAAGAGCCCTCTGGCCAGCTGTCAGAATGACTGATTGTTCAGAATGCAAAGAGGCCTGCTTGAAAAATGAAGTCTCAGCATGCAGTGCAGTATACTACACCTCATCTTTCATTGGTTTATATTGCGTCACTAGCATTGGTTATTGTAGCACCCAGTTCTCTATTATAAGAATCAAGTATTAGCACAACCTTTTTGATTTATTTTTTACATTTAAGTAGTTTGTTATTTGTATTGTATGGAACTAAGTAATCAAATAAGTAATTTACAGGTATCAGGACATCTGTTTTCTATAAACTGTTTAGGTTTTACACTCGTATACCACAGGGGAAAGAAATATTAAACAGGCAATTGATTAATAATACATTAACGAGTTTCGGAGGAACATTTGCACTTTCTATCCTTTATTATGTTATATGGTCATTTACTTTTAATTAACAAAATCATGGGATGTTTCAATGCATTCCCCTAAGACTGTACTTGCTTTTAGCATATTAAGCACATTAAGGTTATTCAGTTTATTCCCATCTCCCTTATCCAGTTTGTCTTATTGCTAGTAAGCATGTGCTCAAAATTACTTCACAATTTTTTCCATCCGTTTACAGAATTGCCCCTGAAAAAGGTTGAAATGTTTTACAGAGGCTGTTAAAATTCTATCTCAGAAAGGGAAAACGGAATGGACCTTTTATCTCATATAAAATATCTTCACATTGAAATATTAGTCATATCAGCTTTTCTGCACATTCAGTCCTCAAAATACTCTTTCGTTTCTATGTCTGTCATTTTGCTATCCAGTATTTTTGCAGGAGTCAGGCAACCAATGTATCAGTGTCTGAAATAGCCTCTTAACTTGTCAGTTGTGCCTTTTTCCTTTGTGTGTTTCGACAGTGCAAACGCTTTCCTTTTCAACTTTTTATACATTGTTACCTGTGAGCAGCATCTGCAAATTTGAGGAAGATGACTATTAAAACATAATTTCCATTCCATTTATGAAAATTTGGCAGAAGGAGGCTTCAAAAGAAACTCCTTGTAATTCTTAAATGATTGATTCAGCTCCAGCATTTTGAGTGATGCACTGTAAGGCAGAAGAGAGAGGTTGGATTGAGGCATTTCCAGCACAGATTTGGATATGAAATCCCACCAAGCCCGTTTTGATGGTTTTCTCACCCTTTCTTTCTGCAGCACTCATATATTTGGGCCTAGACAGTGTAGTTGAGCTGTATTGATCTCAAGAAGTATCAAGGGGCATTATCTTCTAACAATTAGCATACGCCTATAGCTAACCTTACAGTCGAAACAAAGCAGAGAGTTGAGGTGTATCCAGAGAGATACGTGACCTTGTATTTAAGCCAAGCGTGCCATGACATCTTTAGGTAAACTCATAACTCATGTATTTGATGAAACTGCTCTGTTCCCAGGTTCCATAACTGCAAGACTTTTATGCATATCCCTGGCTCCTCTGTGCCAAAAGATCAATGCAGACCTTGATGAAGGTGCGCTCAATGGATTTCTTTGCTGTCATCTTCATCAAAGAATTCATCTCTCTTGGTGTAATGATGCTTAACCTAAAGTTCTTATCTTCGGTACCTTAATTTCTGTCTGGCCATTACAGGCAGGCAGTTACTTAATAAAATGCAAATGGATGAAGAGAGGAGTATAAATCATCTCCCTTTTGTTCCACATAGAATGATTATTATGCCTTCCCCGTCATTATCATGGAGCACACACTGGAAATGTCCTTTCAAATGGAATATTTTCTCTGCTTCAGGTGAACTTGAGTCTTTTTTTCAGTACAATGTGTCTAAAGTTGTTTAATTGGATGTTTTAAGAAACTTAGAAAGACTGTGGCTTCATACAAAAGCGATGGATATGCGTTTTCAAGGCCTTAAGCTACCCAGGACAGAATGCGCCAGAAAACCCTTTTCTCTGAGGAAGCTAATGATGAAAAAAATCAGATCAGAAATTATCAATTGTACAGAAATAAAAAGCACTTGTTTTCTTAAATAACTCGCCAAATAAGACCTTGCATTCTGCCATGTCTGAATGAAAACAAACTTGAAATTAATTGAAAGATATAATGATATGAGGGACATTAAAATACAGGTGTGACCATCATTACATCTGCTGAGTTTACCAGATTTGTGGAGTTATTGTCTGAAAAGAAGGTATTAATAATAATAATAGCTGAACAACTGTTAGTAAATGTAAACTGTTTTTGTTGTTACAATGTATATTTCAAATGAATACCATTCTTTTGACCTTTGTTCATGAAAAAGCCCTAAAAATGTCTAATGGCCGCTGAAAAAAATCCTTCTGGCTGCTGAAATTCGACTTTAACAAAGGAATAAATTAGATTTTAAAATATACTAATATAGAAAACAGTCATTTAGAATTGTAATAATATTTTACAGTATCACTGTTTTTACTGTATTTATCTAATAAATGCAGCCTTAGTAAGCATAAGACACTACTTTTAAAAACGTTAAAACAAACTTTTGAATGGTAGTGCATTGATGTGTATGTTTTGTTGTTTTTTAAAGAAATGGTTAAAAAGGAAAGAAAGAAATCGGATGAACTTCTGGGGTTTTAAAGCTTGAATGTAGATAATTTGCAATATGTGAGAGCACAAAATCACCTGAAAGCCTGATGGAAGTGCACGCTGGGTGAACAGCCGGTTAAGTGCTCCCCTGAGGTAAATAGTAAGGCCTCATATTCCACTGCTGTCTGTCAGGTATCACTGTGATTTGGTTTTCTGTTGGTAATTCCATCTTGTGTTTATATCGAAACCAAAGCTGCAACTTGGAGCCCCATTTCAGATATAATCCTACGAACCATATCAATACCAATACACCATTACCAATGACAGGTGTCTCCTCAAGGAACTCATATTACCACAAGCAAAATTACGGCATCTCAAGAACCGTTCCTCTTTTCTTTTTTTTTCTTTTTTTATGTTGTCAGTTTTGAGCTCGATTTTGGTTTAAGGCTCTGGATTTTAACCCACGTTTAAATCACAGTGATGCGTATCCTTGTGAACGGCTGGGTTTCACCATCCCTCTACTGTCCCATTTAACATCAGGCTGCTCCAGGTGTGAACTGTGAGCTGTGTTAAATGAAAAGTGGCTGCTAATGACAAATAAATGCTTAATTCATATAAATTTAATTAACTGCACCGTTTTACACGTTTTGTGTGTCGATGTTTTGACAGTTTTTAGGAATAGACTGCTGAGAGCTGGCAGGTTAAGAAACCTTTGTGATGTAGATCAACCTTTGTGCAAAAGCCTTACAAGAGAGGCTAAATAATGTGTGGAGCAGCATTAACGAGAGGAGAATTACGTCTGAAATATAAAACACTTTAAGGTACAGTTTCCTACGGCACAGTCTGTCTATCTACGCACAATTTCTTGTGTATACCGGTCATGTATTTATGCTATGTCGTGCTATGATGGGTTGAAATAATGTAAATTATGGCTCTGCACAATCTGACATCAGCTATGATTTCTCTAATTCTTATATAATTCCGTTCTTGTAAAACTCATGGGTTTATGAAGTAAAACTTTGTATACTAATAGAGGCTCTTCAAACATCTATCTGGGTCAGTTTTAGTCACTCTGTGCTATACAGGCAGGTGCCAGGTGCTGCGTCTGGGTGCACTAGTCATAAGATAAAAGGTACGCCAGCGCTAACCTGTCACAAGACTCCATACTCTGCCCTTTATGCTTCACTTCCTGTGCACAGCACTATCAACACATCAAGAGGCAGTAGACTTAGCGCAAGGCTCACTGGCCACACAGTCCACTCAACTGGGTGTCTTGTTGGCAGATCCACCTTTCTGTCACTTCACCAATTTGGGCTTCTTCCACCTCCCCCTCCCCCCGAGGATGTGTTGTTTTGCTTACCTTTTATTCTCATTCCTTATGCTGCAGTCTATACTTGGAGAACTGTAATAGAACAACACTTGATGGACATTTGCCCCCGGTTTCACAGACAAGGCTTAAGCTAGTCCCAGGCAAAATGCATGTTTGAGCTGTTTTAACTGAAAGCAGCTTGCAATGACATATCTTAAATTAAGTCAGTGCCATTGTTTTGTCTCAAGATGCACACCAGTAATATATTTTTGAAAGCTACTTAAAATAGGGGAAGCTGCACTTGAACACAGCAAGAGAACTACAGCCGACTGTCAACTAGCATGCGTATTCTGCGCCTTTGTGTAAATGAGACAACTGTCTATTTCTGCAGATATATTTGTCATTCAAAAGAGAAACTGATGCTGCAGGCTGCATATACACAAACCGTAAACCGCTCTGAATATCAATCCTGCTAATAACTTAAAATATTCGCCCAGGGACACTCTGTAAGATGACGTAAAATTAGAACAGCCTTCTATCTATACTGTTTTGACTTGTGTGCTCGCTGTTTTGCTGTTATTCTTGTGCAATCAGAGTTCTCTCTCACCGACGGCCCAATGCAGATTCTACAAAACCCAGACGTCGTCCAACTAGAGCCAACAGTGCAGAACACACACAAAATACTAAGTCGGCCGACGCACAAACCGGCCTGACGTTGCCTGGTGGCCATTTGTAGGCTTGGTGTGTCTAAGACTTAAAGGAAACATCCAGCTAGCTTATCTCAGATGACGTGACGGTAGAGCAAGTTTCGGACTATTACAGCAAATATTTACACAGCACTAGAATATGGTTGTCAGTCCCATATTTTGTGCTTAATATGGCTGTTCATACAGCACATTCTGCTTTATTTGAGCTGCAGTGGCTGAGAGACGCATGGATCAAACATACTCTGTTTGCAACCGGTTACAAAGCATTTAATGCTGTTGTTGTTGTTGGTTATTTAAAATCTCTAATGGATGAACTCATGCCTTGATTGGACTCCATTTAATTATGCGCTGTCACGATTTTATGGACAATGGTTACCACTAAAGTTAGTTAGAATGCGGTTGTGACTTCAGCTGTTTGATCATACAGTTGAATGAACAAAACATTTCAGGATTCACACTTGTAAGCAATTTCAGCAGTGAATCCCCCCAAAAAAAAAAAATTCAGCCATAGTAAATACCTTTCCTAATTAGGCCTACAGTGCATAAACCTTATCTTTTGTGATAAATGAAAAAAGTTCACACATTGATTTGTTACGGTTAGTATTTTTTGGACAATTATTGTTTGTTTATTGGTAAATTAACCAAATGATTAATCGACTATTCAGAAAATAAACAACTGATTAACCATACAAAAAAAAAGAAAATAAATTCATTAGTTGCAGCCCTAAAATTGAACTAAGGCCTAGTCCTAGCTTAATCTAAGCCCTGTGTGTGAAACCAGGCTTCGGAAATCTACAACCCCAATTTTACAAAGAACTTGCATGATGCAACACAAACAGATTAAGATCGATTATCCCTTACATATCTAATTAACTAATGTACATCCAGCCAGTTGTTATCGTAGAATAAACCCTGAGAGCGTGATCAGGAGCGTCATTCTGAAGGGGTTTATTCTGCGATAACAACCGACTGGATGTACATTATCCCGCTTATTGCACGGCTACTTAAATAAATATTTATGGGGATAAGAGATTGATTTGAGAATAAACTTTCAAAATCTTACCTTGTCTGCAAAATCTACCTCACGAGAGTGAGTCCGCAATTCCCGGATGATATAATTGTAATTGTACACAAAATATTGATTTTAGTTATAATATTTTATTAGCTCACCAAACGCAAAACTTTGACAGAAAAAATGTACCTAGACAAGCATATATATCGCTGACCTCAGTTACCCGGATGAGCCTGTGTTATCAGTCTTTAACGGTTGTTATTGGAGAAAAATATACCGCTGGATGGCGCGATTGACCAATCAGAATCAAGTATTCCTTAGAGTGGTGTAATAAATCACTATATTTGACACTGAAGACTGGAGGAATAGCTGCTGAATTTCGAAATCCAGCTTTGCAATCACAGAAATTACATATTGAAATGTTACAATAAAATTATTGAAATAATACTCAACAATATTGGTGGTTTTACTGTATTTTTGAGCAAATAAATGCAGCCTGAATGAGCATAAGAGCTTTATATAAAAAACAAGCCTTTTGGCCCCAAACTTTTGCATGGTAATTTATGTAAATTTTTACAGAACTTATTTTGAACTTCAAGATTTTACAACACCTATTGACCCAAATGTAAAAGAGCACTTCAAGATTGAAATCCCACATCCGATTTTTGAATGAAATGTATCATTAGTTTCAAGTAAAACTTGTGTGAACGTGACCGTGCAGACAGAGTGAGGAAAAACTCCAGGCAGCAAAACAAGACCTGGACATTCCTCATGTCACACGGTTGTTTAGATGCAACTTCGAAGGGCTTTATTGTCAGCCAAACACAATGCTATCTGTTAGCTCGGATACCACAGGGGATCCAGGGAAGGGCAGGTATTTTGTATGTTCTGACAGCTGAGGTAAATGACTCCATTACTACGCCTAACATCAGGTGTACAGCGCAGAGGAGCACAGGAAATGGCTTTCAGTTGCTTGACCCAGTCTACTTTACTGACACCACCTTCATCTACATAACTCATAAGTCTATTTTATGTCTGTGACACAGTATCCTAACCAGTAAAGATGCACAAAATGTCAGTATCATATCAGTAATCAGCCAGTATTAGAGATTTTTATTTATTTATTGAAATTACTTATTTAATTGTGCATGCTCAGTATCGTAGTTTTTGCTTTTGCATTACTTTTGCTGTCAACTAATGCTCACTTAAAATTAATCATAAGTCATAATTTAATAACACTTTTAAATGTAACAGGCCTATTTATTAAATCTCAAAATGAATACCTATTTTTTTCATACTGTGCATAATATTGCAGGGCTCAACGCTAAGGAGTTTTTCTACTGGCCCAAATTTTTACTTGCCCTGCCAAAATTTTTACTGGTTCCTCCACAAAAAAGTAATACATAAAATAGGCCTAGTTATTGTTTTTGATCCATGTAACCTTGACTCCAAAAAGTCTAACTCTTAATTTTTTTATTTTTCAATTTTGTTAAAGACCGTCTGTAATGAAATAAGATCAAATTGAATTATGAGCAACAGCACAAATAAAACAGAACAAACATACAAATGAAAAACAGTTATTTTCAGGTTTTTCATGTAGGTCTGAACTAGATTTTCAGGTAGGCTGCAGAAATAGTAATCAAATGTAAAATATCACTTCATAATCTTCAGTGTATAAATATAGATTAACCCTTATTAAAGTTAAACCGTCAAGAGCAGGGAGTGATTTTTCTGTCTTTTGTCATCTCATCTTTTATGAGAACCATAGACTGTATAAAAGGAGAAAATGCTTCCCTGCCATTGATAAATATTTTCTGGATTTCCCTGTTATACACTAGGGGGTGATATTACATTTACATTTATGCATTTGGCAGACGCTTTTATCCAAAGCGACTTACATTGCATTCAAGGTACACATTTTTACATTTTGTCAGTTCTTGTTTTCCCTGGGAATCGAACCCATGACCTTGGTGTTGCTAGCGCCACGCTCTTATTGTTTGAGCTACAGGAAAGCTGAAAGCTGAATTACGCATCTCCTGAACGAGTACAGAATCTCCTGATCAAAACACAGGAAAGAAGCAGCAGAAACGAGCTCTCTCGTATAAGCAGATGCATATGAAAAATAATGCGATCCTCAGCAATAAACGGCATCTAAATCAAAACGGCTGTGTTATTGAATGAAATGTCGACCCAGGACGAGCTATAGGACTGAAGCTTTGAGGTGTTGATGGACTTGATCTAACAGTTACCCATCTGTGTTTTGATCATCGTTCTGAATCTGATCTGGATGTATCGTTAGTCTTTTACAAAAACATGATTTTTCTCAGCTTTTTTCATGAAACTTACCCACATTCAAGTGTTGATTTAAAAAAGAATGCATGACGCTAGAATAAAGCAGAGGGTCTGTTCTTTCTTTTGATATATTTGCATTTTTTGATTATTCTGTGGGCCATGAAACTTGTGAAAATCATAAAAACTATGGCAGTGACTGGCATATTTCATGTTTTAATTGAAAATGTTTTAAGACATAACTGACTATGTTTATGATGCTACTCGACAAGACAGGCATTTTGACATAATTCTGTGTGAATTTCCGTGCACTGTGAGATGTGTGGGTGCGCTTAAGCTAGTGTTGCTGCGCTGCGTGAGAACCAAACTGAGAGACACGGCACTTTCTCGTCTATGTGCGCTTGAACATTTAAATAGGCAAAGCTTACAAATGCGCAAATTATCAACTTCAAGTCAAGTCACCTTTATTTATATAGCACTTGGACTAACACGTCCAATTGTTTCAAAGCAGCTTCACATTGTTAACAGGAAAATAATGCAACAGAATTTGTACAGCCGTTCTGGTGAAACGGTGATGTTATCCGGCTAATTTCAAGAATCATATAATGTCAATGCAGGCAGATCGGTAATATAGATGAAATGTAGGTGTCCCCAACTGAGCAAACCAAAAGCCAGAGGCAACGGTGGCAACTTCAGTGAGGATGCAGCACTGGCCTGAGCGGGCAAGTAACAGGTTCCGTCAAGTGGCCTGAGTGTCTTTTTTATGCTGGCCCCAGGCCATCGAGCAGTCCTTATTGTCAAGCCCTGTATTGTGATGCCTTATTTTACTTGTACATTTTTAGTGGGGTTTTAGTGTTCTTTTTTTAATTTTATTTAGTCAATGTTTCTTAAATTGTAAATTAATTCCCAAATTGCTGGATGGATGGACGGACTTTTGGATGGACGGACTGATGGACTGACTGACTGACGGATGGACTGACTGACGGACAGATGGATGGATGGAATTTTTTAGCGGTTACAAAGTGCTCTCTTGCTATGCTGCTTTCTAGAAAGGTGCTGTCAGGCACACATGCACCCCAGACAAGCATCAGCTGGTCTTCTGTCTCATCCAATCACATTTCATCATTAGATATTTGTTTTACTTAACTTCCTATCAGAGTTTTGGTCAAACCCCATCAAACATTCCTACAGTGGTTTGTTTTACCTCAGCTGTCATGAATTTGAGCAAATTGACAAACAACATTTTCAATTCTATGTATTTGGTTTGTGTAATCCCACAACTGCATGGAGCCCAGCATCCCTAATGAATATTACAGAGGCTCTTCGGTCCCGCTAGGAAAAGCAGCAAGGAGAGGAGGTGTTGTATATGCACCGTGACCTTTGTCTGGCGGTGCCTGCTGCGGTTAGCCTTGTGTCAGAGTGAAGCCTGACACGACTATTTCTGGGGGTCGAGACTCACTCCCGGGGATGTTTAGCACCGTGCTGTTGGAAGTGGGGCTTAAAGGCCACAACCCCTCAAAGAGGCCTGTATACAATTCTATCCTCCTTTCCCTGATGTTTATCGATGATATAGCACTGAATTAGCATAGCCAACGGCTCGCAGCACTGTCATTTAGTATTACAAGAGAGCCGTATCGTTAATGTGTCACACGCTTGGGGAGATCGGAGATCTATATAAGCCTCTGAGATGTACAAGGGCAGAGGGCAAACAAGCCAGAATCCCATCAGCCGCCGATCCGTCAACCAATCGTATAAGGATCTTCTAACTCGAGCAAATTGTTTCTGGAAAACTGAGATCTGAGGTGAATTCTTGCTCATCCATATTCTTGATATACAACCATAGTTCTTCCAAAAGTAGTGCTCATTCAGCATCAGCATAAAATGTAATTACATGCAATGTCTCTCTTATATTGCATACCTGAGAAAGTGTAGATGCATAATTGCCATCCTTCTCACTTGCTTTGCTTATATTTTTCGATATGTACAGCTCTTCATTTATCATGCTTGTTAAAAATCCTTGGAAGTAAAGCATATTGTTGGAATTAATTTCTCGTACACTTCAGAGGAGATTTATACCATCAGAAACTAAGAGGAAAGCTGCTGTTATTTTCACTTGTCTTTCCAGAAGTAAAACGATTCAGATTTTAGTTTACTTTTCTTTTTTTTTTTTCTTTCATTAAATATAACAAATATGTAAAATACAGTAAAGAAATAAAATTCCATAAGTAATTTGACATTTTATTTAAAACACACAAACACACACACATTTTTTGTAAAAATAAATTGAAAACATTTAGAAGAAACCCTGACAATCAGCACAGCTTCAGTGCCTTGGCGGGAAATACTAGAAGAATCTTTCTTTTAAAACGGCGCCTGACAATTTCCATAATTTCAATTACATCAAATACCATGGTGCGGTCCGAGCGAGATTGATGTAGTATAATTATACAGCACTCCTCTTCAAAGCAGTGCCCTTAACATCAATAAAAAGGCATCACAGTCTGATGAGGTAAATAGCTCTGCCTAGCAGTAAATTGCAGCCTTTACCTGCTTCTACCGATTTTCTCCAGCTTTATTGTTTGATATAATTAAAATGTAAACCGGCTCCTTCCATGGGTGGTTTCTCAAGCGATGTTCAATCACTCTTTATTGCATTGGGCCTTGGCTGTACAAAAGATTCTCGGAGGAATGCAGGGAAGATTGAATGGGTCGGCAGCCTAGCTGGGCTATTTCCTCTAATGTGCGGTGGGCTTGAAGGCTATCCAGGAGATTAATATGGCTTCAGTCTTTTTGGAACAGTGACATTTATTCTTCCCCAAAGTTTCCGCTGTTTGGAGGCACTTCCTCATTTTCCTGCATGCCCGTTTTCTATTTCTCAACTTTCCTCCCCCCAAACCCACACACACACACACACACACACACACACACACACACACACACACACACACACACACACACACACACACACACACACACACTCCCTCTTTCTCTTGTTCACTACCTGTTTCTCTTTCACCTCCCTCTCTTTTCCCGTTCCATCCGGCTCCTCTCTATCTCATTACCTCTCTGTCTCTTTCTCTCTCAGTTTCCCATCTTTAAGTTGGGAAGCTTCCAAAATCCTGGCTTTTGCAGATGCACTACACTACAATCTGTCATTTCTGTCACAGGCTCGTTTATTATACATTGTACCTCAAAAACACCGGAGTGCAATACATGACCAGAATTTGAGCAGAAGTGCATGGGGTATTTGGTCTCTTTCAGACAGCTACTGCATGCAGGTTATATTTTACTGTACAGCTGAGCTGCAGAGGAGTTTCACATGAATAAACCCCCAGCATGTACTGTTGTCTTTGTACACTGGAGATTTGATGTTCAATGAAAAGCATGTGTACACACAATGTTTGTGCCCACATATGTGTACATAATAGCACTCCTTTTTCTGATTTATAGTGGTAGACTGGGGCTAGTTGTCACACTTTTTTTACTCAATATTTCTAAAGTTCAGTTTCATTTTGAAAGTCAGTTTCTGTTTAGACATTAAAGTCAATCATAATAACAATAATTACATGGACACACACACACACATTTTCAAAAAATGCAAAAGTAATGCAACACTCCACACACCAGAGTGTAGCCATTTTTGCGGTTTCATAATAGTCCATTTTGTTTGTAGGATAAAAATTGCTATTTAATTTTAGATGTTTTTGAACTGCATATTAGAAACTAAAATATAAAACCATTGCTAGAGAAAGCAAGAATTTGTGCACTTGTACTAGATGTAATCTTGTGAACTTCCCCATGTGACTACTCTCCCCTACTATCTAATCTATCATGCGATACACTAGTACACGAGTGAACCTGCCATATTTGATACTGTGAGCTAATCCTGATGTCTCTTCTCTCCTTATCGGGAGCCACTACTGCAGTAACATTAAATGCAGTAATTATTTTGTCGCTCCAGTGACTATGACTCACTTAGCCAGAGAAAGTAGAGTTCTACAGCTGAGCAATAGAATGATGACTCAGCCGAGCCATCAGGGTTCAAGAATGTAGCATTTATGGGTCAAGGTTAAGAGAAATTAGACATTTGTTTGTGTTGTATGAGCTTTGTGCAAGTAGAACAGTTCACCTGAACTGGGGAATGATGAATGCTGTCATTCAGCTTTAAACAGTGAATGGCATTCATTTTATGTAGCATGCGTCTCAGCAGACACATTTAAAGGGGTGGTCTAATGCTATTTCATGCATTCTGACTTATTTACACTGTTAAAGAGTTGGATTCTCATGCTGAACATGCCAAAAAAAAAAAAAAAAAAAAAAAAAAAAAAAAAAAAAAAAAGAGTTGGACGTATGACGGTGTACTTCTGTGCCAAATACACTCCCTTCAGGATTCAAATATGTTTCGGTACTTTTTTTTTTCTTTCTGAGTTTGGCCCTGTATGACATCATAAAGGGCGGAATTCCTTGTATGGGCACTTCTCCCCGATGAGCGCGTGTGCACACACACATCAACCAGAATGAGAGCAAGAGCTTCATACGGGTAATGGAAGCTGTCGGCAGCCCTGTCGTTTTATTTTTCAGATGTCTGTGTTTTGTTGGCAATCAACAAAAGTGCATGATGTAAACAGCACGGACATATAGTGACTCATCCAGGGATCATGCGATTTTTGTGTGTGTGTGCACGCTTGTGACTCTTTAGCTCCACCCACTGCATGCTTCCACAAGCTCTGCTTTTTTTTGGAAAGAATCGGTACAGCGTATCTGTCTTTAATTAATCTAATAAAACTAAAGACTCTTCGGAGATATGAATGATGCAGTACCACTCTATAGGTACTCAAGATTAACATGAGATTGGCGGAAATCGGTGTGTTATGACCCCTATAAATAAATTAAAAAAAAAAAAAAAAAAAAAAAATATATATATATATATATATATATATATATATATATATATATATTATTTATTTATTTATTTATTATATTTTATATTTTTAAGCTTAATACAGACTGTTTGGTTAATGCTATTAGTGTTCAACCAGTACGGGTTGTTCAGTGGCTGATGCTGATATTGATTTCTAGATGTAATGCAGTTTAATGAAAGCAAGAAAGATTTACTAAAAATGTCTTGCTTATTAATATTTACTAGGGGTGTGAAGAAATTTTGTCAAGGTGAAAAGCTGTCTTACGTCATATTGTCATTACCTGGTCGTGACGGAGGGTGAAGTTAAGATTATGCCAATACTACGTTTACATTATGCCTCCACTGTAGTTTTGCTTTTTATAGAAATAAAAACAATTTCATTCAGGTGGATAAGTCGCTTCAATTTCATCAGCTCATCCAATAAATTATAGCTGTTCGAGTCGTACATAGTGCGCAGCACTGATCACGTGACGAGAAGACTGACTCTACTGTGGCGGAGGATTCATTGCGCAACAGAAGCGTCAGACAATTGTCTTATATTTTAAAATGCGCATTCAGCACCACCGCTCCATATTCACAGAGTACACACGATCGTGAAAGTGAAAGTAAACGGGCACTCATTCAAAGGCGATTTCAATACGTTGCCGCTGTTTGAAAGTGACTCCCTGAGGTATGCGAATATCTCCCAATATGAAAGCTATCTGTGTAGTTGTAACCATCTCTTAGCTCTGTATCATGCTTGAAGAAAAATTTGGTCTCTATTTGCACTTTGAATATTGAGTACTTTGATTATGGTTATTGTTAGCACATATCTATGATCAATTTGTGGGAAGGAGTTCAGTTAGGAGGTCAAAAGAAGCTCTCGTGCAGTTCTAAGGTCTGAAGAGACAATCATACAGGAGAGAAGCCAGTCAGTTGAGTTTTTGCCAAAACCTTTATAGTGATTATCTTTTACTGCATATGATAATTCATACTCAGAAAGTAGAACTGAAATTACATTCATTAAAAGATGAGTTAAA